>VXBX01007552.1:244695-392057 GCA_013400415.1 Scytalopus superciliaris
GCGGGGCGGGAGCGGCAGCGCCCCCTGCAGGGCGGGGAGCTCCGAAAGCTCCCGCCGGGATCGGTCCCTTCCCCTCGCTCCCAGCGAAGGGGCCAGCGAGACCCTCGCCCGGGGCCAGGAGAGCATCACCCCCGCTGCCTGTTCCACCCCAGCCCCGCTGCCAGCGGCTCAGTCATGTACGAGCGGCGCCAAACCGAGGAGGATGCTTTTAAATGCTGTTCCAAGCAGTCCTCCCAACGAAAACAAGCACGCATGGGATACTTAGAGTGGAAAAACAGCAAGTTCCCCGCACGGCAGTGGTAAATCATGGGGAGGGCAGGAGATGTGCCTCCCACGCTGCTCAGAGATGGACAGGCCTAGAGGTCCCCACCTGCGTGACCCCCGGGTTAAAGATGGATTCAGTTGCTCCGTGTTATGGAAATTCAGATCAAATCCAGCTTCTGGCATTATACAGCAAGGGTCACGAGTGCTCAGATTAGACTGGATTCTCCCAATGGGAAAAGGAAAGCAACACAGGCTTGAGGAAAAGATTTTAGGGGTCTGTTACAAGGACAAGCTTAAATCCCTTTCATCCTTTCTGTCAGATGTTGACATGGCTGAAACAATGAGCTCTCACCCTTGCTACATGTGCACTACAAGGCAAAAGGTGAGAATTGATTTTCAAGCCATATGGATCAGCTCAACACTAAGAAGGTACCTGACAGCAGCACGAGATTTTTGCACCCCTTCCTCCCTCACTGTGCAATTTATTTTCACATTTCCTGGTTCAGCAACCACATCTCATCATTTTATCAGTCCATCATATATCAATCCACAAGTCAGAGACAGGGAAAGCAGCATCTCCAGAACAATGCATCCCACCATGTCCTCCCTGACCATGGGAGTGCCAGAGAGTTTCACCTACAACTGGGAATGCAAATCCTTTGAGTTAGAGGAGGAAAGGTGATGTTAAGGCCAATAAGAAGTTGTTAGCATGATAACACTGAATCTAAATTAGCCCCTAAAGGTTTTGGTTCTGGGATGTATCCAGGTAATTAATTTTTAAACTGGGATTTTCAAGCTGTCACTACCAACCCAACTGTGTATATTGAGAAAAAATAGTCTAAAATGCAGTAATATCATCATTCAGCATATCAGAGTAAAAAAAATTCATGAAAACAGGTAGTAAGATTTCAGACACTGAATACCTGATTTTTTTGATTAACAGTTCTAGAGTAAACAGCAACTCAAATCCTTTTCCTCACAGCCATTCCTTAAACAATCAGCTACTTTCCCCCAATGTTACTCTTTGGGACAGTGACTCATCCAGCACAAACTCAAGCTTTTGGTTTCCAATGCTGTGATGCCACACCAGTACATCACTTTTCCAACATGCTGGGAAGGAAAGGGAAACTTGAAAAAGGCTCTTGCATGAAACAGCTTCACCTGCAGCAATCTGCTCCTATTGAGAGCAAATGCGGGCAAAAACTTTGAGCAATTAAGTCACAGAATTACTAAATCTGCAGGTATAGCAAAAACTGTAGTCTGGAGGTGTTACCTTCCAAAAGCTTATAGAATATAAGTCACCATGCTACCCAGCATAAAGGCAAACCAGGCTTCTAACAGTAATGTGCAGCTGCTGCATTAACAGTTGCCCTCCCCAATGAGAGAGCAAACAGATCAATGGAGAAATGCACTGGTCTCCAACTCCACAAACATTGTTCAGTTCCCCAGAGGTGGCACTGTGAGACACCACTGTAGCATTTCCATGCTTTCTACTCCTCTTGGTCTGTGGCTTGCTGGGGTTTGCACTGGGCTCACTGCAGGGGAGGGTTAGCTCATGACTCCCTCAAAACATCCCCTTCAGGCCACACTCGAGTTTGGGGAAGGAGCTCTCCATAGGTTTGTGCTCAATTCACCATCTGAAATGGTCTTTCCAACCAGGGGAGCTGGAAATCATGTTTCTATGTTAGCACATCTCCCAAAGCTAGACATCTCCTAAGGCAAATATTTGCTAGAAAACACTTGGAATCATTGATTTAGCAACCTTTTACTTTCAGACCAAACTTCTCAGTACTAACAATGTGCACTGAGGAAATGTTTTGTGACTTGTTTATGGAGGAGCTCACCTCACAGAAGAACTGTGCAGAGATTACTTGCAGCAAGCAGTGCTCCCTTCTGAAGGACATTCAGCCCTTGCCAAGTTTTTTAAATAGAAAATCTAAATGTAATTTTGTCTCATATTTAACTTCTTATTTTTCTAAGAACATCCACTCTAGGTTACTATTCCTCCCTGGTTTCAGAGGATTTCCTACAGAACTTTTACTGACTTCATGCTTAATACATTTTATTAGCCTATGACATAAGATTGGCCTTTTTCCTGCTCTCAGAAACCACAACTCACTGTGATTTTTTTTTTCTGAGAATATTCAATGAAGGCTTTCTAAATGCTTTAGCTTTCTGCAATTCAACACCCAAAACAGACAAGACATATCTATTTCCTAAAAACTAAACTTCTATTTTCTGAAAAGCACACAAGAATTCTTACTATGAAAGCTGGCAGATCTTAGTTAAATTCTCAATTCCAGCAGTAGCAGCACATGGGATTTTGACATTTATTTTCCTCAAATGCTTTTGTCATCATGGTGCACTTGCTCAGATATTGAAGAAAACCACAAACAGACAAAGGCAAATCATCTCAGAATTGAAGCAAATCCTCACAAACTCTCACAGTATACTAATTGCATAAAATCCAATCAAACCCGTTCAACCTCATAAAAGGGTAAAGATTGCTGAAAACACACACTGAATACTTAACAGATGTGAAAAAGAAGCCATCAGACATCCCTTAAGTGCTCTCAAACTAAACAGTTCCTTATTATTAAAGGATTTCTTCTACATTAACCATTCTTCCACCCTACAATCAGGGACCTTTCCTCTTGTTTAAGATTAAAAGAAATACATAATTACTTTTGCCAACACAGCCTTGTACAGAAATTGCCCTGCACCTAAGCAGAGAAAAAGGTCTGCTGTTCTATCCCCACCTGAACATTCAATTCTCTGAAGTCATGTGTGACGAAAAGACTTAACCTGTTGTGCAAGATATTGCCTCCCTCCACCACAAGCACCCCATTCTGTGCCGTCTCTGTAGCTGCAGAACTGGGCACTCTAGTGTTTGCTGCTCTCAGCACTGCCCTCTCCGTGGTAGCATTATTTCAATTTTGGGAGCATAGTAACAACCAAAGTCAGGTGTTCACAGTAATAGGCTGCATAAAGACAATAAACAACATACACCTGTCCCTCCTCAGACTGGAATTCAAACAAAGATGTGCTGGTTTGAAGGTAAACTGGTGGGAGAAATGAACCCAACTCAAGAGAGATTACAAGTCAGAGCTACAATTTACTAAGAAGATTACAATAAATACACCAACACAGAGAAAACCCGGTCTTAGTCCACAAAAAACCAGATGTATAACCCATCACCCTGGGACAGGAACAGAATGGAATTTACTGAGTGCCACGTGGTCCTGTGAGTACAAAGTAAAAGGAAAGAAAACCTGTTGGTGAGGATGATAGTCTCAGTCTGGTCCAGAGTGGCAGTCACAGTCCTGTTGAGGTTCTGGTCATCCTCTGGATCCAAGAAGTGGCACCAGAAGTCCCAAAACCTAAAGATTATATATATGCTCAGGTTCAGGTGGGGATGCACAGTACCTCCCTCAGGGTGAGAAGTTTTACAGTTCGTGATTTAACTCCGTGAGTCATGGGATATTTTTGGCATCTCTGATGGTCTAGGTCGGTTCAGGTGCCTATTGTGCAGGTCCCTAACAGCCCATTAGCAGACATGACCCCTTAGGCTGAGTATGAAGGTGCTGATGCCTCCCTGGAAGGCAGTTTTCACAGCTGAGTCAGTGGTGTGAAGACAGAAATATTCCCATGCCTCTCAGGGTTCATTAACGCCCAGCTTGTAGCCTGAGGGGTCAGGTGTGCCCTGGGCAGCTGCTGCAAACAATCCATTATTAACAGTTCATGAGACATTACACAGAGGGTGTAGAATACAGTTTTGGTTATACCCACACAGGGCAGGACAAGAGCAAAGACAGTTCCCAATTTTACCAGCAGAAATGAGAAACAAGAGGTTGTGTGACTTGTCTAAAGACATAGAACAGCCTACACTGTCAAGGAGAAAACTGGGAAACTTAGGGAAAATAAAGGTGCTAACCAGCATGGTATTTAAACTGCAAACCCGTATCTTGCACTTCAGCAGGTATCTCATGAACTGGCCAATAGCAGATTTCCTGGGGCCAGGCTGAAGTTCTGTGTTCACTACTGAAGTTTTCCCATTTGTCTTTTTTTAAGCACTCCTTGATTCTTGATAGGTTTCAATGCACCACATTGTGCCTTTGTTCTCATTAGGAATGTCAGTTCACTACACAGGATAAACTGAGAAACCAATTGATTTAGTTTGTGTTAGCCTTTTGCTAGAAAAGGATACCCCTTTTTCCTTTTTATTCTGAAGTCTGTCTTCAAGGTACCTTCCTCAGTAAAAATATAAACTTTCTTCTTAACTGATCCTTCAGTACCAGAGGAAACATAACCTGCTTTAGACAAACAGTTCATCTTCTAAGTAAGTGGGTGGATTTAAAACCATGCACAAAATGAATTTATAAGGAAAATGAGATCCAGTAGTAAACATAAAGATGTATCCTCGTACTCCTGCTTGTTTTTTATGGCTTATCCCCAGTGGGGAAGCTGTTATAAAATTACATAAGTGAGAAATTAAAATGCAACAGCTATTTGGCACTGTAACTCCACGTGGATGATTTTGCTGCATAGTAACAAGCCTGAATAGGTTTGGTAAGACAGGTGATGCCAGGTGTCTCTTCCCTGCCTGTGACCACAAGACAATTAGGGCAAGGAAGTCATGGTGGTAATCAGCATCCTTTAAACAAAGCAATAATACAGGTGTTCAGACAGGTGAAGTCAAGCCGTATCTGCTGACCTCCATGCCTGCTCCAGTTTAGCTCTTGGTTGCTGCTGTGGGGCTGTGGTCAGACACTCACCCCACAGCCTTTGCAGACATCCTTGCTTTCCTGGTTCTTGGGTGCAGATCACAGCTCAAGACCACCCTGCAAGCACCTTGAGCTGCTCCAGACGGGATGGGTTAGGTTGATGAAATAGGTGACAAGCTAACCTGGGGGAATTTACTTCAAGCAGCCCCATCAACACCCCTGTGACCCTTCTGTCAGCAAAGTAGGGGGATGGCTGTACACTGGAAGGAGTGGCAACTGATTCAACATCTTCAACTCGAGTTAGGTGATCTGTGCTCACAGTCTTATTTATACAATTTCATTAAACAAATGCTGCTACAGATTGACATTTTAATTCCTCTATATGACATTTACCCAGGACTTCAAAACAAACATATTTCCACTTACCTGGCAGTATATGCCACCTTTAAAGCAACAGAGGAATGATTAAATAGGAGTTTGCTTCAGTAAAGTCAGCCAGTTTTTCAAATCTGCCTGGGTCAAACTTGCTCATTTTTATTTAAGATTCTCTAATCACCTCTGCCTGCAGCCTGGCCAGGAACCTCAGCAGGACAGACATAGATTATTATTTTTTTAACATTATAATTTTTTATCATTATTATTTCGTCACTAAAGCTGTGGCTGTTTGGGTGAGTGGGCAGTTACTGACCTCCCCAGTGTACATGTACCGTAGAGACCAGAAGAGATTCTGGTCACAAGACGTCTTCAGTGTGTTCCTGCAGCCCCCATACCACCAACATGAAGCAATGCCAGGAGCACATCAGCAGGACAGGACAGGTGGCACACCTCTGCTGCCCAGGAGAGGCCACGAAGGCCAGGGAGGGAAGGCATAAAAGGGTGTGAAAAGTAAAAGGGAACTGCTTTCTGAAGGTCTTTACTTATAAATTGCCTTGAGGCCAAACACGGTCTTACTTCCTTTTCTTAGAGATTGGGTGAGATCCCTCGTTCTGTCTCTCCTTAGGAGAGCCAAAGGTGAAGACACTGGTGATGAGGAGCAGAGCAGAAGGGCTGGAGAAAGTCCAGCTGGAGTCACTCCTACAGTTATGTTCAGCAATTTGGGGTCATAAAGTCTAGTCCCTCCTGGCTTCAAAAAGAGATCAGGGAAGGTGAATTATTCAAATTGGCCCTGTCAGAAGATAAGTGCATGAATAGTTGCTGCCCTGACAATAACTCTGAGCTGAGAATGCTGCAGTGCTATTGACAGACAGCTGGGCCAAATACCACTCTCCGTCGCACCCAAACCACCCAATTGATTCAGTGAAAGCAAATATTGCCTTTCCGTGCACTGGCACAAGGTCCCCTTCCCAGAGGCAAATATCTGATTGTCCTGTCCTGGCAGCCTAGGAACTGCAGGCAGACATGCACAGGGTAGAGGGGGGCATGCTGCAGCTGATTCTGTAGGACAGGGGACTTTTGAGGGTCCTTTCAGGCTCCCAGCTGAGAGATGCTACGGGTGTGCCCCTGAGCAGACCTGAGCCCTACTACTCCTCTGCAAAGCCAGGTAGGGCCAAAGCCTTTGCTCCTTGCACCAGGGAGGATGACTCCCTCCCAGCTAAAAGTGACAGCGCTTACCTTTTGTGTGTTCTCCCTCCTGGTTTTTCTTTCATGGACCAATGTCGCTCCTCCCTCCTGAGCCACAACAGTGAAAATACTTTGTCTTGCATATTTCTGCCTCCACCCCTATAAGCGAAAGGGGAAGCAGGACAGAAAGATGACCTTTATGGCTTATCCACATTTGGAAGTGTACCAGAACGGAACGTTAGAGACACTGGTTTCTACTACTGCTGTAGGTGCTTCAGCAGTGGCCCGGTACAGCCCTCCTTCAGGAAGGGCAGTCTTACATGAGAAGATTCTCATCCTCCAGAGCAAGCTTCCACATCAGATCTTCCACCTGGAACTCAGTTTTGGCCCTGTGTGGCTGCAAACATTAGCCAGGCTCTGAAGGTCAGGGGTGTGAAAAAGTGCAATGCAGATGAAGCCCTGTTAGACAGCAGATCCCTGTTGATATAGTAGAGCTGAGCTCTTAGCAGCCTCGCTCACTGCCATGAGTGACCTGACTTTCAGGGGTCAAATTGCATCCCAGATAACAGGCATTATCTGTTCTAATTTACAGGCAAATTTTTAACCCAGCATTTTGTGCCTGTGTCACCTCCAGCTGCTGCTTAAGCCTCACTGCCTGCTCTGCACTGGCCTGCGCCTGTGTGCGGATACATGGCAGGGAGGCTCATCCCTCTGACACAGGAACCAACAGAAGAGGCATAGATCCCCTTTCCTCTGCCTCTCCTTGCACCAGGTCTGTTCTTGAATTTGCACCATCACTTGTGCCAAAACAGTGGCAGGTCCCAGAGCAGATGATCTCCTTGAGCAAAGCACCACCCAAGCAGGGAAACCACCAGCTCCACTTCTTTGCCTGCATCAGCCTTTCTCAAGGCATAACTAACAAGGCTCACCCACCTGATCCACCAGGGCAATGGGCTCCCAGCCCTCCCTCCAGCCCAGGGGAGATGAGGGGATGGAGGACCTGAGCAGGCAGGCTGCAAGGGAAAGCACATCCATCAGCCGTGGTGAGCTTTGGCATTTGCAGGTGTTTCAGAGGAAACTAACTGAACTACCATAAAACCACTCCAAATGTTTGTCCTAAGAGAACATCCTAGCTGATTTGTTTATGGTGGACGCTTTGTACTGTAAGTTGCTGCTCATTTAGATTAGCATTCAGTGCCAGTTTCCACACCACCCCATTTCCATCTGTATTAGACAGAGCTGTCAGCATCTCGTCTCCAATGAAAAGAGCATCAATATTCCTTGGCAGCAGGCAGGGGAGGCTCTATCCAAAGCCAGAGTTTTAACAGTTTAATGATGTGTAGACTTAAGAACCTGGAAACTTTTGTGCAGCCAGACCACATGGTTCAACCAAACCACCTCCCTCCTACGATGCAGCTGCTGTCAGAAGGGGAGGAGAGCAGATCCTCTTCTGACCCGTGTACCTTCTGCGTGGCCACACTCATGGCTGGGTGGGACAACTCCTCTACCACACAGACTCTCCCCATGGGTTAGAGATGCATTTCTGAAAGTAGATTTTCAAGTGACTCCTCTCCTCCTGCCTGGGCCTCAACTTCCCCACCATGAGATAAATGGCTTCTTCCTCAGCTTGATTACAGCAATCCTAAAATTGGAACTGAGAAGCTAACAGGAAGAAAGAGCTGGGATCTTACTGAGATCAACTCTATTTCTGTCATGTTGACTGAAATAGGCAGTTGACCTTGTTCTACTTATGACTACCACAGCGCAAGCCACAGCTTGCTTTATCACCAGCATGGGGCGAGCAGGTACAGCTGAGGCTCCTGGGCCCCGTCTGCCTGTCTCACAAAACCCATGCCTCCCACTACTGTCAAGCAACCAGCGGTCACCCCCATGCAGCCAAGGTCAGGCAATAGGGAAAGTGGAATTCATGTTAATGGACTCCAGATTTTCAACTCGTTAGTGAATGAGCAAAGTGCTCTGGGTCACAAGACAAGCTTTTCTCCCTCCTCCTCCTCTGCTTCCCTAAGGCAGTAAGCAATAATTATGCTCACCATCTTCCTTATGCTGATATGACAAACCAGTTTAACTGCAGAGGGTGCTTCCCTTGCCAGTCTATTGTGCCAAAGGCTAATGAGCCCCACTTGAGTTTACACAGCTTTCATTGAAGAAATTTTCCCTTTGAAAGGGATGACAGTTTAATCAAAAGCATATCTGCCTCCAAAGAGTCTCTCTCCCACCAGAAAACCACAATGTGCCTCGGATCCCCCTTAATTTCAGCCCATCAGCTGTGATGCCAGAGGCTGCTCAGTTTTGTCAGAGTGGATACAGGAGGCCAAGCCCCTGGTAATCCCTGCAGGTGAGGTGATGCAATGCAATGCTGGACACCAGCTCACATGTTGCTGGTGCCAAGTTCTTTCCTTGGTAGGTCACCACCACTTTTGTCTTACTGTGATGCTCTGCCCTTGTTTGCACTTCTAAAAAGGATGTTGTTCCAAAGGAAACAGCACATTCTTTTACCATGGTTCAGGTGTCCCCTCTTTTTTTGTGAGGTGAATATATATCACAGTCAGCAGGAGATGAGGAAAGGACACCAAGGATTAAAGAGGGTAAGAGAAAACTACAGATCAATGTGGCTCTTAGCAGATGAGCCTGTGTCCATGGTTCATACTTGTGACCAAACTTCAAGCAGGCAGACTACACTCATACCACATAAATCAGTGACAAAGCAGTGGGGCAGTATAATCAGCTAATCAGTATAATCAATGCCTGCAATTGATAAACATTTTATGGCAAATCATACTCAGTTGACTCATAGGATTGAGGGACTTCCCAAGGGACTTCTACCACTCTGGGTAGAAAGAAAACATGATGTAATTGAAGGAGAGGAGGAAGCTGTCTCCCTTGTGCCCACTTGAGAGAGTACAGCAAGCAGTATTTGGCCATAAATATAGATCTTGTGCAAAGTGCTTACTCTCACTTAGCAGGTAGATTACCCATACTAGGGTTAGGCCAGCTGCTCCTTATAGGGAATCACAGTGCCCTTCTCTTATACAGCAAGGTTCTAAAAATAAAACCAAGTTTATTTAGGATTAATATTAATGTCTCAGGCATTTCTTATGAGTTCTGTTTTCCCACGCTGATGATCTTGCAGCTGATGGATTGTGAAACCACAGTGCAGGGACTCACACAAGAGATGTCAGCAGTGGAGATTACACACTACGGGCTTGCTTCCCCAGCCCACTGAGGATTATCACCACGCCTACCGTCTACTTAGATACCTCCTTGAGAGATTAATGTGTTGGTTGGACCAATGATCATTTTTCCCCCTGCTACTTGCTGAAAGCAATTTGGCATTCAGCCACCACCTGACCAGTCGTTTTTCTTACTCCAGGACAATTCTTGTAGTTCTGAACTCTAATGATCTCCTTCAGTCCTTATAAGTATCCTGTTCTCGTCAGGCAGCACATGGCTGCTCCTGAGTTGACTATAAAATCCCCATAACCAAGAAGTGGCCCTGGCTCCAGATCCCAGAAGCATTTTGCCCTGCAGCAGGTGCAATGCATTGAAAAGACATCTCTTCGTGAGATGTTCATGCCACAGCTTTGTTCTCTTCTCTGCCTGTGGGAGTCTCCCAATAAGCACTGCTGCAGCTTCACTTTAGAGTCTGCTGGTGGGCTTGGTCAGCTCAGCCCTTGTTTCTGTGTTCAGCAGCAAACTGCAGGCATTCAGAGCTGGATAGGCAAGCTCTAATTACAGCCCCCTTCCCTGCCTCAAAGCAGCACCTGAATCACTGCACGCGGTGTTTGGCAGATGGGGGACAGTCTGTCACTACCAAAAGGATCATTAACCTGCAATACCATATTGTTCCATCACTTCACCATGATGGCCTTTTGCAGGTGAACTCTAATTCATGGCTCATCCTTTGAGCTCTGGCTGAGAAGAATCACTACAGACAAAAACAGAGGTAGTGTCACTCCTCCACAGCTGAGCAGTGGTACCCATGGTACGCACATGACAATAACCACACCAATCCCTAGGTTGGCCTCTCTCCTCACCACCAAAGGACAGTGTAGTGTGATGTCATCGAAATGGATCTTGTACATCCTCAGAGCATTGACAGTACATTGACCAGTGCTCAATGCTATCTGCATGAGACAAGGAAAAGAGGACCTGGCACTTTGCAATCCAGTCAGAGGGTGCTGTACTTCACAAGTGGCCCTGTAGGCTCCAGAGTGACTGCCTGAGACACAAGATCCTGTCTAAAGAGGGGTCTTTGGTAGCTTAGAGATCCCAGGTGACTTAGAACCAGACTGTTGAGGACATAAAAAGGGTGAGAATCAGACCCAGAAAGAAGAATCCAGGGCAGATGTCTCTGAGTCCCAAGATCAAACCAGTAAGAGCATGCCAGGACACCCACCAGAATTTCAGTTTTACATAAATCCTGCATCAGCAAGACACACTCAGATGGGCTGATGGCATAAACAACACCTGGGTGTTTTTCACCATTGCGTTCCAATTCTGCTCTTCTTCCTAAAGCACTGATCAATTTTGTTTTTATAAACACACTCAGAGAACACTGCTTCCCCTCCTTCTTCCCCAAAACAAGGCCATTGATTACAGAGATATAACAATAGAGGTACAGAAAACTTGTAGGACTTCGTATGTTATTTATGAGATGGTGACTCAGCCTTAAAATGCTGTGGAAGCCAGTATAAGTAGCTGTAACCTAGCAGGAGAGAAAGATTCTGATAGCACAACCAATCACCTGTACACCAGGGCAGACTGCTGTACAAATATTTCTGAGCTGTGCTGATCATTTGTGCTGCATCAGGCAAATCAAGCAGATTTCCTCAAAAATTAAAAGGATTTTTCCTAGCTGAGGGAGTATGTTTACTATTATTCTGATTAAAGTAGTTTTCAAATATGACTAATCCCATCTGGCCACGAAGAAAGTAAAGAACAGCTTTTTTTTTTTTTGTCTGTCAGATGCAGCAATACTATGGTAAACACTGTCCTTTCAGGTGTCATACAGGTCTGATCTGAACCCTGTGAAAGGACTTTCATTCAGGATTTTAGTCCCCTTCCTTTCTAGGCAACCATGCCATCCAGATGAGACACTCAAACCACTCAGATGAGGCACCCAACTGTCTCTGCCTAAATTAGACACCGCCCATGGATCACTCCAGTACTCTGAGTCACTGTCCACTGCTTATCACTGGAGATCTAAGAGGAGATGCCAAAGTCAACAGAGCGAGTAATTACTCAAGGTTTTAATCGAAGGAGTGTAAAAATAATAAGTGATGATATAATGAAGTGAAAGATTCTTTCCTGATGAGCATTAATTAAGTCATGGTCACACAGGTTGTGGGAGCTGTGAGTGGGTTATGGTCTTCAGGTGGGACAACAGACCCATCTAGATCTGCTGAGCCTATGGCCATAAGGAGATTAATGTTCAGTGATGTTACTATACACACCCTCATCCTGTGAGAGAATTATCTCTCTCACCATCTCTCAGATCCATTTTGGATCTTCCCCTTCACAAAGAGGGGATTACACCCTTCATCTGGTGTAAAATATCATAGAATCATAGGTTGGAAGGGACCTTAAAGATCATCAGTTCCAACAGCCCTGCCATGGTTAGGGACACCTTCCACTAGACCAGGTTGCTGAAAGCCCCATCCAATGTTAACACTGCTAGGGATGGGGCATCCACAACTTCTGTGGGCAACCTGTTTCACTGCCTCATCACCCTCACAGTATTTATTCCTTCCTAACAACTATTAGAAACCTACTCTCAGTTTGAAGCCATTCCCACTTGTCCTATCACTACAGTTCCTGATGAAGAGTCCCTCTCCGCCTTGCTTGTAGGCCCCCTTCAGATACTGGAAGGCTGCTATGAGGTCTCCATGCAACCTTCTCCAGGCTGAACAGCCACAGCTTTCTCAGCTTGAATATCCCGATGCCCCTCAAAGTCCCATTTTGTTCCACTTCTTGGCCAAAATAATCCACTTTCCTTGGCCAGGGAAAATCCACTCCATGTGCAGTGATTAGGCACATGAAACACCACAGAAAATCACTAAGGAAGAAATTTTTTTCCAAGAGGTATTTCCAGAGGCATTGCAGTAGACACACATGTTGACAACAGAGGCTACCAGATCCCTGCATGTCTGTACAGGCACAGCACATGCTCAGGAAGATTTAGCGTCTCTATTTTTTTCCCTCTTGCAGTGCAGAATGACCTCTTCAGAAATAAGCACTCCAAAGGGACTTTTTCCCCTTACATACTGAAGATGTACTTCCCTACCCATACAGGCAGCCTTACATCACAATTCAGCAACCGTTAGCATTACCAGCACTGCTTGGGGAGGACAGAACGGGATGGGAACTGGAATTTCATTACCCTTTTAAGGGCGCAGATTATCACCTAGACGGGTTCAAAAAAAAAAAAAAAAGTAGAGGATTGAAGCGTAATATTTAAATAATTTATATTTGCATTAATTTTGCATTATATTTAAATAAAAATAGTCTTTTTGGCATCGCGGCCAAACAGCGGCCAGCAAAGGTCACAAGTCAGCCCAACTGAGTGGCCAGAAGCCTCAGTAGGCACAGCTGAGTGCACCAGTGAGTGCTTGTGTGCTGTTCTCACTGGCATACATGGAGAAGCTCTGGGGTGTGTTATACGCTCAGCCATATGGCTGCCTGCATATTTTGAGATCAGAGAACAAGCCCTGAGTCCACACTTAGATAATTTTCCTTATAGCTCTCTGTCCCTTACCTGCAAATGGTACATGTAAGTCTGTGCCTTCAGCTAACAGAGGGGACAAATCTATTTAGCATAAACTTTACCAGGAATGAAAAATCTATTCTATAAAAACCCTACCTTCTGTGTGTCCAGTTTTAGAGATGAGCAACTCAATGTCAGTTTTTAGCTCTGAACTAATTTTGATGGTTGAACCATAAGCACTCACAACAGGGTAATGGAAGTCATCACAAGCCCTTATCTGCAGCAGCTCTGCCAGCTGCTGCTGTGATGTTGCTGTGATGCTGCTTCTCACTTCTAACTTTTTTTTTTCTCAAAAGAGTCTTTGCCTGTCGCCTAGTTATCTGCAGGATGAGCAGAACAGGGATTGAGAAATGTGCAGTAAAATTGTTTCAGACCCATGGAGGCTCTGATAATGAGTCACCAAAGCTTTCTTTGCCAGGGAGCACATTTCTAATCCCAAGCACAGCCTGAGCACTGCTTCTCCTTTACCCTCATCCTCCCACCGCTCTCTTCAGTGCATCAAGACCAGAAGAGGGGTCCTGCAGTTCTCAGGAATCCTGGATTTTGTCCTGTTCTCTGGCTGGCTCCTCCCAACTCCTAAATCATACCTTCATTCCCAGGAGGGCTTGGGAGAGCACAGGGATGGCAGGGATAAACTCTGCTCCTGGTGTGGGGAATAGTGATGTTCCCACCTATAGTTTTAACAAAGTCAGTACCCCTTTGTGTACTACGCACTGTAGTAGGCTGACTACACTGCTTATGATTAGAACTAATTGTAAATGCCAGGGGAGTGAGCAATGTCCTCTGTGTTAAACACAGAGCAAACACAAACAATTAGCGTTCAATACACAAATAAGGAATTGCTTCATCAGGCAAACGATGTATGTAACTGCCACGATGGGCAATAAACAACAGGTCTCTTCATCTGTTCCATTTGTCACTGCAAACACAAGTCATCTCATCCACTTTTCTTAAAAGACAGCATTGTATTATAGAATCCTTTCAAAATAGATGAAAAAAAAAAGCTTAAGAGGACAGTGATCTTATGGATATTTCATTGATGACTAACGTTTTTCTGGCAAACTGTGTAAATAAAACTTCAGCTTGGGCTCAGGAGAATGATGGGGGCTTCCAAGCATTCTGTCATCCTGGTTGGCTCAATGTCCTGCAGCCTGGCCTGCTGGGGAACAGCAGGAACCTCAGCCACTGCTCAGAGGATTAGGACATGCACATTCTACTAAGATACTCCAAACAAACACAGATAGCAGGAAAAGCTCGGAAATTTTAGTTTAAACTGCAAACCTTTGTGTGAGGGTCTTAGAGCAGATTCGGGAAGAGAGTGAGGAGAGGAAGGGAAAAGGAGGCTGTTTTAACATGATTGCTTGTTCAGCCCATTATAAAGAAAAGATTTTGCAAAACTCAAGCTTAGCTCAGTGTAGGATTTGGGAACATGCATATGTAAGCAGCTGGGAAGGTTTGTTTTGATTTTTTTCCTTGATATTGCTGTCTTCATTGCTACATTTGCTGAGGTCAGTATATAAAATGGAGCCTGCAAGCAAAAAGGTGATAAATGAAACATTTCTCCTTGACAATGTCATGCCTTCAGACTCTTCAGCCATAAAGCTTAGTGAGGTCTGAACGATCATGCATATTAAATAGTTCCAATTTACATTGTGTGCATAGGCATATCTACACACACACATGCACAAAATGCTTTTTGACTGATTCTCTCCACACTGTAGAAACAAATTGGCATTGCAGGCAACCCCTGTGACCGACTACTTGGTCACTGAGCTTCTGAGAGCAGAGAGATTCAGCAAAAGATTGAATGAATCCCTCAGGAGACAACCAAGTAACAGCTACAATATCCAAGCCTTGCCAAATGCTTCTGAAGGCGAGACTCCCAGAGCTTTTGATTCCTGCTAACAGAGCTGTTAGGAGCAATCTCATTAGCCTTCTAAGTGTTTAGTTCACTCTCTTAATCCCTCTCCTGCCTCTTGACCTCGAGACTCTCTGAAAGGAATTTCCACGTGTTAATTACGCCTTGTGTAAAACAGAGTATTATTTCTCCACACACGTTCACTACTTCTTAATTTTTCTGGGATACTCCCACACTGTGGGAAGCACATAAAAATTTAGTGAGCTAACTTCCTGATTCACGTGCTAGTTAGCTGAGTGAAAAGGGCTGTGATAATCTTGGGCAGCTTCAGTGAGACATTTCTTAATCTTTGGATTCCGAAGAAAAATGAGATCTTTCCCATTACTGAAGCCTTCCTGCTCGTCTGTGACTTTATTCCCTTGCTAATGAAAATGCCTGGGACGAGAGTCACACTGGGGCCTAAACGATGAGGTCACTCCTTTTCATCAAGGGACAAGTCTTCATCAAGGGACAATATTGCACAATTCACAATCGTTCACAGCAGTGATGACTGGAGGTGATCAGTCACGGCTAGACTTTAAGGGAAAAATATTCATTATCAAGCTGTGGAACAGGGAAACAAAAGGTGACTCATGAGCTTTAACCATTTAGAAATCAAAACTGTCACAGAGGTGACAATTACACTGGGAAGGTGGTGCACCATATAACAAAAGACTTTCAGCGACTACCCTCCAACGCGCATGAAGCTCACACCCTGCAGAGAGAGGATTTTCTTTTCCAAGAGCCACATCCAATAGACCGGATAACATGTACGCAAGGGTTTTGTGGTGCCACAGTTCATCAACAGTCAGGTGGATGTGGTATAAAATACAATCATACCCTATGGACACTGCAATTACTCCTGAGACTCAAGAGATTTCAAGAACAAGACTCCTTGAGCTGCAAAACACCTTCCTGCTGGTACAGTACTACAGCTCCATAACCCCTTGAACCGGCTCGGCTCTGAGTGCATGTTATGCATAATTATAAATTCACAGGCAGGAAGGATCCGGGTCTTTTGACTTTTCAGCTCAGATCTACTTGATGAAATCAGACAGTTTATTTTTGTTTTCCTCTGAAGATACCTCTCTGTTGGCAGAAGAACAAAGGATTCGTAGTCTTTTTCTATCCTATGGTGTTTTTTCCAGGTTTGCAGATTCTCAGAGTCAAACGGATACCAGAGAGCTGTTACCACCAAGGGTGTAAAGCCAGACACTGGTATTCCAGTGTCAGAGGAGCACGAGAACCCATCAGTACTGCACACCCACCATACAGCAGGAAGACCAGGAACAGTATTTCTTGAGACAGCTGTGGGCAAGTGTTGCCAAATATCTCAGACTGCTTCTTTCTGCACAGACATCGTGAGCTAAATATTACAGCAAGTTTAAAAGTCTTTTTGCCACTTAGTTCCCTCAGTGCATCATTTTACATAGCCCCGTGGAGCATTAAATCCAATTCTCTATATAGTTGCATGCAAAATAGTAAGCATCATCAACTGCCTGAAAGTTGATATTACAAGGAGAGATCCCTGTATATAGTATGCTCATATAAAATACTCATCCTCCCCAGTATATATACTTTTCATAAATCAGTACATTAAAAATAACAACAGCTTATGTTACTGTAAGATATAATGAACTATACTACACTCATCCAACCCTGCTTAGTCACCACACATATCCCATTTGAAAAAATGGTATGAGTAATTCTGAGTGGAAATCAGAAAAAATGAGTAAGGAAGGCCAACGGTAACAATGAGGCCAATGTCCCCTGTCACTATGAGTATAATAGCTGCAATGACACCAAGGGAGTTTTGCCTTTTTATGCCACTGGAGGCTCATGAAAAGGGATAGTGGAAGCTATCACGAAATCCCGCTAATGATCCTGAAGCAGGGCAGATATTTTGCCATTGCTACCAGACCCATTAGCAACAACATACTGATTGAAGGCTTCATTCCATATAAGCAGATGCCTTGAGCCATTCTCATGGAACAAATGTTTAACATTTTGTTCCTTCAGAGAAGCAAGTGACCAGCTCTGATATTGCTCCAAGCTCCTGATATGTGCTGAGTGACCCTGACCCCAGGGAAGAGTTCCCCTCCACAGTTATATCCACTGGCATGGATGGACCAGATCTGCAGCCAGCAGTGATGGGCGCAACAGCAGCACTGGTCTATTCAGCTACTGATCCAGGCTTGCCTGCTGAAGCTGATACCAGAGCCATTGCCTCCAGCTTACATACACTGTTAATATATGCTCAGGCAACATGTATCCTAAGAAAAACTCTGGGAAATAATTACAAGGGTTATTCAATGTGCATTAGTGGTGCACAACATTCAAGAATCTGTATTCTAGGTTTGGCAGTGAAATCAACATCCTGTCCCTACTGAAGATACCACAGATTTGCCACTGGTCTCCAGCTGAATGGAAGAGCTGGAACATCATTCAAGGAAGAAAAATTTACTTAGTGTCCTGCTGGGAGATCACTATGTCAAAAGCCTGGCTATAATCACTTTCAAGGGACACTTTTGTTAGCCTCGGGGTGTAGCCTATTACCATTCTCCCACCTGCTGGTATGCCAGGAGAAGCAGTGCCCTGCTAAATGAATGAGAGATGGAGGATGGGAGATGATTGAACATCTTTCTAAAATAACCTTTTATATATAAGTACACACACATGATGCACAGAAACTAATGGGGTGGAGGGCTGTTCTTTTTTTTTTTTAATTGCAGAGTTTCCTTGCATGCTTAAAGCTCAAAACAGACAAATACTCATTTGACATACTCCTAAGCTCCCTGTACTTCCCACATGCAGCAGTCCAATGTGGCCTTTCTGACTTACAGAAATCCCCGTTGTGCAAAGACCCAGTTCAAGGTCCATGTGTCACCTCTGTCCCATCTAAGCTTTCAGCTACAACTAACATTGATCAGAAAGCATGACAAGGGCTCCCAGTCACCTGGAAGAGTGAGATTTACCTGCAACCACCTCTGCAGTTCATTTTTATCTGAGAGATGTGAATAAAACTGTCTACAAAGCTCAAGAATTTTCCCTGTGCTTCCTCATACCTCATGCACTAGACATGCAAGAGGTGTGTGGCACTTGCATCATGCAGGCTCTTGCCACATCAACCCCCTTGTATTCAGAGCCCCAGCTCCAGTAAAGCCCCTGCCCCTCCTGCAATACCTCCTGAATGCACTCATGGTCATGGGACACCCTGTGCCTGAGCCATCCTGGCCCGAACAGTCACCTTCAGAAAGGTTCATCTATGTAGGGGAACAATCTCTGAGTCCATCAGATGTCCTCCACCCTAGAGAAGAACAGTCAAGAAAGCAACTGGGAGGTAGCAGGTACACACAGACACATCTCTCATCATACTTCCCCTTGCAAGTTTGTTAGCTCCCTAGCCCAGCAGGCTTTCTCTAAGACAGGTCTCTAGAGAAACATAAACAGGGATGGATGTATTTGTAGGCAGAGGCTCTGCATGCATTTACCTTTTGATGAGGATCTGGCCCCGTTCTATTTATCCATATCAAGGTCTCTGTTTCCACACAGGGCATTTCTACACCAGTGTTTCAGTCACCCTCTTCATGCCAGCATCTAATAAGCACAAGGAAGCACATCAGAATATGGAGAAAATGAAAGGAAGCAACCTATGGAAGAAGACAAAAAAGAAAAACCTTCTGAATTCAAAACACTAACTTTTTCCTGCACTGTCTCATGATACATAGGCCACAAAACACAACCTAACCAAACAAGGAGGCCAATTCAAGGCTTCCACTTTGGATCATCCTTCTTGGAAAATTCCCAGTAGCTGCAGACAAACCTTGCCCCTGGAAATCCCCTGCTCCCTGCGGTTCCATCCCTTTTACTCTCCTACTGCTGGGCCAATCTTGAGCGAACAATGTTCAGAAAGGAGGCAGAGGTTATTTTTGGCCACTCTGATAAGGAAAGAAGTACAAGCTGAGGAAGAAAGGGAAGAATCAGATATGCCTCAGTTGGCATTTATTGTCCTACCTGAGGTAGGGTGAAGTTCAGATCGAAGAGGCAGCAAATGAGAGTATCACATGGATCAGACCCAGGTCTTCGCCACGTTCCCAGGCCTTTTCAGCCCAAGCCAGGCAAAGGGGACATATCCTGACCACAGGAACCATAAGTGCTCCACTATGGAGAGGTGGCCTTAACCAGCACAGTGTTGGCAGGATTGTTCCCTCATCCCACTGGGCTGGCTGGAAGGAGCAGCCCAGCAGACCTCCAAGGCCTGAGGTTATCAAGTCCCTCCTGGGTGACCTGGAAGGTGCAGCCACCAAGTGAGTACCATGGTCATTTAGAGACTGCAGCAGCTTTCAAAACTACCAGCGAACCTCAGAGATAGCTGCAGATCCTGACAAATGCCCCTCTCTGCTGTGCCAAGATCTGCTTGGCACAAAGAAAGAGCTTGGCACAATAAACTGAGGGCTTCCCTTCAATGAAATCAATGCTGGCAGCCACAACAAGCATGTCTGAGGGCAGACACGTGTCCGGCATCACAGAGCACTAATGTGTTGGCCTTCAGCAGTGAGGGGAGCTGTTGCCTTCCCGCACAAAGGGTTAAAGCAATGTGATCTCATGCACTGAGGGGAGACCCAGCATGGTGCCAAAACACTGGTCCCTGCTGCGAGCCTGAAGGTGCCCCACATGAGGGACCCAACTACTCCTTGACCAAGTCACTACAGAAGTGGTCCTGAAGGAAGATATCCATCACAGCTCCTAATGGGACATAAGGAGATGCAATATTCACTTAGGACAACCTTCGTTGCAACTCATCTGCCAAAACTGGAAGAGCAGTGACTGTTTTGTAGTCCAGTACAAGGAGCTAGAGCACCAGCTCTTCTCATGCTACCTCATAAACGGAAACTGGAAAATCATGAAATATCCCAAGAACTGCTACCCGCAGCTGTGCTCAGTCACGTCCACAGACCCGAGCACTCACATGCTGCTGAGGTCAGGGTGAGTCTCCCTTCAAATCCTGGGGAGATGGATTGAGCATGAAGCCAAACTCCCAGTGACCTTGCTGTGTGATGAAACAAAAACAGTCGCCTTGTGGACTGCATGATGCTGCCACAGTTTGTACTTCTGTCACCTTTCAAGCTCTTTCTAAGCCATGGCTCCTTGAGCTGCTTAATACTTTGACAACAGAGGCCACTACAATCATTTCCACTTTCTAGAGGGAGAAAAGGAGACAAAAATGGGAAGCATAAGTACATAACAGTGAAAATGGGTCTCAGCAGACCCAAGTTAGACCTTAGACTTGTCTTAGCATTAAATTCAGACTTCCTGTTTTCCCTGGTGCTTCCTACAGGTCTGAGCTTGGATCCCTAAAGGTAAGTGAAAATGAAAGAATGTTGTGGTTCTGTAACTTCATCAGAAAGAGGAAGCCAACAGTCAACAGACAAAGCTTTTATTAAATAAGCTCTAGGTCAGACCAAATTCTGCATCGTGTATGTCCTTGAATAGCACCATTGTCTTCTACAGAACTGCACCAGGCATAAAATAATACTGATAATTTTCCCTGATTGATGGTGAAGAAACACTAAGATTAAGCAGTAATAATTTCTTGGACACTGAACAACTAATTAGGATGCAGGTAAAAGAGATAAGCTCTTACCAAGGCAGTTTACAGGCAGGTGGATGCACATGCAGCCAGCTCTGCACTAGTGGGTATGTCCCCAGGGGCCTGACTTTGACACCACTCTCACAATATCACTGATATTGGTGATTCAGGAGGGATCTCTGGGGGTTACCTGGTGCAGCCACCTTCTCACAGCAGTGCTTGCCTCACAGACACAGCTGACCTTGAAGCCAGACCCCACCGCTCAGCTTTTCCACAGAGTTTTAGTAATTACAGAGGGGAATAGGGTGGGAAGTGGGAAGCAATTCCCAATCCAGCTGTCAAGCTGCAGGAATTTCCAGGTAGTCTGCTCACCACCCTGGAAAAGGATGTGATGAAACACTCTTGCTGTACCGGCCATTTCCTGCTGAGCTGTTGCATGTGCAGTCAGTGCTGCGTAAAACCCACCACCACGGCATTGCAAATCTGGGTCAGCATCCTGATGCACCCCGTGGAAACAAATGTTACTTCCCTCTCTCTGTCCTGGCTCTGGCCAGGGTATGCATGGCATCATCTTTTCTTTGTATCCTCTCATTTGACAAGTGTTTCCATCCACTAGCCTCCACCCACACAACACACCCACCCACCATTTGTTGGATGCGTTCCGAAATTCATTTCAAGCCCCCAGCAGCCGCAGAGCAGACATTTTGAGCGGGTGAAATGCAAAGGAAAATTCACATGGAACAACATGCCTTGCAGCTGGCATCTCAAGTGAACAAAATCAGGGCGTGCTCCAGATTTGCTGCAACTGCCCTGAGAAAGGTTTTTGAAAAGCCACCGTCGTGCGAACACTTCTGCTGCACTGCATTCATTAAAGTCTCCTCCTAATCTCCAGTGAATATTTGCCCAGGGCCCTCAGCCCATGTCTTAAAATTGACATGAGACTGGAAGTCTCTGATAAAAGAAGACACGAGACAGTGGGTGCAAGAGATATCAAAGGTCAGAGCCGAAATACATTGCAGGTCCAAACAGATTTAGCCTGCTCTTTTTTAGCCTCTTCCCATCGGCGCGCCACACTTCCCCCTAAATATTACAGACAGAAAATATGTGCAGGCTGCATTGTCCGTAGGGCAAGGTCCAGTGCAGAGTGGAAGCTCAGCTGCAGCTGCACTGCCCCTGAAGCAGCCTTGGAAGGGATGCGTCAGGCCATCCTGATGGACACCAGGAACCTGCAGAGGCATCCCTGCTTCCTTTCCCAGGGTTGAGAGTCTCATGGCTCCATTGCAGTGATGATTGTTTCCAAATAACAGTGTATTCCTCACTCTGTCTGACAAAGATCTGATGGATTCACTTGTATCTAAATCACCTCACAGTCAGCAAAGGGTTTGAAATCTTTCTTCCAAACTTTCAATGGGCTCACAGATTAATTTGCAGGTCACAGTCCTTTCCATCTCTTGTCTCTCTACTTTGCATCAGAAACATGGGCAACCACCTCCCTGCCATTAAGAGCTGCATCCTGCCCAAGTGGGAAACTAAAACAGCCATCCCTTTGATCCTGCTGGGCTAATTAAGGCTAGATAGGAACAGGAAAGAAAAGCAATTCAGAGGAAAATTGTATTTCATTCCCCACTGTCCAAGAGAAAATGTTCTCCAAAGTCACCACTTCAGATAAAAAAAATAATAATAAAAAACCCAAAACCAACCAACCAACCAACCAAACAAACAAAAAAACAAAACCCAAAAAACTAAAAGAGGAGAGGCACTGAACAGACCTTCACTTAAATCAAAGTAGCAATAGCGAGTAGAAGTCCAGAGAACTTTCTTCCTTAGCAAGGTACTAGCAGACAGAGACCAAAAGCTGTACACAAAATGTGATTTTTTTTATTCCCCTTGGCTTCATGGATCTGGCCTGAACTACAGTTAACACTTCCATTCCCAGTTTCTCCATCTCATGAAAGTGAGTCCCAAAGAATCTGACTTGAGGTAAGCTTCCAAGCAAAAGCAGTTCTCTAAGTTGATTAGGCATTGCCTAATCTAGAGTTTGGTGAAATTATTCTTTCCAAATGAAAACATTTTTAGTGTTAAATGAACTAAAACATTCTTTTAAGGATTGTGTTGTTTTGTAGAAAATAGCATCAGAAAACAAGTAAACCAAAGCCTGCACCAGACTTCTGCATAGCCTACAAAGCCATATTTCCTATTTCCTAACAAAAATGCCACTATGAAAAAAATTTAGATCTTTAAAACTCTGCAAAAAATGTTAACAGTTACTGACCACATTTAATTCAAAAGAATCATATCTGATAATTCTGAGTCATCAAACCTGTACCAAAAATCCTGCAAAAGTAGGCTTTTTGCAAGGCTATCACTATTCTGCCCTTTAAATAAGCCTTATTAGCAGGAAGAATCTAGGTGGCACTATAATAGCCTACTGCATGGAAGTTAATCAAAAGAAGCTAATTTCAGATCCAATTTTCCTGAAACCTTTTGTGGACTCGCTGGAAACTCTCATACAGCCATTTTAAAAGGTCTTTTTTTAAGGAGCTGATTGTCAGTTTAACCCACGTTTGAGCTAATCATTTGCCCAGCTGAGGAGAACAGCCAGCTTGCATGTCCCAGAGGGCTAGTGGAGCAGAGGGCTCTCACACAAGACAAGTCCCGATGAGACTTCTGAATCAAAGACTCCTGCCTGAATACAATTTCCTTCTTTATTTGGGAACTGCTGAAAGAAAATCAATAGCTACATAGTCCTTTCTTTTGTTTTAGAAGATTTTCGGCTAAGGAAGAAACATTGTTCTTAGCAGGAAAATCCATCCAAGCAGAACGTTTGAAACAATCCTAAGTGTTAAAACTGTTTTTATTAACAAGTTGCAGTGATTCATTCTTTTCTTGTGCCTGTTGGATGACATTAGCAAGACAGTAGCTCATGGCACAGCAGCAATTTAAACACCATGGATGATTTGAAATATTTCTATTTTTAAGAAAGCTCAGATCCAATCTGCTCCAGTGTTTTCACCTTCACCATGGCAGAGACAGTTAATGAAGAAGAACTGAGGACACAAACCATACCTGCCTCAACACCAGTTGATGTTCCTCTGCTGCCTGCTGTGGGATTCCAGCTGAGCCCCAAGGCTTATCCAGCTTTGCCCTGCTGTGGGAGCAGTCCATCCAAAAAAGCACCTAGATGAGGGTCTGCTTCCCCCAGGGTCACACACAGCATGAAGGATGAGTGAGAAGGCAAAATGGACACACAGAAATAGGGAAAAAACCTAAGGATTTTTAAAAAAGCCCCAGAGTGGGATCTAGACCCATAGGGCACCAGGTGCAGGTGAATTGTACAGGTTTTGCTCAGGGGTGGCAGTGGCACCCAGGGCACAAGGATGGCTGCTGAAAGCTCATGTTGCATCAGGCAGGTGAAACACTACCTTCCCTCTTGCAAGCACCAACACCTTCTGTGGGAGTCCTAATGTGTTACTTACAAAAAAAAAAAAAGAAAAAAAAGGTTATATTTGAATCAGTGAATAAAATTCTTCTAAGCTCTTTGTTCTGGAAATTTAATTTTTCAGACATTGATATCTGGCACAGGTCAGAGCAAGAAATGACGTGGTCTCAGGGACACATTCAACTCCAGTGTTTCCAAGTCTATGTCATGATAAACCTGAAAAGTGCAATTTTTAAGTTTTTCTACTAGATAGAAATTGTTTTAAAATAAATCAATTCAAACGTTTAGAAATACCTCACTTCTACAATGTTACCACAATATAAAGTGCTGCAGCCTTTGATAGGTTTTAATATTAGCATTCCCTTCAACTTAAATAGATCAAGTGAAAAGTAAATAGGAGCATTGCTAGTTGAAACAAAATGCCCTCCTCTTGTCACATCAATCCAGTCTGGCACCAATTGGAACAAACCAAGGATGTCAAAGCAGCCATGCATCCCCTCCTGCTACCTCTGGAGTGCTGGTGTGATGCCACAACACATTTTGATTTTGACAGACTCCATTTTCTGATGCAAATGTGGTTTGGAGAAAAGCTTTGAGCCGTCTCTGGGGTGAATGGCTCCAAAGCCTCTGTGACGAGGCACACGTGCACACACGCTGAGCACTCTCTTGTCAAAAAACAGGTACAAATTCAGCACAAGGAGGTACAGAAGACATTTTGCCAGGGGTCAACAACCTCCTCCTTGCTTTTTATATCCCTGTGTAACAATTTCATACTTGGACTGCAATGGCTTTTTTTTTTTTTTCCCCCTTAGTTGTGCTATGGGCTGTGTGGATTCTACCGCAATATACATATTAAACAGTCGTTGGCAGTATTCTATAATCACCCAGGAATGCACTGGTTGTCACATGGGGCTTTGCTCAATACAGCTGTTCTCTGGCCCAGCTGAACAATAAACATTTGAAGTATGGCAAATGTTCTTTGAGAGGGAAGGTTTGTTATTAATGTAAATACAAAAGGACTCTCGAAATGGCCTAGCGACTTCAGTTTCACTTGAGGAGTGCCCAAAGTTATGAAGCCGGAGAATACAGAAGTTGAAAACCAAGATGTTATTTCCCTGTTATTCAAGCAGTGAGAATTCATTTAAAAATATCTGTATGACCTCAGGGGAGTCACAACCACAGAACCCAGAAGATTAAAGAAAATAAGCTTAAAATACCTTCCTCACAGAGTCATGCATTTCTTTCCCGATTGTAAGAAGTGATGGGCAAACCTCAGAAGGTCCAGAGGTTTGAATACATCTCCAGAGCAGCTGATGACTTCTTAAAATCTCCCTCATGGAAGATTTCTGCTCACATTTATTGGGAACAAGAAAGTCAGTAAAGTTTGAGCTCATGCCTTTGCACTTCCAACCCAAGTCCTTCACTACCTGCTTGCCCATGCTGGTTCTTACTGACACAAATAATCGCGGCTCCAAATCCAATACCATTAGCAACAATGTTGGCCAAACCACAGAAGAGGTCAGAAGAGCCCACAATAAGTTGTTCAGATGGCATTTTCTGTGGGCAGAGAGTCCTGGGAGAGATTAAAACCATAGAGAGTCACAAAATAAAGGGAAGTGCAAGCAGTAGACTTTCTAGGAGGGAGTTTTCCTCAGCAGAGATATTGCTCCCATCATGCCAGACTAGCAATGGCTGATTGCACTTGCACAGCAACCAGTCAGCAACTAGGGTGTTTGTGTTTTTTTTTAAATTTATATTTGTTCTGAATTACATGTTTTCTAGTGTCAACTTTAGAGGTAGATAAAACCTAGCTGCAGCAACAGCTTTTAAAACAGCTATCATCTGTGCTTCAGTCAACAGAAACCTTTAATTAAAGCATTGAGTTACACAGGTTTTGGTTACCATATAACTAGCAACATCTTCAAATATTTGGATTGTAAACAATCTTCATAACTTGGAGACAGGCATCATCTTTCCTGCTTCGTGTCAAAGGCTTTGCAGGCATTTTGTCTGGGGTCTGGAATAGGGAATGACAGAGGGAAGTGCTGATAAGGCACTGCAGCTCAGTAATAAGCTAGTACAGGAAAAATACAGTATATATATAATGGTTTGTGATCTCTTATTTTCCATGGTTTGGGAAAAACTTATCTCAGACCTTGATTTGATAGTACACCAAGACATGAAGCTGACTACTGCTCTGGTTGAAAGTACAAAAAGATGCTGATTTTACAGTCCTTACTAGCCAGCTGCTTTCTATAGTACAGATTTATTTATTTATAAATGATATTGTAAGCATCCTATTTCATCTTGCTCTTCAGATTCAGGAGAAAAGACTTGCACATTGAAAAAGAGCATTGGACATTAGAAGTATTTATGGAGAAAAAGAACAACTAAAGAGATTCCTATTAGCTAAATGAAAAACATTAAATGTGCTAAATCAGTAGGTATTCTGATTACTATGCAGTAAGTATCTGCTCAAACTAAATAGGCTGAGCCTGCTAAAACACTCCACAGGCCAGATGTAAAATGGTATTCAGACAACCTACTAAGTAACTTTAAAGTTTTATTTATATCAAAGCAGTAGAATTATGTATATCTGTACCTTTTTGTAAGTATTCACTGTGAATGATTTCTGCCCAATATTCCTCTACCATTAGTCATGAAGTATAAGTCTGTTGTCTATAATCCAACAGTGAAATACATGTCAAACAGGATCCCTCACAGAAGAACAGATAAGAGAAGGAGCAGATGATGTTAGACATAGGGCTATCTTTAGAAATCCTGCCCTCATCCAGAACTATGAAACTACATTTACCTATTCCTAAAGGTACTTTAAGGTCTCTGGGTTTAGGGTTCATTTTAACAGAGCATTTCAGAAGAGGAAAAGCACCTAAGTGTAAAGCTGTGACCCAAAACAGAACCTTTACCTGCCACCAAGCTCTGAAGGAACCCATGTTCCTGAGATCCCTGTAGGACCGCAAGTTTATCAGGTTCACCAGAAAGTCTCTGCATGATGACAGCTGCCCTAGAGGAACCTGACAACATCCACCCCAAGCTTCAGCTATAAACTAGATGTCTTCTCCATCTTCTGCTTTCCTTGAATAATGAGTCTATCAGGCCCTCTCCTATGGTCACCAACTCTCAAAAATCAAACTTTAGGGCTGCCAGCTCCTCCCCTAGCCTTTTGTGTATTCACCGCATTTTTGTAGCAGCTGGCCTGGAAGGGGAGATTCAGCTCCTTTCTCAGCCCATCTCACACCTTCTCGTGGGGCATTTAATTGCCAAATGCAGTCCAGATTAGGAAGAGAGCTGTTGAAGAAGCAAAATAGAGACAAGAACAATGCTTACCTCTCCCCCTGGGGCTCTGTCACCATGCAGTAAAAAAATCCACCATTCACAGGACTGGACAGAGAGAGGGAGAGAACAAGCATGGAAGGGACATGAGCCTGGAATCTGGTCAGGACAGACTGGTCCCTACTTCTGAGGTTGTGTTTGGGTTTTAATCAATGAGCACTCAATGTTAAGTGTATAAACAGCCACTGAAGGAGCTTCAATCTGGGCCAATGCCTAAGAGAATGCTATTAAAATGCAACAGACATTGTCTCATTAAGAATCATGCAGCACAAAGTGTCCTATTTTGCAGAGCTAGGCATGAGACACATCACCTTGTCTTGGAAGGCTTTTAAAGGATTATGGTATGTTCCAAAGCCATTCACCTCAATGGGGAGGTTTATAGTGACTCACCAAAGTTGGATCAGGTCATTATGGCAATAGATCTTGCTATATACAGAGATATAACCCCAATTCTGGAGTGCCAAGCACACGGCCATGCACAGATTTCTGTATTAGGCCACAGGACAGGCAAATGCCATGGCTATTGTTATTCTCCCAGTACCCCTCAGCCACTCGACCACTGCACTTCCAGCATCACCCTTAGGCACTTACCATTTATCTGCTTGTGTGCTCCCTACAACAGATATACTGCTGTTTGGGTTTTGGGGATTTTTTTGTGGGCTGCACTTTTAAATCCTTAATCACTCCTTTGGTTAAAAGAAGCAAGAAGGCATTGTGTGTTCAAAGCAGTGTAGATATACCTAGGAAGGCCCCCTCCTCTAATTAAAACCACCCATTTGCTCTTTGTGTACGGAGAAATATAACACAGCAGGAAACAACTGTCATATCAAATACCCCTTGATGGTAATTGTGGTTAAATACCATCTTTTTAATGGTAACATGCTTATGCAGGTTTGGCAACAGATGTAAAAATAAGTAATCACTTTTGTTGGAAGGCTACCAAAATGGCAGGTTTCCCAAGTCAATCAGTTCTCCCAGGGACTGGGAATGTAGAAAGCAATTTAGTGCTGCAAGGAATATGACAATCTATTTATAATGGCACAGTATGCGAGGCTGAGAGGAGAAACTGCAGCTGTTGTATAAGGATTATAAGTGACTGATTGTTTCTAACAAAATGTATTGCTATATCAGAAGGAAGTACAAGTTTAGCTGCCTGGCTGATTTTCTTTCCCTTGTACAGGTGTGGTGCCAGCTTGAATGAAATCAGGTGCTAAGACTAAAAATGCTCTTCTGTGATCTCCCCCTAGACATTCCTGGGTAGTTTTTGTCAGCTCTCTTGAGGACCTACTGCATCAGAACTCATCCAGCCTTTGTTAAAATTAAGAGAAAGGCTAGCCGAGATTCAGAAGACCCCATGGGAGCATCACAAAGAACAGCGAGCACCCCTAAGTGTTAAATCATAGTCCTCCCTCTTTAGTTCCTGAAAAAGCTTTGCTTCCTGTTTCATATTTACTTCTTTTCCAGCTGCTCTATGTATTTCTATGGGTTGTTAAATAACAGTCCCTCCATCCTAAGGGAAGGCTGCTTGCCAGTGCAGAAAGGCAAATGATTCCTGCATTCTCTGTACAGCACATTACACATACCAGATGTTGTAATGATTATTATGTTTAGGATAAAGGACACAAAAATTAGCAAACAGGGAAATTATCAGGGCACCCAAAGCCACCCACTTTGGAGAACCCATGATTCAGCAGCTGACTGACTCACAGGAGGCACAGGTCCATGCTGTGCTTCCCACCCTAGTTTGAAAGGGCCCAAGGACTACAGCAGCAGTGGCAGAATGGGACTTCTCTAGCAACATATTCAAGGCCCTACATCCTTTGTAAAGACTGAAGGAGAAAACAGGCTTAGCAAAGCATGCTTTTATCAAGTAGGATGCTAGGCATGATGTTGCTGTTAATATAATCAAGGGGACTTTTTGCTCATTGATGTGGCTAACCATAGTGCAGGGTGTAGTCTATCTTCTAAATTTGTGCTCACTCTTTCCCTGGAAGAAGATAATCCAGGCCTGATGACATCTTTCCTACACCCTTATCTATTACATAGTCAGCTGAAATCTGGGAGACAGAGAGGAGTCTGATGAGAAATCTCTTGCATGTAAATAGCTGTATTTTACATCCTTTATATCCTTGGAATGAGCATTTTCCATGGCTGTTTGGTAGAAAGAACTCTAGTCCTCAGTTTATGCCTCCCACTACCCCAGCTTCCTCAAAGCCAAATACCAGCGGACATTTAGGAATCTGTAGATCTCTTGATTGTGAAGACACAGGACTGATAGAGGCACCCAGACAATTAACTTGTCCCCTGCTGCTTTGCCTTTCCCCATCACCTCAAGCTCATTTTCTGGCACACGAAGGTCTGATGCACCCACCCAGACTATGGCCAGAGTGGTTCCTTCTGTGGGTTGCTTTCAGCTAGCATGGGATGTCTTGAACATGGGTTTTCATGTTCATGGAAAACCACTTCCACATGTTTTTTTCAAATAGCTGGAAGAATTCCCTATTATTTGGCAGGCAAGCTACAGTGCCAGCTAGTGACACCCAGAGATGCCACCACACGAGGTAGGGGTCACGCCAACACTGAGACAAAGCTGAATCAGACTGCAGCATATTATTAAGGAACAGATCAGGCACCTGGCTGCTGGAATCCAGCCACCAGAAGCTGTTCATTTTCACCTGGCTGTAGCACAGCAAATCACCCACACACACAAACCCTGCACCTGGAGGAGGTGGGGATGTTTTCCTGTGCTGTTTGTAAAGAGGTTTATTGCTCTCTGCGTCATACAGACAGCTGTGGCAATATGACTCTACCTGCTGTCCCAGCCCTGCTCAGTGGCACAGAGGGAAAATCATTTTTTGTTACATTCTAGACGGGCAGTTGGGGCATGGGAATAAGACAGATCTCTCTATAAATATACACACACACAGAGAGTCCTAGCAGACTACTCTTTCTGTATGAAAAGTTACATTTATACAACACCTTTCATCTGGGATCTTAAAACACTTTGAAATACCAAAAATCACCAGATCCATGGAAGGGCTGAGGCAGTCAAGGGAAACTGGCAGAGAGTTCTTACAATGCCTTGCTTCAGCAGCCTGATGTAAGAGCAAGAAACCACACAGGTAACCCAAAAAACAATGGGGGGTTTCAGGGAATTTTTGCTTTCAGAAGGCTTTTTAGTTTTTTGGAAAGTTTCCATTTGCATCTTTCAAAACTTTCTCTCTTAAAACATCAACTAAAAGATAACTTAAATGATTTTCAGAGACAAACCCCTAATTCTGGTACATTCTGGAAACCTTGAGTCAGCTCCAGAGCTCTGTTGCATGCACTGTTGCTCTCCAGCCATTGTTGAGATATGCCAGCATACACATAGATAGTCTGAATATATCAAGTAGTGAGAACAAGAAATGAATGCAAATATTCTTCGCTCTTTAACACTGAAAAATTGAAGTAGTGTTTTAAAATTGAAACTAATTTATATCATTAAGAGGTACCTTTACCCCTTCAGATAAGTGCAATTAGGCCTTACTGCAATTAAATTAGACCTAATAGGTGTTCAGTAACTAAATAAAAGACTTCAATACTACCTACCCTTTGGCCTCATCTAACCCTGAGATTAGCTCGGTTGGTTAGAACATGGTGCTAATAACACCAAGGTTGTGGGTCCCTTCCAGCTCAGAATATTCTGTGATTCTGACATTTTATTTGAAACTGTGGGACCTGGGCATATGACCCATCCCTATGCTAGAAGTGCCAAGGTATGTAGGATTTTTTTCTCCTTCCTCCTCTCAGCAGAATAGTTTCTATGTGAAAGAAAACTAATCAGGTAAGCCACAAGACATCTGCAGCATGCTCCAGACAGGTTCATGGGGCACCTGCAGAGCATTTCTGCTCCACTGTTCAGCCACAGTCCCTCTAAGTGGTTGCACCAGAGCAGAAGCTCAGTTTCTCCAGTCCATCACAATACATGACATGAAGGGTCACTCAAGAAGTATCAGAAGCAAGAACATACAGCGGGTGGGGATTGCTGTAAGCAGTCAAGGTGAAACATGCTGGTTTTGGCAGTTAAGAGAGAGCCCTCCAGCAGTGCTTGTCCTATGGTTCCCTACCCAAATTACAGGCACCTCCACTCTTTCCAAAGGGCAAAAATAAGGCCTTTGCCTGCATCTCAGAGTCCATCCTCCCTGGGAAATTTTGATCTGTAAGCTACTGTTTTCAGGTACAGGATCAGAACAAAACCATCTGGCACAGAATCGTCTTTGCCCTTAAATTCAAGACCTTCACCTCCCAAGATATGCCAGTGGCTCCTGAGAAGAGAGGCCATCAGTTACAACCAACCCTTTTTGGAGTGAACAAGCACGATGGAACTATGGACATTTACAGCAGTGAACCCGTACCCCATGGATTCAGGTGTTCATTGTAGCTAAAGTACAACTACTGTATGTAGTTGTACCCTGCAACTGCACCTCTTCAGCAGTTAGAGGGGGTGAATAGCACTTCATCTTAAGAAACCCAGAAGCACTCTGATGAGGAATGCCCATGCTAATATTAAGGTGTGACTTCATTTTAGTAGCTGGATCCTGCACATATCTCTCCAAATGCAGTCTTTTTATTAGTCACATTTTGATGGTTGCCCAGCACCTAGCTATAAAGAACATTGTACAACGCAGACATGGAAAAAGTTAGTTCTTTGTGGTATCATATTTTAGATGAAAAACCACTTCCTCTCTTGCACAGCAAAGCAAGAAAGCGTAGGCTTTGGTTTTATCAGTCGTTGCATCTGTGCCTTCTTAACAAGCTTAAAGTCTGTGAGCCAAAACTGTATCTTGCCCTCTTTTACATTCATGTAAATTTGAAACATGTATAGCTTCATTGGAGTTTACCGTGGTAAAAATGATGAATGCTGTAATTTTGGTGTTTTCTTTCAGGAAGAATGAATTGCTTTCATTTGAGGAGACTCAGAAGTTATTTCTCAAACTATGCCAAAAAACTATATTGATTTTCAATGTGCTGCTGCATATGAGTTCAAGGTGGGTCTCAGACGAGTTATCTGCCATGGGGTAACAGCACAGCTCTGCAGTGACAGGAATCTCTGGGGAAAAGGAAGCTCTCACTGCTGCTCACAAACCTTCTGGGTAGTCCCTTCTAGTCACAGCACAGTGTTTTGACCATTTAAAGAATTAACCTTTTCTGGCATTTGTTATTACTTCTACTTCTTGTTATTACTTCTACCTCTTGTTATTACAGCAGAAAATCACAAGTGTCTATTTCAAAGTTATCTTTATACCCTGAATTTTCACTAGGAGAGTATAAGAGGTTGGCACTGGGCAGGTGTACCTTTCTGTGCTTTATCTCATGCTATTGCTTACACATTCGGGTATCTTCAAGAGGGACATTACTTCTTCAGTGTCTTTCCTCAGCTGAGCTAAATGTAATTCTCAGTGTATTTCGGTGGTCACCCCTAACTATTTTATCTGCCAGTCTGCTTAGCCAGCTGTCTGGTTTGATATTTCTAGTTTGCACTTAACCAGGTTGGATATTTCCCCTTTGTCTTTCCCCATAGTCATATGCATCAATCAGAGCTTTTTTTAAATTTTTTTTTTGCAGCAGATAGGGAAGAAATCTAGATGAAGCCATGCTTACAAACACCTCCACAGAAGAAATCAACACCCCACAAGAAGCTCTGGCTATATCAACCTCAAGATGTGGTAATAATTTGAAACAGAGCATAGGCCTATAAAGTATTAAAAAAANTACGGCATGGCTAATGATATATCCCTGTGAACTGAAGGCCTGGGTTTTATACAATCATTTAACCATTGAATAATTTCAGACATAGAAAAAACAAAATAATTTATACAGAAATTAAACACATTTTGGCATCAACTCTGCCTATGTGACCTTCTTTAAGAACGAGATTTTCACATTTCTAAACTGTTAATAACTGGTGTAATTCTTAAGGGTATTTAATTCGTTGGTTTTAATAAAGTATGACAATAGCTGATGAACATTTCACCAGAATGTCACTGCTATCACTTTCCCTCTAGCATCTCAGCTTTCCCGCGTTCAGAAAACAGTTTCAGCATTCCCATTTGAGTTTTTTAATAACAAACCTCAGATCTCTAGTCAGCCCAGAATATTATATTACCAATCTTTTTCAGAAACATCATAATTCACACATTCTGCACCTACTGACTAAGAAGAAGCCAAAGCCATCCGTCACTGGAATTAGTCTCCCACACAGCTGCCACTTATAAGAAAGGGGGATCCAGTGCTTCTTTCCCAGTCTTCAGTCATTCCCATCTCTTGATATCTGGCATGGAACACATTGTTGGATGACACCCTCCAACACTCTTCGCCCCAGAATTTTGCCCTGATACACCAAAACAGTTGGCCTGTTTCTATGATTACAGAATAGTCTCTCCCATGCTGCTGATTTTTCACACTCACAGTTGTATTTTGGAGAAATATTTAGTATGAAGTTATTTTCTATAAAAGGTTGAGCTCTGGGGAAAGTTTAAACCATATCCCTCCAGGAATTACTGGGTTTGTTGACAGTGAGAAGGAAAAAACCCTCCTAAATTTTCAAACTTTTTAGAAGCATTTTAAACAAGTACAGCTAATTAGAGTCTGATCAAAGCCAAGTGAAGCCCTCTGGAGCAGCTGCATTCCCTATATTTGTGAAAATCAGGCCATTTAGATAGTTATTTAAATATGGAGTATTGGAACTAAGCCAAAGCCCTTTGAAATCAATTGGACTTTTTAATGACTTCAATGTAATTTGTATCATAACTTTACAAAATAACTTATTTTATTTAATTCATTGTTGCTGCTGACTGCCGCAATATATATTGAGACATTTTTCAGTTGCAAACTCTATTCACACAGAATTGTTTAGGTTGAAAGAGCCCAAGATCCTGAGATCATTTAGTCTAATCCCCCTCAGTTCAGGCAGGGCTATCTAAAGCAGGTTGTTTGAGACTGTGTCCAGTTGATTTTTGAGTATCTTGAAGGATGGAGACTCCATAATCACTCTGGGCAATCCAGTGTATAACTACCCTCACAGTTGGAAAAAAAAACCAAAAAAAACCAAAAAAACCTCCCAAACCAAACCTTTACTGCTTTCTCCTTGTCCACCAGGGTAGTCTTATCATTGTAGAAGGCAACATGGTTGCTCAAGGGTGACTTCATCTTTATAAATCAACCAATGCTGACAACTTCAAATCACCTTCTTGTCCTTCATGTATTAGGAAATGCCTTCCAGGAAGTTTTTCTCCTTCCCCTTCCCAGGCATCAAGGTGAGGATGACCAGGATGCAGTTCCTCAGATGTCCTTCATGTCTTTCTTGTCTGTCCTGTCTATCAATCTTCAGGACACTTTCCCACTCATAATGACCATTTGACATAGTCAAAGATAACCAAGGGTGGCCTTGCAATGACATCAGCCAGCTCCCTCAGCTCTCATGGGTGCATGTGCAGTATGCTGAAGTGCTCCCTAGTCTGAGAGTAAGTCCTCCTTATTCCAGACTTTCCCTCTAGCCTCAGGAGCTTGGGATTCCCCAAGGCTAATTGTACTGGTCAGGTCTGAATCAAAGATGACATTTGCTGCCCTTTGCTCATTTTTCTACTTTTCAGGATGGTCCTTTCTTGAGCTTGGGGGAGGTGATCCTCAAATACCACTCAGCTCTCCTAGATCTCTTGTCTCTTCAGGACTGTGTCTCATGGAAATCTTCCAAACAGGTCTCTTAGGCTGAAGTCTGCTACCCAGAAATCCAGGGCTAATTTCTGCCCTGCTCCCTCTTCCACCATCTCATAGTTACTGCAGCCAAGGCTGCCTTTGACTTATGTCCCAGACCAGTTCTTCCGTGTCTGTATCAGGTCCAGGAAATCACCCTTCCCTGTTGGCTTCTTCTTTGTGCTAGAAAGGTTGTCATCAGAATACTTCAGAAACTTCCTGGATTGCTTGTGCTCTGCTTTATTATCCTTCCACCAGATATCAGGTGGGTCCTTCATGAGGACAAGGGCTATGAACATGAGACTCCTCTCAGTTGCTTGAAGGTCTCATCTATATTAGCGCTTCCTAATCAGGAGATCCATAGCAGATACCCACTAAAACAACACCCGTATTGGACCGCCTGTTCATCTTGACCCATAACCTCTTGACCAACTCCTGGCCCATTCCAAGGCAAAAGTTGTCAAAAATCAATTTACAAGTCCCTATCAGTAAGAGAGAACGGTATTTTTGTAGTCATTTCTACTTAAAAGAAAAACTAACCCAGCTTGAAAAAAACACCTCCAAAAACCAAACGACTGAGTGCACTCTTACCAATTATAAAGGCACACTGTAGAAGTTCATTGTGACAGGTCAACCTGCAGTTTTGGTGTGTCATGCCTGGCAACCCTCAAGTGTATGACTTAACACTCAAGGACTGCTTAACTCAAAGTTGAGGTTTTCTACCTGGCCTCTGAAGAAAATGAACTTAACAGTGACACTCCAAGCCTGAACCAAACCTGACCAAAACATTTCACTTTGAAAGCAGGAGGAGTTTTGGACAGGTACAGACCATGAGGTGATAAACTGGGAAAAAAGTTTTGGGGGCAGCCTGTGCTGAGCTGTGCAAGCACAAATGTTGGTAGAGGTGGTGGTTTCACAGCAAGTCCAGCATGTCCTGATGCATTGTCATTGTTGCACATGGCACAGGGCTGGAGGATCCTGCACACACAGTGAGCTGCCACACATCATCTGAGGCCAACAGGGCAACATACCTGCAGCTCAGCCCTGGCAGCAATTACTCAGAAGTTGTAACCAGGGTCTGCAGAGAGTCCAGACCATCAAGTCAGTCCATAAGGCAGATCTGAGGTCAAACTAGGAAGCTGAGTCCAGGGGTCAGGATCCGGCCCCAAATAAAACAGGGCACCTGGTCAGGTGCAGCAGCAGTCTACGGAGGTGCTCTGAAGCAAAGACAGTTGAAGTCTCCAGGGATAGGGAAAAACCCCACAGCCAACCTACCTGGAGAGGAGGAAGGTCAAGGCCAACCCCCCTCAGAAGGAAGCAGGCAATGCAGAGACATCTGGATGTAGGACAACCTTCATATTTGTGAGGCAGCATTTCGCAGAATAAAATCATGGAATCATTTAGGTTGGAAAAGACCTTTAACATCACCAAGTTCAACCATAAACCTAACACTGCCAAGCTCACCACTAAGCCACATCCCTAAAAATATGCTTGCCACAAGGGAAAATTGCTATTTTCCTTTAATTTTGGCACAGTGAGATCTCTCTCAGGTCTTATTCTATGCTTCTCAGCCTCTTCTTTACTTCACAAGGCTATTTTCTGTTGCTCTAATAATAGATCACACTGTAATTCTCATGACTAACACATAATTCTTGATGCAATCCAAGTCCTACCTCTGCTTGTCTGGAGTTCAATCTCAACTGTCTAGCAATTGCTGAAAATGAAACTCAGACAGAAACTAAGCAATGCTTGACTGAGCATAGAAGTTATTATTCAACTCCCTGTTACTATTACATAGGGCTCAATTATCATCTCCTGTCTCTTTCAGAAATCTGAATGATAGATATTACTGAGACCTCACAAGAAACAAGAGTCATCCTGCGTCTGAATCCAATGCTCTTCCCTTAGTTTCTTGTTTCACTCCTGTATGACAGTCCATTATCTTTTACAAATCTTAATTATTTCAAGTCCCTGTTGGCCTATTTCCCTAAATACTGTTGCCTTGGTTAAAGACCCACTATGGTACCACTCCACAGATAATTTCAATCTAAAGGTTTCTACTGCATATTAGTCTGAGGCCTCAATTTGCCCATTTGACTAGCATTTTTGAAGACTTAATAGTTGTTTTACTGTGTCATTATCAGGATATTTGAGAGGTAAGAGCTCTACTGCTTCTCCAACTAGGACAAAACATGAGTTGTGCAGTTCAGCATTTGCACAAGGACCTTTCAGCAGGTGGAAAAGAAAGGGCGAGTAGAAGACTGTATAACAACTGTATGCTTTTTATAAGGGTATACATATTATATAAAATCTGTCTATCCATTTACAGATAATGTATAACATGAAGTATCAATACATACATAAAAACTGCATTGATTCCTCCCTCACTAGCCCTCTTGTTTATGTTAAGATTTCACTGGGACATTTGTATTTTTGGAAACTGCTTTAAGGGATTTCTCATAAATATGCTGCAAATATGGAAATTGATTGATTGATTGACCTCGTTGTGAGACTAGTGTTAATAAAACTCACTGGCAAGTTATCAAGAGACATAAAACAATACCATCTCTGTCCTTTCCCCAAGAGGCAGAAGCAGTTTTGCTGACTCTTTGCAATAGCTCATTTGGAAATCTCAGGGTCACAGTGGGTAAATCTCCATTGCCCATTACTGTCCATCCTTGACTGTCTCCCTGGTTGCTGTTTAACCAGCAGTGATGGAAGCTGGTGATCAGACTTTGGGGCCTTACCAGCAAAGGCATGTCTGGTGTGTACTGAGGCTACACAAAGCTAAGGTACGATCCCAGTGCTGTAGGAGTGGTCCCTTCCTGCTGTGACACTGACATGAGGCTGCTCAACACCAGACTCTGCATCACAGGGACAACACTGCAACCCCTTGGGTGCTCACATCCCATTCCCAGGACAGGAGAGAGCTTGGTCCTATCTTCTAACAGCCTTCAAAGGAAACAGGACTCAGGATTTTCTGTGATCTTTGCTCTTAGGCAAAGATTTATTATAATTTTCTATTGTTCTATTTTCCAGCATGATGTCTATCAGATATTGTAATGGCAAGTCATAAGAAGCTGGAATGGTGCCTCGGACACTTCCTATACTGTTCATGATCCCATATCATAATTGTCAGATTTTGAGACTAATGAAACCATCTGATCATTTAAACTAGCTTGTAAACTATCACTGTTACTTCAGATATTTCTTTTTCTGCTGAACCCCACTGATCTATATCAAAAATTGGTATATATTTGTACCCCAAAAATGGCCTGTCTTGTTATGAAAACACTCAGAGATGATGATACACTGCTGCCAATAGCAGTTTTCTCAATGGCTGATCAACACAGACATGTAAAAACATTTCCTTAACTTTTGGTTGAGCCTCAGCTCTCAGCCAATGCTTTCTATTACAAGGGGTTTCCACTAAATTCAATTACTGTTTAGATTCAATACTTGCTATATTCCCTGTTTATTAGGCCTATACATCATAACCAAGAAACCTCTTGATATTATTTTTTGACAAGTGAAGTGTGATGAGTTCTTCAAACTCTCTGGACAGCATTTTCTCTAAACGCAAGAATCATTTCCGAGACATTTTTCTGAATGGTTTTTTTCCATACTTTTTCTTCAAACAAAGTCAACATAACAAGACAGACTGTTTTGCTGTTATGCCCACCAGTATCACCAGCTAAAATTGGCAGGGATGGGGAACCTCAGTGCACACTACTCCACACCACTTTGATGCTGGTGCCAGCAATAGATGATCAGAGCATGGAGAGGGATCACAGGTCAGCAGGAGAGCACCTGAAGAGCAGCACAGAGGAATCCCAGCCACTCCAGACAGTACAGTGGCTTCATCAGGGCCCAACTTAAATGTCACTATATAAGGAATAAACTTGAGGAATAAGGAATTTGAGATCTGCACACACCTGCAGGGCTGTGATCATACCAATATTACCACAGAGACATAATGGGATGACAGCTCCTGCGACTGGAGTGTTGGAGTGGAAGGACAGGCAGGAGAGACAAGAAGGGGATATTGCCCTCTGTGTCAATGATCAGCTGGAGTGCAAAGAGCTCCATCTGGGGATGGATGAGNTCACTATATAAGGAATAAACTTGAGGAATAAGGAATTTGAGATCTGCACACACCTGCAGGGCTGTGATCATACCAATATTACCACAGAGACATAGTGGGATGACAGCTCCTGCGACTGGAGTGTTGGAGTGGAAGGACAGGCAGGAGAGACAAGAAGGGGATATTGCCCTCTGTGTCAATGATCAGCTGGAGTGCAAAGAGCTCCATCTGGGGATGGATGAGCTTGTGGGTCAGGATTAAAGGGAAGGCAGAAACACGTGAGTGTCTGCTACAGCCACCCAACCAGAAGGACCACATGGATGAGGCCCTCTATAGATAGATAGGGGCAGTCTCATGTTCACAAGTTCTGATCCTCATGGGAGACTTGAATCATCTGTTGGAGGGACAACACAGCAGGGCATAAGCAACCACAAGCCAGTCATTCTCACCTTGGTGCCCAACAAGATCACAAAGCAGATCCTACTGGAAACTGCTAAGGCACATGGAAAATAAGGATGTGATTAGTGAGAGCCAACAAGGCTTTACTAAGGGCAAATCATGCCTGAGTAATTGGATGGCCTTCAATTGTGGGGTTACAGCACTGGTGGATAAGGGAAGAGAAACTGTCATCTACCTGGACTTGTGAGACAAGAATTTGACAGATGGGCCTTTCAGTGCAAAAGGAATTGGATGGATGGTCAGACTCAAGAGTTGTGATCAACATCTTGATATCAAAGGGGTCATTATTAGGACTGGTACTGCTTAACAGCTCTGTCAGTGACATGGACAGCAGGATCGAGTGCTCCTTCAGAAAGTTTGCCAAGACACCAAGCTGTGTGTGCAGTCAACAAGCTGGAAGGAAGGAATGCCACCCAGAAGGATCTTGACAGCTTGAGAGGTGGGCCTGTGTGAACCTTGTGATATTCAACAAGGCCAAGTACAAGATCCAGCACCTGGGTCAGGCTAATCCCAAGCATGAACACGGGCAGGGTGAGGAATGGATTGAGAGCAGCCCTGAGGAAAAGGGCTTAGAGGTGTTGGTTGATGAGAAGCTCAACACAACTCAGCAATGTGCACTTGCAACCCAGAAACCCAACCAATTCCCGGGCTGCATCAAAGGAGATGTGACCAGCAGGTCAAGGGAGGTGATTCTCTCCCTCTACTCTGCTCTTATGAGACCCCATCTGGAGTACCACATCCAGTTCTGAGGTCATCAACTTAAGAAAGACGTAGAGCTACTGCAGTGAGTCCAGAGAAGGGTGATAAAGAGGCTCAGAGGGCTGGATCACCTCTCCTATGTAGACAGGCTGAGAGTTTGGGTTGCTAAGCCTGGAGAAGAGAAGGCTTCAGAGAGATCTTATAGCACCTTCTATTACCTAAAGAGGGCCTACAAGAAAGCTGGAAAGGGACTTAAAAGGTCAGATGGAGATAGGACAAGGGGAATGACTTTAAATTGAAAGAGGGTAGGTTTAGATTAGATGTTAGGAAGATGTGAGGCGCAGGTTGGCCAGAGAAGTTGTGAATGTCCCACTCCTGGAAGTGTACAAGGACAGGTTGAATGGGGGTTGAAACAACCTGGCTAGGGGAAGGTGTCCCTGCCCATAGCAGAGGGGTTGGAACTAGATGCTCTTTAAGGTCTCTTCCAATTCAAACTATTTTATGATCGTAAGTCACTACTATCTACTCTTTAACATCCCTGTCTATATATGCTCAAGAGCCTCATTCAACTTTCTCCACATTATCAGATTGGAGCTCATGTTCACTTACCCCTAAATCCTTTTAAGAGTTGCTACATTCCACAATATTTTTAGCCATCCTATAAGGTTTGTCTTAATTTCTTTGTGTTCATTACTTTGCAAATGGCTGCAAAAACATACTTTGTTTCACTGGGGCACACTAAGAGAGTAATTTACACTGCTCAGTGTAGCTGAAAAAGCCTTAGCATAATTTACTAGTAATTTATCAAGAAAAAGGTGTTGAACTGGATTTTCCCTTGGAGTTTCTGTAATCCAAATATTGTTGGAAAACAGTTCCATTTCAACAAAATTGTAATAGAAACGAGGCACAATTTTGTGGAAATGGAAATCACAGGTCTTCCAGGAGTCTTCACCTCTGCCTTACTGCATGGGAAATGTAAGAAGTTATGAATTTCATTCCAAATCAGAGTGTTTCAACTATAAGAATCTACAACAAATTTTGAAATCCAAGTCCTCTGCAAAAGAGCATCACTTTTCTCCAGAGTTCCATCACTTGCCCATCTACCAATCTTTGTGTCATCCACAGCTGCTCACTAACAAACTGGAAAATCCATTGTTTATAGGGAGAGTAACATAAGGAGCATCCCCAATGTCTTTTTAATCTGTTTTGAATGTAGTTTAGCAGCTGGTGACGAGGAGCTGAGCCAACTCAAGAAGCTCAGCAAACACTGTGGACCATCAGCAAGTGATGATGCTTGTTTCCAGAGTGGGAAATCCTACACTATTTATTTTTGTTTACCAGTCTAGTTGGGACTTCTCATTAAGATTCCTGAGAGTGATGTCAGTTGTATTGTATTTCATTGTACTTGGTATGACACTACTGTTACATTCTCCACCAATATAAATCAGTATATTGTTCAGTGATGCTTTGTGTCAACATTAGCAGTATCTGAAGATTCAGGGAAGAAAACTGAACTGCCAGCAGCTAACTTTTTATTTTCAAATAAAATACTATTCAGAGTCATTCCAAGTTCTCCTAGTTTGAAGACAAATACTGATCAGGCATGTGTTTTGACACACATAACAATATCACCTGGGGAATAAAATAAGGATCAGACCATGAATAACGAATTCCCCATCACTGCTTTCAGCAGAAGTGTGTTCTGAGGGGCAGAAAAACTGATTTTTCAATTTGCTTTCAGTAGGCATTTTGGAAGCCTTTCTCTCTTCCCTATTAGCATATTTCCTCTCTTTTACCATTCAGTCAACCTGGAGCAGAAAACTTAAACTGCTAAGGAGTACTGATGAGAAACCCTCCTCTACTTCTTTTAGACAGACTAACTCACTAGATGGTGGTTGTTCAGGATGTGAGAGCCCAAACAGGCACCATGTGGAGTTAGTTGTCAAAAGCAGTAAGGCTACCAATTTGCAAAATAATCCCTATGAGGCTCAGGATAATATATAGCTAAGCCATAGCTTTGTCAGAGGCCTCCTACATGTGCTGCTCTCAGCCAGGGCAGGGTAAAAGCATTCTCAGGGTTATCTGTTTCAGTTATTGGCTTTTGGAGCTTCTGGTGGCCTTTCACTACACATTTATGTATGAGTGAGCAGTGGGGCCTCCAGCACGCTCATGGATCCTACGCATCCTTCAGTTGTGCATAGGCAGCTTTACAAACACAATCCAAAACCAGCCAAAGTCAAAAGGACTCTAAAAGAATCTCCTTCCAATCAGGCCTGAGTAAGGAAGATTAAAGAAACAAATATCTAAGAATTACAGAAAGGGAATGTTACCATTTCTAATCCTGTTGATTTCACAAGAAAAATACGTAGAAAGGCTGTATTTGTGCACACAGCTTAACCTCCTCTTTGAGCTCTGAAGAGTCTTTAACAGCCCAAGTTGTGAGCAAGTCTCATCTCTGCTTTAAACCTGAGTTACACACCTCAACTCTGCCCATCCGGGAACACTGAACCAATGCTCAAACCCAGGGACTACCAGAAGCAGCCAGGACTCAGTCCTGAGCACATGCTCCTTCATACATGTTGTTTGTTCATATAAACTTTTGTCCTGGAAGCCAAATGTATAAGCCAACTGCAGCTCTCTGCTCCCCTAAATACCTCAGCCAGCATTTTATGCAACATTCCTCCCAGAAGATACCCCAAGCTCTGCACACAGTGGATTGCCACAGCTCCCTGGGATGGCTTATGGACCTTCTTGGTTGAGGAGGAAAAAGCCCCAGAAACATCTGCAGAAGGTGGGAATGTTTCAGAAGGGAGGCCAGTATTTGTAAACAGTTTCATTCATCATCCAGGAGATATGAAACAGCAGGAGTAATGAAACAGGAGCTATGCCAGTTTCCTCTTGACAAGTGCTTGCAACACTTGTCTCACCCCTTGTCACCTCCCAGACCAGAAAGTAAGAGCACTAGCCCATCACACTCCTTCACATCAGCTAAATCCATGTTCTGCAATAACACTGCCACCTTTCATATATTCCAAGACCATGTTTTTTTTCAATGCTCACATTTTAATCTCTTCTATTTCCCTTGAAAGAGCAGCAGGAGGACTTGTCAGCAACGCACTGTGTGAGAAAGAAGTGGAATGTTAACATGGATAACACTTGCTGTGCGGCTACACTTCATATGAATAAGATGTGAGCTCTGAATGCAAATACTTGGCTCTGGCATCTACGTCAGAGAGCTTAAAACCAGCCACTCAAGGCATGACTGTGCAAAATGATGTCTGTATTTCCACAGATACCCAAGGCTTGTTTCACAGAGCCAAGAGTATTAGGTTCTAAAGGGATCAATATACTCAATAACTCTAACCTGACAGCTGTGAACCTTGGGAGGGTACAAGGGTTGGGAACGTGAGCAGCAGCCAAACTTTGTTCTCATTAAACAGCCTCTCCTATTGCTGCTGTCAGAAACCAAATGCTGGCCTAGATGGTCCCCACAGGGGACAGCTCCTGTAGCCACATCAGCTGATGAAACAGAGCTAATTCCCATCCATCCACTGTACCCTCACTCTAGCCTCCTCTTCCACCCTGCTCTAGTGAATGTGTGCCTGCACACAAGCAAGAACTCCAAGCCTGCCCAAATAGCAGAGCCCACGTAAGAGTGTGGATCACGTCGCACCATGGGACTATCCATCCTAGGGTACCTAGAGGGTGCATTCTCAGGCAGATTTCACCCAGAGAACAGGTGGGACTAAAAGGTAAACATAACTCAAGTACATCATGAGGAAATACTGGAAAGCTGGTCCTAGGCCCTAGAAGGAGAGCATGACAAACCACCACCTCCCTGGTGGTGCTTCCACCCAGTGTCAAACATAGCTCTGACATGCTCAGAGCTGTCAGCCGGTTATGCCAGGAAGCAAGACCTCACTGTCCATGCTGGGCTGGCCAGACCACAGTGCCAAAAGCTTAGGCAACTTTTCTACTTGCAAGCTATGAGCAAGGAGAAGGGTCCTTTTAAGGCCAGTGCAAATATTTCTGCAGGATAAAATAAAAATATACCTTAGTCTTAACTCAGAAATAGCCCCCAAATGTACACCCACTCTCTTTTAAAACCTGTGGTCCAGGTCTGCAGTGTTGTGTTTAAAATTATACTAGCCTAACCTGGAAAGGGAGAGCAAATCTCTAAACTTATTTCTATCATTATTGCTCAGAAACTCATGAACTAGAAAGAAAGGATTCTGAAGGGTTATGACACATGCCATGTACCTCCTAAGGTCTATTGACTTAAGGCATGAGAACCTTACTTCACTTTGACCTCTGAGCTATATTTGCATTTATTGTGCAATACCTGGCATAGCAGTGCCACGTATGAGATGTCAGCTACTCAACCCCCTCAGTGACATCATCGGAGCAAATATGAAAAACAAAAAGTCACTCAACCAGTATGGCAGCTGTGTGGTGTGAAAAATACTCTGTGTGACCTAAAGAAAGAACCAGGTAAGAGTTAAGGTGGGGGAGAAAGAAGAGACATTTACGACACTAGAATCTGGAGAATAGGAGTGCTTTGTTGCAAGTTCTTGCAGATTAGTTGCAATGTAATCATGAGACGCACACTGGGAAAGCATTAGTTCAAGAATATTTGTGGATATTTATTCTCCATCGATGTTTTAAAGACTGGATTTGCAAAAGCATTGAAGTGTCCCTTCCCCTCCACTCTTGAAATCCAGAGAGGCCTTCTGCTGTTGACGTCAGCAGGAATCACATTAGGCCAAAGCAGATTATTTTCAAAAGTCTCTCTAAAATATAGTCAACACAGTCAAATAGTACAATTCCTACAGGCCTACTTATATTTACTAGGGAGTCAAACTAAATTTGCCATATGATCCATGAAATCATAAAAAGCAAGCAGCTATATAAAAAGAGAATAAACCTAAGCTCTTAAGTTTAACACACAATTTTACATCATTATTTTAAAATATGATTGAATTGCCATAAATATGTGATCTGCTGTCTTCAAGAGCAGTCACACTTGCGTAAGGCTAGCACTGGAACAACAGTTAAGGAAGCATGAGCGCTGTCCTTTTGTATGGTTCCTGCATCCCCAAAACCTCCTGGGCATCTATCTTTTCCCCTTTCCCCCTGTAACATGAGCAGAAAAGATGGATGTTTTTTTACTTTGTTCGTTTGTTTTGAGAGGTCAGTTACCTGAGAAGACTTTCCGAGAGGACTTACTTCAGAGGCACATCTGCCCCAAGAAGACACCTCCTAGTGAAACCTGCTATGCAGTAGGAAACTGCCCAGGAGGAGAGGACAGTCTTTGACTCACTGTAGGATGGGTGCTTTCACAGATATGCTCACACACTCAAAGAAATGTGTAAGATTATAGCCCCTGAATTCACAGTATTTTCCATTTCCTTTTTTTATGCAGACTGTAAACTGATTTAAACTATTTTTTAAAAAGGCAATGCTGCTGGGAAGGTGACAGAGTGAGATAAAGGAGACGAGCTCTCTAGGAGGAGGAGGGGTATGGGTTTTCCTCACTGCCATGCCCTGCCACCCACACACCCATGTGAGCCTTGCTGGCAGCCCTGCTGGTGGGATGGCTGTGATGGCCACGGGGAACACGGGCAAATCGGGTGACAGGACTGGCTACAGCAGGGCAAAGAAAATATCGTGCCAAAAGGAGCCTCAAGGTCTTGGCAGCCAAGTCACCACTGATCCCAACAGGGCCCCCCCTATAGAGGTCCCAGGCATTTTACAAGGACACCAACTGTCTTCCTGAGCCTATCAGTCCAGAAACAGAGTGGTGGCTCCATAATCCCTCTCCTGCCTGGCTGGACAGAGTTGTCATCACTTCCTAGATGAGTGGCCCAAGACCTTCCTTTGAAGCTGCCTGGAAGTTTTTAAGCACCTTCTTTGGCCTCTGAATATCTACTTTATTTTCTCTTTGAAATGAAAGAGCAGGATTGAAGAGCGAGTCTGGGAGAGAAGGAACGTGGGGAACACATCAGTGACTTTCGCAATCATTAAGCTCAAGACTGCCTGCTTGATACAAAGCTTCAGCAAATGAGTGAAAACCTAAGTTACACTCATAGACAGAGTGGGTGCTCAACCCTGTCAACATCTATGTGCTTCTTTTTATGTCCTTTTTATTAAAGTATTTATATTTTCAGCTTAAGAACAAGAATCTCTTCACAGATGTGCCATTTGTGAGACACATCACAAGTAATTGACTTTCGTACTATAAATACATCATATCTCACTTACCACGACTGTGATCACAAGCTAAAGAGAGCCTACAGAGTGGGAAGATGGTCATTTGAATTTGTGAAACTCTTCTAGGATGCCTAACTCTAGAGCTAATTTTGACTCATAACTTTTCCCCGCAGTAAGGTACATCCCTGTCAGACTTCTCCCTTTAATCCATCCACAGGCACTTTAATGCCCAAGAAGAATCTATGGCCAGTACAGGAGGACTCCCATAAAGTGGAGAGCAACTGGGAGTTATCCTTTAATGCTGAATGACAAACTGGGACCAATGCAAGAGATCAGAGTTCACCACATCACTTATCACAACACCACCCTTACGTGCCTTCTCATGGTGGATTTGACAGATGTCACTTACTCACTCAGCTCTTTCCAAATTGGACAGGCATGAGTCAGGGAGCAGTTCTTGGCCTGGCCCCACAAAAGACTACAATGAAAGGAGGGAGTATAATTATCATGGGAAAAGGAGTTATTTTTGTTTGGTTTTGATATTTCTCCAATGTTGCTATGGGCTGTTTTATTTTTAACAGCAACAATCCCTGGGTACAATCCCCAGCATAAACACAGAGTCATAGAATGGTTTGGGTTGGAACAGACCTTAAAGACCATCTAGTTCCAAGGGTTCCAAGAAAGGTGTCCAGGCCTAGGGACACCTTTTACCAGACCAGGTTGTTCAAAACCCTATTCAACCTGGCCTTGAACATTTCCAGGGATGGGGCACCCCCAGCTTCTCTGGGCAACCAGTTCCAGTGCCTCACCACACTCACAGTCAAGAATTTCTTCCTAATATCCAATCTTATCCAGTTTAAAGCCATTTCCCCTTGTCCTATCACTACCTGCCATTGTAAAAAGTCCATCTCCAGCTTTCTTTAGGTACTGGAAGGTGCTGTAAGGTCTCCTTGGACACTCTCTTCTCTGTACTGAACAACACCAACTCTCTCAGCCTGCTTTCATAGCAAAGCATTAATTTTTGCAAGGGCCTCTCAGAAACAGCATTTACCAAATCCTGCAAGTCCTCCACCCATCAAAGGAATAACCCCACTCAACCAACCTCCCATAGAGGGCTGGGGCTCACTGGCTGGTACAGCAGCTGTGCCCACAGACACCAGTCCACGTGCACAGCTCCTGTGGCCATCAGGGATCCCATTGGCACATCCAACAATGCTCACAGCAAGCAGGGCAGCCTCCGATCCAGCATGTTTAATGCAGAGACATTAATGCCTCACAGCAGCAAAGTGAATGAGGGAAGGGTGGTGCATAGCAGAGTGGCTTCAAGGGTAGATTTTGGCAGGTTTTACAGCAACTAAGAGCTGTGGGGAAGCTGGATGCTGACAGCCTTCACATACAAGAGACATTTTTCTTCTTTTAATTTTGTTTGCTTTGTTTTAGCCAGGCCTGTTTTTGAGCAGGTTTGACATGACAATCAGCTTTAATAAAGCACCAGGATTACAACAGACTCAGTGGTTTATAACCCAGCCCACTCACAGCTTTTGACACAGCTCACAGTTTCCTTTTCACTGGAGCTTACTTATGGGGACTGCAACTTCTCCCTCTGCATGAGTATCCTCTCATATTTTCATCTGGCTTTAGCCATGTTTTCCATAAGCATAGTTTTATTCAGACTGCATATGAAAATTCATAAAGTGACTCTATAACCAGTGAAAAATAGTAGGCAGTTGCCCTACACAGTGCCATAACTCAGTGGTATCAAAGCTGGGCTCAGAAACCAGAACGGACATGCTAGGCCTGGACACATTGCAAGGCCTCTTGTGGGGACTATGGGTTTAAAATCCCATCTCTAATCCACTCCATCTGGAAAAATTGGTGTTAAGGGCTGGAGACACCTCTGGATTCCAGAGACTGATTGCCTTCACTTTGTCACCATGAAACAAACCCAGCCACTCATTTCTAGAGATGACACTCATGCTGCCCCAGGAAAGTCCATCTAATGGATGTGCCACACCTGGAGGAGCCAAGCCACCAAAGGACCCTTTTGTCCCTCATGCTAAAGGGCTTCAGGGCTGCCAGCCTGGCTACAAGCTCCACTGAGCAGCAGCTTACTCAGGGGCAGCAGAGTCCTGTCTCTTCTGCACACACACCTGGCTGGGGTACTGCCATGTGAGGGCTGTCTCCAGCACAGTCCTCATCCCTGGAAAGTTCACAAGTTGCATGCTGGATACTCAGAGCATCCGAACCTGTCTCTGCAAAGGAGGGACGTGTCTCAGCCTTGGAAAAACAGTCATAAGGGATTGCTCCCACAGGAAAAGGAGAGGCTGAGGCCAAACACTTCCAGAGGCATCAGTGATTCTTATTACACATCACTGGGCATCAACTATTCTTCAGTATCTGCTAATGTGTTAGGTGTCTCCTGAAGCAGAAGAGGCATGTGTGCTCTGTGCTCCAAATCTCATGCACAGTAGAAAAGAAAAAATTGTGAGATGGAAGAACTGGAGAGAAACAGGCAAGTATGAGCATTTAGCCATATGCCCGGTATCCTTAAACAAAATCTCTTACATAGTTTGCTGCGTATGAACAATAATAGTAAACTGGAAGCATGTAGGGAAAGAAAGCACATGAAAATCACAGCCACCAAGAAAGAAATATGCCATCACCAAACATGATTATCCAGCCAACCAGCATCAGGGTCCATGACTGTGTCACTCCAAAGTGTATATCCCCCTCCCACCCTCCCATCCACTACTTCTCTCCAGAAACTTTTTCTTTGTGCCTGACTGAGGCTTAAAAAGATAGCTTTTCTAAAGAATATATCCAAACGTCTTCCATGTGAGAGACAAAATGCAAAAAATGCAGCATAAATAATGAAAAAACCCTTTATCTTAGAAGAGAGAGACAGGTTGCATCTTCTTCTGGCTCACTGTTGAGTGACGACTATAGAATTAGAAGCAAGAGGAGGCTGTAAGCCACCCACTCACTGGTAATTCTGTCCATTTGTGGGGTCCTTGGGGGGTAGGATTAAGCAGCCCCAAAGGAGCTGTGAACAGAGCTTGTTTGTGACATCCTTCAGCAAGTCATTACATGGGCACAGGCCAGCAGTCAGGACAGTGCCAGCCCACCCCTGCGGAGGAGACCAGACAGTCTAAATAAAGAACTTATGATGCAGCTTTTTTCTTCTCCCACTAGTGATGATATTAAAAGGACCAGAACAGAACATGATACAGAGAAGCAAGCAGTTGCATCCTAAAATCACATCATTTAATATTCCAAGAAGAAATATATAAGAGGATCCTCCCTGGCAAAGCTGGTTACCCTGCCAGACTTGCTTACAAAATTCTTTAAGAGCTCATTTCTGTGCTGTGTCTCATGGCTGTCTTTGCCTGCCGAAAGCGAAGTCTAACTTTCCCAGTTTGGCCACTGTTTTGCCTGTGATGTCATTTTTCAAGTGCTCTGCAGTGTGCTACACTATTTGGACTATTCAGGCTGGGTTCAGCATTTACCACCATCGCAACCTGAAGAGAACATTGCCTCAAAGCATCAGGTGTTCCATCAGCTCCACAGCAAAAAGTCCAAACATCACACAGCAGTACGGGAGCTGTGCCAGGAGCCCCATTCTGGCACTACCTGCTGAGCTCCCTCATTGCAGCTGGCAGGACATAAAGTCCCAAAACAAGGAAGATGACCTATGACATTCTTCATGCACACCCATCAGAGGATGGGCAACAGCCTCCTGGGTGCCTTATAGGCAAAGATTCATGGATGTGGGTGCCTTTGATTTGGAAGGCTGAAACAATGATTAATTGTACTGAGATAAGTGGCTGCAGTATTAGGGCTAAGAGAGAAGGGCAGGATTTGAATGACAGAGTCATAGAATTATTTAGGGTGGAAAAGACCTCTAAGATCTTCAAGTCTAACTTAACTCAGCACTGCCAAGTTCACCATTGAGCTATGCCCCTAAGTGTCATATCTACATCACTTTTAAATACCTCCAGGGATGGTGACTCAACCAGTTCCCCCAGCAGTCTGTTCAAATGCTTGAAAACCCTTTTTGTGAAGACATTTTTCCCAATATCCAATCTAAAACTCCCCTGGCAGAACTTGAGACCATTTCCTCTTGTCCTATTGCTTGTTATCTGGAAGAAGACGATGACTCCCACCTAGCTACAACCTACTTTCATGTAGTTGTAGAGCGGAATAGGGTCCCCTCTGAGCCTCCTTTTCTCCAGGCTAAACACGCTCAGTTCCCTCAGCCACTCCTCATAAGACTTATGTTCCAGACTCTTCCCCATCTCCATTGCCTTTCTCTAGACATGCTCCAGTACCTCAGTGTCCTTGTAGTGAGAGGCCCAAAACTGAACACAGTACTCAAGGTGCAACCTCACCAGAGTCTACTAATTCCCTGAAAAGATGATATTTAGCCTCCACCAATTTACTTCTATGTCTTAAGTACAACAGTGCACTAATTATAAGAGAAGATCAGCACACTTAAATACTTTGAAAAACATTTAGGACTTTTACTCAGACAGACAGCTTTCTGAAAGATTGCTAGTTTACTCACAGTATCTGTCTATCATTTTAAAAGTCAACATTTCCTAATGCCATTTAAAACACACAGGTAGGAGGCAGCAGCTTTGTTACTCTTTCTTCTTATGCAAATTCAGCCTCTGAGCAAAGCCCCAGATTTTCACGTGCAGGCAAAACTTCAGCTAATGCACACATCAACAGCACTGAAAGGCTCACCAACATAACTCTTACCTGAAAACCTTGGGGGTAAGTTTTTTTTGAATACTTTTAGTATTGAATTGACACATCACAGCACAAAGATCCACAGCACTTGGCTCCTCAGCTGCAGAGGCAAGGCATTTTTTTCCTCATAGCTGACCTGACATTTTGGAAAGGGACTCACCATCCAGGCCTGACCTGGATGCTCTGAGCAGTCAGAAGGAAGGCTGCAAGGCTGGTCTGTGCACAGTGACAAGTCAAAGTCAAGCCACAAGACATCCACATCAATTGGCATGCCAGGTGCCTGGACAGAAAATAACCATGGGTCCATCTGGGATTCAGGAGGGAACTGCCATGTGAGATCAGGATGCTTGGCTCATTCCATCATTTCTGAAACACAGGGATGTAATATTTGCTCATTTTTGCCTGAAGAGCATCAGGCAGAAATCTTCTCTGGCCACATATGTGGCCAGCAGCAAACCAAATGGCTAACACAGGTTTGAAGTGCACCCCTCAGAGCAGCTCTATCCCCAGTTAATGCTTGGGAATAACAAGCATTTTAGTATCAACCAAACCTTAGTCATTTTAATATGGTTATTGCTTTGAAGGCCACAGAGCGAGCAAATTAAACAAGCTAATCCAGCCAGCATCAAACACTGCCAACATACATCAATGAAGACGATGGCAGGCTTTGCCCTTGGCTTTTGCAAGACAGGCAATGGGCTTTTTATTTGCTCTTCTGCTATAACAGGTATCAAATGTTGTCCAGGTGTCAAGTCTAGGGTGGGGGGAGGGAAAGCTATCCCTCCAAGGTCAGATAATCCATTGCTCTTTATGCCTGCAGGGAAAAGGCAGCACCAGTGCAGCCTTGTTCTCCCTATGCTTATTTAGTCATATGCTGAAGTAATTGCTACTGTGGTATTGCATGGCTAGAATATGGAGGTATTTTATGTTCGCAGTTGATGTCGTTGGTATATCAACTGACATGTACCTCAGTTCTCTTTATTATGATTCATGCTCTGTGTTAATTAAAAAGCACATGACAAATGCATCATTACTAACAGCAGCTGGAGAGCCAGTAAACCTCGCAGCAGCTTGAGCAGAGGAACCACGCAGTATGACAGCATCCTCCAGGTGTTGAGAGAGGGCTGATGAAGAATGCTGAATTCAGGCAAGGCGTAAACACCTCTTGCCAAGTACCCATAAAGTAGTCACTGCCCCTCAGCAATGGAAGATTGCTGTGTGCTATGTGCCCAGACAGCTGCAGGTAATACCAAACCCTTACCTAACTCCTCCTGATGTGCCAGACCCTTTAGACAAGGATAGCCTGGCTGAGGCCATTTCCCCCCTCAGCAGTCACAGAGACCCTCTGTGTAATGAGTATTTTACTTTGCACCAGGATTCTGCTCCAGATTTACCACCCTAAGCTATCCATGCAACCTTCATTTCCAGCCTCAGCCTAACACTGTCCCATCCTCAGTTTTCCCCTCTGGCTCTAGGGCATCAGGGTGCAATGAAGCATCTTGTGCCAATGTATATCATAAGAAGATAAAAGCAGTTCTTCAGCATTCTAGAAGGAGGCAAAAGAAAGTCAGTGACACCACATACACTAACTTAGTTTAAACAGCAGCCAAGAGTTAAAACTTATGTGCATATGCTGTAAAGCTATTCTTTCCAGGGGGCAATTGCTCAACAGACTTTCAGAATCCTGTGTAGTTATTGCTCTTTCTCTACACATCATCTCTTTGTCTCTCTGAAAAAATACTGTTGTCAGACTACACAACGAGGAGGAAGGAATGATGATTTGTGATGATTTGGTGGAAGAATTCTTTAAAAATAAGTAGCAGCTGATGCACTTTTAGAGTAAAAGCCTGCATTTTTCATCATTGTTGTCATGGGTTTATTTATATAGAGCAATTCATGTAGAAAACCTCCCCCCAGCACTGGGCAATCCAGGGCACAGCCACATTGAAAGTCACAGCCCGTAACAGCAAAGTAAGCCTGTACAAAAAAAAACCCCAAAACAACCACACTAAACAAAACCAACCAAACAAAACAAAAACAAACAAACAAAAAAAAACAAAACAAAAAAAAACAAAACAAAAAAAAAACAAACACAACAAACCCAAAAACAAACAAACAAACAAAAAGAAAAGAAGAATAATAACAAAAGACCTTCAGGGATTTTTACACTGTCAAAAGACTCCTGGGGAACAGAAGATGCTCCTGAAGCTCAGGTGCTCACACAGACCAAGGTGGTGGTGCCCCAATGTGTGTCTCTGACAAAGGAGGTTAAAGCTTGGAAAAACAGAAAGATTTTGACACCTTATTTAAATAGGAGAAGCTAGAGATTTTGGTATTGTTGCTGACAAACACACTATACAAGCACTTCCATTAGATTTAGAGAGTTGTTTCAAGTGTGAGAGGAACAAGCTCTTCTTTTCAGTCTGTCTTAAACCTCTGCTGGTTCACGTGATCATTTTGGCACTCAGACAATTCACAAAAACTTCTTTCCAATCTTATTTCCTCTCTATGAATACCTACATGAGGCACTTCCATATTTACTATTTGCATGACCTTCAAATGCCAGCCTGGTTTAATAGCACAGATGGAGACAGCAAACCCAACAAGTGCTCCCTGGCACCTGAATCCAAAGAATGTGACTTGTCACTGCCTGTTCCTGGCTATGGCGACTGACCTCAGCAATGTCTCTTTCACCAGGACACATCCCAGTCCTGGAGGAAGCCTTCCAATTACATCAGCTAAACAAGCCTAACAGAGACCCACAGAAACAAAGAAGCCACCAGAATCAGCAGCATATGCTGCTGCTTCACTCAGCCCTGCTGCAACACACCCCCAAGAGCAATCCCCATACCACTTGCTCTGCAAGTGTTGGGGCAGCCACAGCATTCACCCATCTGCCTGCCCTACCCTGCTGCAGGCTCAGGATACCTACACCTAAGCTGGTGTACAGGGGCCATGCAAAGTCAGGCAGAACCTGGTCATTGTGCTACATGCCACAGTTGTATCTTTAGCCAACTCTTGTCCTTAGAGGCATGAGTTTTTCTCACACACACACACACACCACACCACACTCCCCACCTTACACCAGACCTGTATTTCCTGTGGCTGGACAAGGTCTGCCAGCTCCAGCCCCAGGTATTAACCCCCGCACCTTATCTGAGGCTGTGCTTCTCTCAGTAGGGGTACACATCACTCTTGTCCTGACCTCCCATCTCCACCCACTCCCTGACTGCTCACAACAAACCCTCAGCACTCATGTCCCAACCTTCACTGATCCCCTGCCCTTGCCCTCTGTGTCTCCAGCTCTCACATCCCAAGTGTCCCTGTGGACAGCCACATCTGTGGGGGTCACATGGTGGCAATGGGGCTGCTGGCTTTCCTACACAATCAGACACACTGACTGAGTCACTGTGGCTCCAAGCAAGCAGCAGGAGCAATGTTGAAGCTATGTAAGTATAGGATGGTCCATTGCTGAGTATCCCAGCCCTCTAGCTTTATAATCAGCTCTCCATCATAGGTCATCTGACTATCTAGTACCAGGGAATGAACTGGACTAGAGGTGACACCACCCCCAAGGACACACAGACATCTATGTTTTGAGACACTGCATCTGCAGCAAGCTGGTGGTGAGCATCTGAAGCCAGTCACTGTTTTCACAGAAAACAAACCATAATGCTGCTGGTGAACTTGAGGCATCTTTCCACCCTGCATTCAGCCAGAAAGATAAGCACCAAGTCCTTCAATTCACCCTGCAACTCAACTTCAGGGCAACAGAGATGACTTCCAGGGCAGAGGAGGACAAGAACAGATGTGGCAGAAGGGGCCCAGACCTGTCCACGGGGGCTGAGCAAATGCCACATCAGGGAGACCCAGGGAGTGGTGCACTGCCCCAGCTCCTGAGGTATCTGGTTGTGATCACCTTGGGCAGAGAGGCAGGGATGTGATGCCACAGGACATACTTTTTGGGTGGGAGGCACACAGAGCACCTACCACCTTTGACAGACCTCTGAACAGGAGGTCAGTTATCTTGCTATAGGCAACAAGTACCATTTGTCCAGCACAAATAACATTTTTGTTATCATTATCCCGTGACTCAGCACTCTGCATTTTTCATTTACTGCCATTACAAAAGAGCCAAGGCAAAAAGCAGGGGAGACAGATGTGAGTCTCTCAAAAGGGACATTGGAGAAGTATGCCAAGGAGCTGGTACTGCTGGCACAGCATGTGACAGCTGGAAGAGGAATGAGTACAAGTGATGTGTAGCCAAGCAGTGTAAAGTCATCATGTGTGTGAGGGAAATCTCTCTGCATCTGCCAGCACAAAGTGCGTCAGAGCTTAGACACAGAGATGAATCTTGCACCCGCTGAAGTAAGTGGTAAGGCTCCTGTGGACCAGAACGTGTTCCTTAATCTGTTGGTGAGCACCAGGATTCTCATGCAACTCATCTGTTTTCTTACATCATGAGAAACGAAACTCCCTTGCTTGGGAAGTAAAATAGAATGAGTTTTAGCAAGCCATTAAGGCAGCTGGCTGATGAGCAACACACAAGGTCAGGCAGCACTTTACATCACTGAAACAGCATGTCCCCTGTCACACGAGAGAAAGGACATGAAGATGGGTCCCCCACCCAAGGTCAGAGCTGCTCCACAGTGCGTGGGTGGCATCCCCTGAGGTCAGCCACTGGCTGAAGCAGGCAGTGCATTCAGTCACCCCTAAGAAGAGGGGCACTTGGGTGATGCCTGTCCCCACACAGTACAGAAGGTTAGCACACATCTTTCCCTTCAGATTGTGTCACATCAAGTAACTGCCACCCCTTGTTTGGGCCAAGAGCAGTGAGCTACAGTGGGGTGAGGATCAGTGCTACCCCAACAAGCCTGCCCTCACCTTGGTGCTTCTGCAGATCAGGCATCCTGCCAGCTCAAGCTTCTCTCTAACCTGTCAAACAGCAACAGCATTCTCAAAACTAAATCAGTAGCTGTCCCAGGTTGCTACAAACATAATTAAAAGGAACTGACAGACATTTCAATATCCATTGTTCTTGAACCAGTAATGAGGTTGCTGAAAAGATGCCCTGGTTTTAAGCTTCAAAAGGTGAGCCTGTCAGAGAGCACATCATGGCTCTGACCAGCACGCAGACTCCAGTTACAAACTAAAATTAATGCAGTTCAGTGTTAAACTGCAGCTTAACTCAGACAGTGAGCAAGAATGTTCTGTGCTCTAGTAGGGTGTGAAGAAAGGGAAGCTAACTCCTACTTTCTTTCTATATATAGAGAGTAGGCCACATTCTGACCCTTTCTACAACACTTTAAAGCCAACTTCATTGCTGCTGGTGGAAGCTGTCCCAGGGAAATCTACAGATGCACTAAGTACAAAAAGGCCTAGAGGAGGAGAAATACTGGCAAATCACATCTGGAAAGGTACTTTCAGAGGGTCCTGGATGCACAGTGTGCCAGCATGACTATAATTAGGTTTACCTCACATAAGCAAATCCTCCCCTAGTGAAAGATGGGGCTATGGGAGGCTGCAGCTCCCAGGTTCCCCAGGTCTCTGGAACCCCACTGGAATGGCAGGTAGTGGAGCAGTGGCTCCTGACATCATGGTCCCCATGCCCTGCAGGGATTTTCTGCAGAACAAACCCTTGCCTTTCCCTCCAGGATGGCACTCAATTTCAGAATAAAGCACGGCAAGACACAACAGGGTCCCTTTAAACCATGAGGACTGTACCTGCACACCTGCCAAAGACCAGCAATATACAGCTGAGTGTATTCATAACTTTATGCAAAGGCAAGATAGGCTTCTTAAGACCAGCTACAATGAGGATCTATTAAATCAATCACAATCAAAATTTAGTCTGCCTTCAAGTGACTTCCAGTTAGAATGCAGTAACATTATTATTTTGTCTGTCTGAGCCCTTTAAAGAGCTACACTGAGAAGGAATTATTTCCCAGAGGGCTAATTTTCATTATCCTCAGAAATAAAAGCCTCTAGAAGTTCATATTTCTGATTTCCAAAAAAACCCCAAACCACATTATCAAATTAAAAGACTTGCTAACATCATGCCACTGTTGAGTTTTTCCCTTTTGGATACCTTTTTTTTTTTGCCCTACCCAACTGTCACCAAAGCGGAAGAGTAAAATCATGAAGCAGTGCCTTCTTCACATCTGAATACCCACATTTCATCTGAGGCCCTGATAAAGAAAAGGACATGATGACAGGAAAAAATTAATTGCAGCTCTGCTGAGTGGTTTGTATTCTTAGCAGGAGAACAAAGAGAGGAAGCCGATTTGATCATTCAAAAGTCAGGAACCAGTTTGAAACAGAGCGATGAGCTTGGATTAACGGGACAGATTAGAAAGTCGAATTTTGCAAATCAAGTGCAAAAATTCAAGAGCAAAGAGGACATGATTCATTTATCTGTTTATTGATCTAAGGAGTAACCACCTCTTACTCCTGAAACTCTCTGCCATACATTCAAAATGAACCAAAGGCAAAAGTAGTAGTTTCCATCCCTGAGACAGGAACTTTATGTTTTAAATATAGACTTTATTACTTGTATTAATGAAATTAACAATAATTAATAATTGTACTTTAATATGTAAATATAATTTGTGTATTTATATAACAGATATATATTTACACGCACTAAAATTAGCTGCTTATCAACATGAAGATTTGCCCAGCCTGGACACTCAAATAAGACCCTGGGAAAGTCATGTTCTTATATCACATGAGAGACTTCATCAGATATGAAAGGCAGGTGGTGGAAAATTCATCTCCAAAAAACTACCAGAAGAAACATCCATCATATTCCATGCCGGAGGTCAGGCAAAGCCCTAGCATAAGTCAGGGATGTCACAGCTTTTCTCATTTTCCTCTAACAAACACTGGCTTGTACAAATCACTTCCAAACCAAGATTGCTGCAGTTTATAATTATGCAAAACAAGACATTTTTCAGTTTGGTAGAGAATTCAGAAGGAAAAGAAAAACAAAACAAACACACAAAAAACCACCCCACAAACCAAAAAAATCCCCAAAACAAACCACCTGAAGGAAAGACCCCAACTTACATGACTTCTAAATGGCCTAAAATACCATTGCTCTTACCCCTCCCACCCTTCATACTCACTCGTCTTCAAGTTCAGCATTTGCTTTCATTCCTCTCCATTCCCACAAGCCCTTTATAATTTTTCTTTTTATCAAAATTCATAATTGCAACTAGTTCAGCTTCCCAAAAAGAGCCATTAAGAAGCAAAGTAATTTGGCTGAGCTGAAACTGCTCTCCGCCACCCTCAGTTTGTTTGGGTTGGGTCATTATTTTCCCTTGGGTTGCTGTGTTGGGTTTTCTTCCCCGTGTTTTTATTTAATTTTTTTTAATATATATACCTGGTCACACAAAGATGCCAACCAACCACATTTTGGTCCCCAGGCCTGGGATGATACCAACAGCCAGCTCAGGGCATGCATATGGTTTCTATACATGTATTTCCATACCAAGGGAAACTCTGCTGTCAGGAACCACATCCCAGTTCACACACCCACTGCTGCAACCTGTCAGATACAAGACATGTTGGAGCTGATGGCTGCTCTTGACTACACAGGTCCAAAACCATGGAAGGTATGAAGCCCTCTGCTCTTATGAGCAAACACATTCATAGCTGGCCATGACAGCGATAGCCACCTTCCCAGGCTCGCATGGCTCAGGCAGCCCATTATTCCTACAGGCAAAACACAAGCTGGAAGGAGAAGAAACATGTTCCCATGTGATCTATGAACTGCATCTGAAAGGAGGACGTGGGTGACTCCACCTAGCATCCTTAACACCTTCCCCATCTACTTTTTACTGTAGCTTTTAAAACATTAGCTCTGTTGAAATGGCAGGACTGCATGGTAATCATCAGGAAGTGACAGAAAATATCAAAACAAAGAGCAAGAAAACAGAATTCAAGAGGTCTGAGTCTACTTTACAACTGCAGCCTCTGTTGCTGTGAGATTGTGGAGAAAGCCAGCTTCCTCTCCTCCATGCTCCAGCCTTTCCATCTCTCTAGTGGAATGGAAATTATTCTCAACCTCTTAGGTATCTTCCATCACAATACATGCTCAGGTGAAGAAAATGAAAGTTTAGACTGAAATATTTTTTCATAGCAAAGAAATTTCATATTGAAATATTATTTCTGACTGGATCTGGTAATTAAGCAAACTTGTGCCTTGCCCCTGTGCACAGACACAAAGAAGGCACATGCACGGCTCATTTTTATTGATTTTGAGTTTTCTTTAATGTTTTGTTGGGTTCTTTTTAGTTATCTTTGACGCTGTACAGGAGACCAGACATGAAGTCACACCTTGCTGTGCTGCTTCTTCAGTTCTGTGTAATGCCAAACCAAAATGTTGAACCAGAAGAGAAAATGGCCTTTAGGTTCTCACACTGGGCCGTGGGAAACACCTACACTGAAGTCAAACAACACTGTTGTCAGCAAAATGAGCAACAACTGTAGCAGCTGCTAATTTCATGCCTCAGTTTTTAAATTCACAGGCCAAACATGGCATGAGTGCAGGACAACCAGAATTCCCCAGCACAGCAGTAGCTGGCTTATGTAATTGCTTCCCGGGCCAATGACCAAGGTGGGTGCTGATTTATCTGTGTAGAGCATTTGGCTCCATAGCATGGGACTGAATAAAAACAATATTGTGGACTAAATTAGCACTAGTTTATCTCCACTGACAGCAAGAGACAACAAATGAATTTGGCAACATGAAACAGATGAAGGAAATAAGAATGCTGAGGCAGACAGCACAGGATCACGGACTTTGTTTAAGAGCTCTTATGTTTGTATAAGCCTTTAAAATGTATGCTAAATGCTTTCTCTAGAAGTACATATCTTTAACCTAAAATACTCCTTAAAGGATAAAACTGCACCTGCAGGCACAAAGTCAAAAGCATTTTTTGTGCAGGAATATTTTTGAGCATCATCATGTATGGGATTACCATACTTTCTATGAATAGCAAGTCTGGCAACTACACCTTCTGCGCCTTGCTCCAGGCACCAGGCGTGGTTTGTGTTGGAGGTGAGATACCGTATGTGCACATCACAGCTCCAGCATCTGGTAAGCTGTGCTACAAAATGAGGCTGACAGGTTGGCTGCTTCTCCTTCACATGTAGCCTGTAGGTACCTTCCCAGCAGCTGCCAGCTACAGCAGCTGGTTTTTCCTGTAGCATTTTGCTGATGATTTTTATCCTGCAGTACCTGGCACCCTGAGATCCTCAGACTGTGGATCATAAGGTGCAGTTGTGGAGCTGAAGATCACCGCTGATGAGTTGTGATCCTCAAACACAAGAAACCACTGCTGTAAGTTCAGTTGTACATACACAGCCCAAGGTCACAGAGGTCCTGCTACTTCTACAGAAGTCAAAATTAATTCAAAACCTCTAAGTAATCTTCACTAGTGTAAAACAAACCAGTGTAAGCCAGAACAGTTTTGAAGATAAGAAGATTCCTATAAGAAAGGTGGATTTGGTTTCTACTCCCAAGCCCTGACATGCTCTCCCACCCCAGCAAGCCTTTTCTTTCAATGCCCTTATTTTTCATCCATGGAGAGCATCATTCTCCTCCTGGCCAGCCTCACACAGCAGCAGTTTGTCACTCACAGGTGCTTCCAGTGAATGTTTGCAGGGGTGCTGTGGACCTGTGATGCTGGAAGGATGTGAAAGGCCAAAAGAAGAGTTTGCTCAAGAAGCCCTCATTGCAGGGGCTTGGAAAGATCTAGGGAGACGGTGATGGGTGGTAGGAGGAGACGGGCAATATTTCTGCAGCCAGGGAAAGAGCTCACAGAAGAAGGGGCTGGTGCAGATGATATTCACTAATGATATTCACTACTTTTGCAAGAGACACCCCTTTCCAACTCACTGCCACTCACCCAGCTTACCAGGATAGATCAAAGACTTGATATTCCCAGGGAGTGGCACCAGCCAACAAAGATTTAACCTCTGTTTGGCAGCTACCTCAGGAAAACACTTAAGACAGTAGGAGGGTGCAAAGTGGCTAAGCTGGGGCAGAGCACAGTGTACATCAGCAGAAGAGGCTGTGAAGAGAGCGAGTTAAAATTGCAACAGTGGCCTTGAGAACAAAGCAGCTGTGGTTAGGCAAAATGTGCGTCACAAGCACAGCCGGGACTCGGGCTCATCCTTTTCATCTCCAATCTGTCCCACACATTGCTCTGCTCAGTGGCACCCGGCATCTGCCACAGAGCAGTTCCCTCGTGTGGGACTGAAACCAGGTCAAATTTGGAGGAGCACTCAAGCCTCTAAGACCACAACCTAGAGCCGTGACTTGAAAAGGACTCACAAATGCTACAGAGCCTCAAGGAGCTGGCTTTCACCTGGGAAGCAAGACAGTGAAAAAGATTGTCTTCATGTAGGCTTCTGCTCTCTTTAGCTTGTCATTCCTGCACTTCAGTAGCTCAGACATACACAGAGATCCTCTTCCCAAAACACTCCAAAGAAAAACAGAGCAGTGACCAGTTAAAAGATGTATTTGCTCCCTCTGACAGAGTATAGGGGTCCAACAAAAGACTATAATTCAGACATTCAGAGAATGACAGTGGCTCAGCTCCTTCTCCAGGAGTTGGAGCAATGAGATACGGGTCACTCAGGCTCTCTTGGCTCCTGCTGATGGCCTGTGCAGCAGGAATGGAGAGAGAGAGAGATGGTTGAGTCCCAGGCTGAAATTAATATCTACCATTACCACGAGTTAGGGAGGGAGTCTCCTAAGCAGTAATACAGCCCTCTTTCCTTGCCTCAAAATATGCCTCTAGGACAATATAAACACACATTTTAAAGCAGTGGGATGAACACAGAACTAAGTATTTAATTTGCCTCTGCCACAAAACCATGCAAAACTCCAGAACCAAAGAGCACTCCTTTTCCTTCTCTAGTCAATAGGACTCCCCAAAGAAGTCTCACCTGCAGCAGGCTGCCCAGGCATGAGTCCCAGCAGCACCTCACTTACTGCACACACTATTGTGGGGGGTATAATTGGGTAAAACAGCCCCACAGCATAGATGCTGTATTTGGCCACCACTATTAATGTCCAGTAAGAAGAGGGAGGTGGTAGAGGGGTAATATACCAGCAGAGGCAATGCATCTGGGGATATGTTTCATCCAGCTGCTATTAAAGCCAAGAATAGGACAGCAAGACCAGTTTTGCTGCAGCCCTGAAATGCTGTGTGGTTTGCCCAGACCATGGACAGGGATCTGCATGACTAGATTTGATGAGGTACTCTTGGCACTGTCCTTGACTGCTGGTCTGAGCTCCCCTATTATAAGCAGCAGAAAATGAAACAGGAATTATGCAATGTGAGGGCTCAGTGATGGAACAGTGACTGGAATGGAAACAACTGACCCTCAAACTAGTGATTTGCAGACATGCCGTATCATTTACTATCATTTCACTGTAACCTTTCTCCATGAGGATAAACAGTACTAAGGAGCAGGGGGCTTTGTCTTTGGGATACAGCTCAAGGCTCCTGCAAGGAGGTGACTACTTGGCTACAAGATGTTTTCACAGTCAAACCCCAGGAAATAAGAGGCTCCCCTTCCAGTTCGAAGTCACCACTGGATGCAAGTGATTCAATTTCTTCTAAGTCACCGTGAAATTTTTCAGCCTGAGAGCAAAAAGAAATCAAACCCACTTGAATTCACATCAAGTCTCATGAAGAAGCAGGCAGCCACAGTGCCTGTTGCCAGTGCAGAAGTTGCTTGTTTCTCCCCAATCCAATTTCCTGCATTCCTTGACTTTCTCTCTAAATTTTTGGAGGGGTCAGGGAAAGCAAATGCACTTCCACAAGGAACATCCCCACACATTGCTTCAGCCAACAAGCTGCCTGGGGAAACATTAAACTGAAGTTTGGTATCTGCATTGCAGAAGATAAACACCTTGGCAAAGCAGGTCAAGCAATATTCAAGGACAAATCTCCACTTCAAAGGAGGTGAACTCAGAGCAGGACCAAGGGCAGTGTAAGCAGAGAGGGGGAAAAAAAAAAACAAAACCAAAAAAACCCAAACCAACACAAAGGCACTGGAAGCAAATATAAAGATGGTAACTGTAGCATGAAAACTGAGGAATAGGATAATGCAAAAGAAGCCTCAACCATAATTACATCCATACAGTGGAGAGACACCACTATCAGGGCTGGCAGCTGCCTCTCCGAAGTTTTCCATAAGTGTTAGGGAGGGACTTTAACCAACCAGCACATGTGCAGAGGGCAAAACTGCAAGTGTTCAAGACACATCTCTTCTTTTTCAATTGCAACTTATTAGTCACCTGAACAGAAGCATCCTACGAGACTTTCAACTTTTTGCTAAGCAACTTGCCACTTCCTAGCTTGCTTTTTGAGATATTTTCAAGAGTCTTTTTGGTGGGTGTTATAGGGGGTTTTTGCCCCATAATATCCTGCTTCATTCACCCCACACCACAGAAGGACCCACAGGGGGAAGCCACATGGGGAACTCATTCTGACTCATCCCCAAAGCATCATTCAACAGGCGGTTCAAGACAAAAGTCATAATGCGCATCCTGTAAGAGACATTTCTAACCACACTGACTGCACAGTGTTCCAGAGCTGAGGTCTAGCCATGAAAATTACAGGTTTAAGCCTCAAAATGCTATGGCCACTGACTGAACTGCTTCAGTTAGCTTGGACTTTTCATCACCTCTGACACCTATTTTACCAAAAGCACAGGGTACAAATTAGCATAAACACAAATGGACAGCTTTCAGAATAGGCAACAGAGACTGACTTGGGAGACAAGCCTTGTTGAGAAAACACAGGTACAGCAGTGAGATTGAAGATGTTTCTTCCAGGATTATTCTGTGATCTTAAATATGCTTGATAACTATGGTATCGTTGCAAAAAAACTTCAAACCCTGCTCAAGTAAATGGAATAATAGAAAACACTTACTCAATGCATATCACTGGCACTTAATACAGTTAACTACTGAGAATGAAGTTATTAATTGCATTGTTTTAGTAGATGTGCACATTCCTCAGAAACACAGTTAAGTGGGGAAAGGAAGAGAGAATAATTACTACCTGGTCTGCACAGTCCCCCACGCTCATTTATTGTTTCCACTGCGGTTTGGGTTTGCTCCCTAGCATGCTCTGTGTGAAGCAGCGTGACAGAAATTACTTACCAGCAAGCAAGACCTTCTTGCTCTTTTATGAATGATCTCTCTCCTTCCTCTTAACCTCTTCACACAGCTGGGTTGCTAAATACACCGCCTGCTGTGGTTTGTCACTGGCTGCTGTCACCCTTTCCTTAATGACATGTTTTTCCACCCAGAAGAGCTACCACCCTGCTGTAATTTCTAGTAGTGCATTAGTGTGTTGTTACACAACATATCGAGGCACTAATTGAAATGCAAAGGACAGAAAGCCCCGACAGTAACTTGGTAGTGGAGGATGGATCCATCACCCAGCCCTTTCCCCTTACAGCTGGTTTTAAATTGTGATGGAACTTCTCATTTTGATTTAAGATCAGGCTGTGCTTACAGCTGTTCTTCACTGTACTGGGAAGGACAACCTGAGGCCAGGAATTTCTGGGCAGTTATTAGCCTATAGAGGACCAATGGACAGCTGACAGGCTCCCAGGTCAATCCCTCAACCATACTGATGTCAGGTCCCAATGGAGAGCAGCTCCTCAGCAGGTAGATGGGAGCAAGATCCAGGGGGCAACACCATGGTACAACATAGGACAGATGATTTTGGAGAACAACTCTGTAAACTCAGGTTATTTGCTTCAGTATTTTATACTCTAAATTGATTCCTCTTGATCAAGGGCTAGCTAACTCTCCCACCATGTCATGTCAGGGAACAGCATGGCTATTTATAACCATGGTCTCCATTAGCACCATCTTTTACTTTGCCACCTGCCACCATCTCCGAAACTTGAATTGCATGAGGTTTACAGTGGATAGTCTCCTTGCTGATGAAGTTCACGCCAAGCAAGGGAACTTCAACAAAAGGAGGAGGATATTTTATCTGAAGCCAGAGCTTGATGCACACAGACTCCTGTCTCCAGGGCTACTGCTCACCTCTGGACCCTGCCTTTTCTCAGTCCTTTAGGAGGGTTAGCAGCTTTACAAAAGGTCATGAGATGCTCACTGTTCAAATCCACCCACAGGTTTCATACAGGCTCGATCAGCACTGCCACAAAAAAGTGGCACCGCCCAGCCTTACTACTTTTTGAGACAAGCAGCCTACTGAGACTGAATCATCACAGCTGGCACCAAAGCCTTTTGAATTCAACACCACAAACCCCATTCCCTACCTAAATAAGTTTTCCCATCAAACTACTCTTAAAAAACCAGGGCTACCAGACCTTAACTGCCTTCTTATTTATGCTTTTTCCAGAGAATGCAGTCTGACAGATTTCGGTCTACTCCAAGCTGTTCTTTATCATCTCTTCTTTTATTAAATTAGGGTAAAAAGAAGTTACAATTAATGAAAGCCCATTTGAGAGCAAAGCATACCAGTACTTGACCAGATGCCATTCTGTTTTTGTGAAAATGCAACAAAGTCTTGCAATGTAACTTTTCAGCACTGCAGAATCAAAAATTATCTATGCCAAGACAAATATCCATCTTATCAGGCTCTTTCCACTGTAATGGGGGGGCAGCAGGGGGAGGGAAGGGGGGAAGCCTGTATGAAATTTTTTTTACACTTTGCCAGCAATGAAAATGACAACTGGAAATAAACCAGTTCAAAAGTATGATTTCTCCATTCTCAAGATCCAGATACACTCTCCCCAACCAATAGTTTAAACCTTTTCTCAGATAAAGCTATTAAAACAGAAATCCTAATCTCCAGCTGAAATAAAAGGCTTACAAAACACCAAAAAAAAAGTTTTACTGAAGACAAGTTGATCCTTTTCAATTGCAGTGAACGTGTCATTTCAAAGCAAGAAAAACAAAAGAGAAATACTTTGTGAATGTTAACGTGTTTTCAATTTTTCCAATTTCTCTTTTGGGAAGAGAAGCAAGAACTACATGATGAATTGACCTGAATGCTTGTGCATTTCTGGTCCATGTCTTCCTCCTCCAGTTATAAGGGGTTTAAGATGCAAAACACTCTCAAAATCCTGTTTTGTTCTAATTGAAAATTTGATCATAAGGCCAACAAGCTTGTAATTAATAACAACAGATTTTTGGCAGAATCTATTAACTAGCTGAAGTTTCATTTGATGTCAGTACAAAAGGTATTATCCTGCCAAAACAAAGGGCATTCAGATTTAGAAACATGGCAGCATTTTCTCCTGTCGAAGACATCCCATTCTGTGGCCCACAAGCATCCTTCCAGCATGAACCAGACTCTGGAGTAACTGCAACCACCCCATGCAATCAGCAGAATGCAGGCAACATGTTATTATGGAATAATTGCCTGTCATAATCCAGCTGTGCTATCAGCTGGTGGCATTTACCTCCAGCCTGCAACAAATTCTCAGACTTCACCAACAGATCACTGATTTTCATCTCCAAAGAGAGATTAAGCTAAAATTCATCCTCCAGCTAGGCAGGTACTCATGATTTGAAAGCAAGATAAAGTGTCCACAATTTCCATGGCAGCACATCCCAGTACCCAATTGCTTTCTTATCAATTCCTGCCCAAAGTCCACTCTATTTGCTCATTACTGGTCCCTATTTTACCTTTTCCTCACTGCTTTCCCCAAGTTACCATTTATCACTGCCCTCAAACATCCCCCCCACCTCTGATCCTCTTGTCAGGGCTGGCTTCCTGCATTTCACCATAAGGAGGCATCCTCTGTAACCCCAGCCCTGAGTTTGTGGCACTCATCTGTAATTTAACAAGTTTTTTTGGTGCTTTTTGGTTTACTGCACACAGATCCATCAACACATTGCACATTTGTGGTCACTGCTCAGGGGCGAGTAATGGGATCTAAGACCTGACAAGAGCTTCAAGGCACCCTAACAAAAATTAACTTAAAGCAGATGCATCTACAGAGTCCTCCTGTTTTTCACACACACTTCACAGGGGCTGACACTAGCAGGTTCAGCTTCTCACCTCAGAGGCCACTGTTTTTCTGCTGGGACTTCTGTAGTGCTAGAGATCTCAAAGGCACAAATGACCCTCATGCATCACCTCCCACTGGTACTCAATAGCACCTCAATGTAATTTTAAATTTTTGTTACTTCCCACATTTTCAACTCCTGCATATTTTCATTGAGTCAGTTTTGAACCCATTTCACATTGCCAACGATCTGTCTTGAACCCATCAAATATTTATAAACAAGTGAAATGCTCTCAGAAATATTAAACCTCAGGAGCTTCCATTAAAAAAAAAAATATACTGGAGGGAGGGAAAGGAGGAAGGACTACTTAGCCTTGCTGAACCAAAGGCAGAGTGAGCTCAACATTCCTCAGACCCCAGGAAAATCCACCAGTAACAGGATATAGTCCTAGTCAAGGAAACACTACATTTTGGCATCCAAGCCCAAACAGATGCTAGAGAACAAAGCCACAAGGCCGAAACACCAGATTTAATCCACTGCACTGATAGCTTTCACCAGATCTTTTTTCTTTAATTAATATTATCATTATTACTTAATAAGAGTTGGATCATGAAGGAACCACAAACTTTAAAACCAAGCAATTATTAATCCCAGGAAAACTTGGCAGATTTTTCAGCTCCAATCCTACGCATACTGAGTTACCTACACCCAATGTGACTTTGGTTTGCTAATAAAACAAGACAGAGGCAGTACAGAGCAAAGAAAGCAAAGCAAAATTTGTTCAGCAGAAGCAAATGACCACATTTCACATATAACACACTCAAATGCATTAGTTTTGGCACACTGGTGAAAGAAAACAAAGCTCCAGATTTGGCTGCACATGCCCCAGTAATTTATACTACACATCTAAAATAGAGGCTCAGCAGGTGAAATCTCTGCAGATGTAATTTTGTCCCCAAGCTTTGTAAGACATTAGACACATATCCAGTTAAACATAACAGCAACAAACCTTAAGCCTTTAAAGCTTTAAGCCTTTAAAAACCATAATGCAAGGAGAAAATGGTTTGTAACAGGGCCTTGTATCACAAAACCATCACACTGCCAGTCCCAGCTTCCCTCACCAAGTGCAAATGGACTATAGGAAAGAACCTCCCACTCCTCCCACCATTTCCCACAACAACACTTACTGCCCTCCCACAACTGGGACAGCGGTCCAGGACCTCTTCAGCTGCAGAGGTAAAACCAGCCAAAATGAACAGAGTTTGGTTTGAGATAACCACTGCAGAGGACAAAGGCATTTCACTGGGGTTTTTTCTCTTGAGATAAAACAGCGTGGATTCATCAGCAGGTTTGAAAATGTCAGGATCATAATAAGCCTATAAAACATAAAATCTTACTTGGTGCCAGCATTAGGTTTTAGTCAGATCAGACTGCTCGTTACCTTTAGTCACAAGCTGCAACACTGAGATGCTGTAAACAGCCAGGGCTAAGCAACCCAGCCTTTTCCAGCACCACTGGCCTAAAACACCTTGGCTTGTCACAGCTGTGACAAGGATGGGCAATGAGTCTTTATTTCCCTGCCAGCCCCATGTGACTAGTGATTCGTGGGTTCAGGTGGCTGCCATTAAGCTGCAGATAGTGCCACTGCCTTCCAGCTCTTGTTTGGTTATGTGAACTCAAAACTACCAAGGGAACGATCCACTCTATGTTGCGGTCTAATAAATTTTTGCTACAGCCTGTCTCACTGCATAAAGGAGACACATCCAATACAAACACTGGGATTCTGCTCTAGAAGAGTTCAGTGTTTGAGGAGAGAAAGGGAAAAAAAGGCTTAAAACTCAAAATCCAGCACTGCTGGTTAGAGAAGGCTGAACACAAGTACATAAAGCTGGAGGTACTGGAAGCTAGTACCATGATAAAATTAGCTGTTCTCCCCACACACAGTCTTACTGGTTTTCATGTACACTTTCCTTCAGGGTCAACACTTTGACCTAGAAAGTCTGAAAAAAATGAAGGTTTTCTGCCACTGCTGTAGATTTAGAAAGCACAACTGAATGGTATTTTTTCAGTCAGACTGCAAAAGCAATATTCCTCTCCAACTGCACTGGCCAGCATCTCGACCTGCACTGGCACAGCCAGCCATGGATGCTGTTCTGACACTGGCTGGTGCTCAGCAAGTCCTTCCAGCCTCACATGACAATTATTCTGTTTTGCTAAGCTGCTTTAATGCTGCTTCACATGAGAAAGCAGGCGGTGGGGCAGCCTGGCTGAGCCGCTGCGGTGAGAGAGGCAGGAGTGCGCTGGCAGCGCTGCAGGGGCAGCAGGTGTCTCTCAAGATTCCACACAGTCCCTCACTGGGGATCCCTAATCCTGTCAGAGTCAATTTGTTGTCAATTTTCCACCGAGCTTAAGTACCAAGAGAGAATTGGTTTATCACGGGAAACACTTCCTCTCCAAAGCTTTAATTATTTCCATGTATGTTGGGCCAAACTTGTGCAGGAGTGATTTACAGGGGAGGAAGCTAAAGAAAGGGGAGAACAATGCAGGGACCAGTCCTGGTAATGGTCCAAGCCATTTGGTTTCTCCCACCATAGGGGAACTACAGATCATAAAGCTGCACTTCAGCATAAAGTAAACATTAATTCCTCTTTCCATTCTTTCTATTACCAAGGAGCAGCATGGGCACAGAGGGGAATCTCAGCCCAATTGCCACATCTCAGACCACAGAGATTAATTTTTCCTCTTTGCACTGATTCATCATACCTATTTGGACATTTGCAGGTGACTTGATTTCCAGAGTTAGCTGTTTCCAAAAGCCAGATCACTAACATCTGGTAGCAAATTTATTGATCTATATAACAAGGCTGCAAGAATGTTTACATACTGCCTCTTGCAGCAGAGTTATGTTTCAACTCCTGTTGGTAAGAGTTTAGCAATCCCTGCAGAAAATCAACTTTTGATTTCTTTGCCATCATTAGGACTTGAGATGCCCCTTCTTCATGTTGATGTTTGGATGCTGTTTGCCAAAATAAGTTTTGATCATATTCTGCCAGCTTCCAGTTTCAGGATGAATTTCTTCTCAAAAGCAGAAACAGAGAAAGAGAGTCCACCAGAAGAACTAGATGAGGTTCTTAACCACTGGGGCTGGTGGATATTCTGGGTGGTCTCTTGCACCTTTTAATGAAAAGTACTTAAAAGCTTGAGTGTTAAAACCAGATGTCATAACTTTGGAAAGTGTGAGAAAAAGAGTACCTGATTTCTCAGCATGTTCTCCAGACATCCGTGAGAGTTTCTGAGGCTCTACCATTTGCAAAAATCAAGTTTCAGCCTGGGTTCCTAAGAAAAGCCCCAGAGTGGACATGTACTTGAAAATCTGAGGTAAACAGTCTTCCTCTCCACAGCACAGGAGACATCCAGTAGAACCTGTTTTCTTGTAATTCAGTATTGTTCTTACATTTCTTACACAGCCCATAGTAACTTGCAAATGGTTTTGTACTGACTTTTGGGGGGGTTTATCAGCCACTGCAGTTGAGCTGATAAAATTTCGTCTTTTACAGCATTACTTAAAACCTGAACAAATTACTTTAGAGCTGATAAAGAGACAGATATAAAATTGTCTAAATTAGACTGAGCTTTCTACATGTCAGTATGGTAAAATTTACCCTTTCATAAATAAGAAAATAATTGAAAAGGACAAAGAGTCATGAGTGGTCCAGTTGCCCCATGGTCTCATGTGGCAACAGTAAGGATGACACCGGCTACAACATCCTAGAGGAATTCAATTTTGCACAGTGTTCTATAAATGCCCAGTGTTAGAAATGAGCACAAGGCTTGTCTTCACTCTCCAGCTTCTCCATTAACATCCCCAGTACATTGTTAATCTGATGTTTTATCCTGCCTGGAGGCTGAGGAATATCTGAAATATTCTTGACTCCTCCCTGTTCAAAATAGAAATCAGAGGCTCTCAGTTACTACCCTGAAATTTGCAGAGGAATTTCTTTAAGAAGTGTAAGTAAATAATAATTTTCTCACTGATAATTTAATGTTTGGAAAAGCTAGACCACTCTGCCATGAAAACAAAGAAAGTAATAAAATGAAACCCAACTACTCAGTGAAAGATGGCTCATTAAAATAAGCAAAACCAAGATTATTGTCAGTAATAGATGCTTTAGAAGGTTTCTAAGTATGAGATTCCAGAGTTGAGCATGGATTTTCTTCCATTATTAAGAAAATCACTCAGAAAAAAGTGCCTCTTCCAACATCATTATCTTGAATTAGTTATTGTGTCCACTTCAGACTCTTTCAATCACATTTTTCCTTCACTCAGGCTAAAAAAAAACCCATTTTTGATATCCCACTTCAGGATTCTTCCTCCTCCTCAGAACAATTCACACTCCATATTCTTGTAATGAAGCAAGCAGTTGTTCTGCAGTGTCGTATCTCTTTGGTAATGGTGATATAAATAAGCAGAAATAAACCCTGGGGCAAAAGATTCTATTAGTTGCTCTCATATCTTTACTGGCAGAATAATTGGCTGCACTGTAAGCCTGATCCTACTTGATTTTGCTATCTGCCAGTGCTGTGGCAGGTTACAATTATTTTCTCCATTTCCTTCTCTCTGTCCCTTTGTCCTACGTTTTCCTTCTACCTGGGATTCTGCCATCATCCCTCCTACTAAAGTCTGGTATAATGATGACAAAATTCACTCTTTCCTTCACCTTGCCTCCTCTGTTACCGTATCATATAATAAAATACCAAGTGATAAGGGATTTTAAGAGGTAGAGGCAACAGCCACAATGTATGATGGCAAATGAAGTAGCAGGGGAGAGGAAGGAGGGGCAATACCACTGAAGCAGAAGGATAAGTCAGGTGCCATTGGAAAGATGAACAACAGTGATGTGACTTAACACAATGAGGGTGCTTCCAGAGAGCAATTAAACATTGTAAGAAGAAATAGTCTAGCCTACTTCCAAAATATTCTCCACCTGCACCCCTTACTAGCATGGAGCTTGAATTGTTTTAACTTGGAGGTAGGTGAGAAGGAGGATTTTAGGGATGGAGCTGCACAGCAGCCAAGTTCAGGGTGCTGTTTGCCTGCTGAACCCTGATAACAATGAGCTAATGCTCTGAAGCAGAGCCGCAGGGATCAGCTTGGCTGACATCACAGTCAAGGTCTGTGTGTGCAGTGGGACTCATGGCATTGAGCTCTTTGGTTGTTTTTAATATCAGGGCAGGGAGGGTGTCTTATTTTGTGAGGAAAAAAAATAAATTTAAAATGTGCACAGGCAATTGTTCCCCACAGCAGAAAACAGGAATCTGTGGGAGGAAACAGAGAAGGAGGTTTCTGTTCTGGTTCTGAAGGGGTTGTCAGGTTTCAGAGCTGCCAAGTGAGCAAACTGAACTCCCACGTGCCTACAACCTGAATGCATGCAAAACTGGTTTTGAAATGGAAGGCTGCAAAGGAAGGAGAAAGAGGCCAGATTAGCATCACTCCACTGAGCCCAGAGGAGAAGAACACGAGTGGATATTGCTGTATCTTGTGACCTGTATTTTCACTGTCCTTTTATTTATTAACAGCCTGCCAAAAATAAATCTGCAGAGCAGCAACATGGGCCCTTTGAAATTTGCCTGCATTTGGGACTCACCAGTACAGCACTCATGATACAGACACAATCCCAGAGACAGGACAGCAGGTAGGCAAATCAGTGTGGCCCATGCCTGACATCTCCACAGGATATCTGGGGAAACTTTTCCAGGAGAAGAGATACCATGGGAACCGACTTTAACCCACAGAAGAGAGTCATTTTGTGGAGGAAGCACAGCCTCTGCAAGAATGATTTTCCTTGCCTGTACTTTTTTTATTTCTCTCAAGGTAGAGTCACTCAATTCTCTCTAAGACACATGAGCCAACATCCCTGTATTTATTTTCTGAAGCCCAGACTGTAAGTGTATCAAGGCTCCTGAAATGGGTAACAGCAGTTTGCACTCACCTGGATTTACGCTGAAGTGGATAAGCGCAGCAATTCATGGAGTCCCAGGGCTTTAGGTGAACCTGCTTCTGGCCCTGCAGACAACAGCAGAGCTATCAGTAAGACTAATGCCCTGTGCCTGCTGTAAACAGGCACCATTTCCTCAGTTCTCCTTGTCCATATATCTAAACAGTGGCCTGCTGTCAAACAGGAATATTCAGTATCTTTAAGATCTGTATCTTTTAGAATAATGGGATTGATACCTGGCCCAGCTGTTGGAAGAAGGCAAAAAACCAAGCTCTAACCACAGCAACAAACCAGTCACTCAAGACTGGCCTTTGCAAGGATACCAGTGAAGCCAGAAAAGGCCCAGGAGCACTGAATCAAAAATTAATGATTACTTAAAGTGACAAAAGGAGGCAGAAAGAAATGAGAGAAAGAAAAAAGAAAAGAAAAAGGAAAACAAAAGGAAGCAAGTAGTGAGTGCTGGAAGATCTCAGCACCTCTTTGGCATGCAATATGCCCTTGGGTGGGTGATACAGTCTGGGTTCACTTAGGCTGAAACATAAGGTATAATTTTAGTACATTGCAAATGATGCGTAGACATTTACCACTTTCTATGGTGCTCAGACCCACTCAGGCAGGGAACAGAGTCACCAGCAGACTCTGCTGTAGCTGTACAAGTTGGGTGGCAACACAGTTTTAAGTCTCTTTTAGTCCCAGGGAGTGAACAGTACCCAAGTACACCTTTCAGGTCATTATGATAACCTAATTTCCTTGGAGGTTTCTCGTCAGTGAGGTCACATTCCTGTTCTCCTCTGGTGTTGTCTGACTCAGGAACCAAGGAAGGAAATTACAACATAAAACTCAAATTAGGGGATTTTTTGAAGAACTTGAAGTAGCACATAATAAAAAAGTTAATAATATGTGGCAATCTAGCTCTCCTCCAGTCAGATGGTTTTGCACCAAGAGGAAGTTGTTGCAACCTGGTTAGTGTAATATCTGGGCATGAGAGGACATCTCAGAACAAACTGTTCTGCTTTAACTTCCTCAGAGAGCATTCAACACTAACAGCTTTTTCCTTTTGGGCTGAGTTGATTTAACAATTCAAACAGTGTTACTACATTTTCATCTGTTTCTGGTCTTTCCTTTACTAGTCCTTCATGATGTGAGGTGTAGGAATCAGGGTGAAGAACAAACCCAGACCAGTGGACAGACCTGATCCCACTTTTTAAAACAGCTCCCTGTCCTCAACACATTGCTCCCTGCTGCAGTAGCTGTGACAAGAGATTGGTGACTGGTACGAGTGACCTTCAAAAGGATTAGCCAGAGATGTGTGACTGCCAGTGAATAACTTTATTCATTTATTATGCGTGACAAACAGTAAATCATTCTAGTAAGATACTTTTCCATTCATTCTTTGCTTGAGAATGATTAGCAGCAAATAGCTCTTAGAAGCTTTTCCAGTGGAGCTGAGCAAAACACACACAGGGTGAGCCAAAAACTTTGTCCCGTTCACTTGTAGTCAGCTCCCATCAATAGAACTGGCCAAAAGGTGGGAAAACTGGTGGGTCAGCATGTATCTGTACAATATACAGATATCCTTTCATTCTAAACCTTGTATCTTCTAGTCTCCTGACATGTCAATGCCACTACTGGAGATATTTGCCAGGTTTTTGTTCAGATGGAGAAACGGTTAGTCTTTGAACAACAGAGTTTCTCTGTAAACTAGCATAACTCTGGATAAAATGGAGCATTCAGGAGACCTTGTTTACCTTACCTCTTTCCTATGACCTTGAGCAGCTCTATCTATCCACCTGATCCCACTCAGCTTCACCATTACTTCAATTTTATTTTTTAGATAATGACTGCTTGCAGGTTCATCCCAAAGGCACTCTTCTTTCTCTCTGTAGGCATGACTGAAATTCAAGTAACAGCAAATGAATTTCTCTTTTCAACTACACTTCAAAGTCAAAGGAGGTTATGCGTACATGTACACAAATAGAAAACCAGGGGGACTATTTGCTTCAGATGATAATGCTGTATTTCATAGCCCCATTTTCCATCAGCAGAATCGCTGGCTTTTTGCTCAACATCATATGACTCTTGAGTAGTGAGGACTCAATGCATCTCCACTTGGATTTAACAAAATAATTAACTGTTATTCAGCACAAAGAGAAAGTCACAAGACTGCAAAGAGCAGTGCTAAGAGTGCAGCTACATGGAAGAAGAAGAGCATCTCTCTCTGAGCTGATGATTAACTACCTCTATAGCTTGGGCACTGGCTGCAGCACAGTATCATTTTCTGTCTATTCACAGCTGCTCTTGGCCAGTAAGAACTGGAATGAAGCATGGGCTCTGGGTTAGCTCATATTCATGCAGAGCTAACAATTACCTTTGGTTTTGACTGTTGTAGAGAACTCCAACAGCTTCCTTCCTGATCCACACTCATATTTTCCAACCCTCAAAAATGTCATGCGCCCAGACAAATAAATTCACAGTGGGAAGAAGTAGGTAGAAGACTCACATCTTTCATGGGTCAGAGCAATTTTTGGAGTAACAACAATTTTCCTAATTTACATATTTTCTCCATGTGAGCCTACCATTCCTTCCCCTTTTCTCCTGAAATCCATGCTGCACAGTCCTTTCCCCACCACCCATAATGTTTATAAATTATTCACGAGAAGTAGCTATAAGGAACAACTGATGTTTCATCTTTAAAAAAGGTCTTACGATTCTATGCCTCCAAATGCACAGTGGATTTGGGGCTCACAGGGGTTCCCCACTACCATTGCCACTGCATCCTTTCCACATGGCAGCCCTCAAGGCCACCAAGCCTTCTCCTCTGCAAAGATAACCAGGGACAACCATAGGTTTTCCTTCTGGGTCCTCCCACACAGCACTAACTAGCAATTCTCACTGAAAACAATCAGACTTCTCATGTGAGTAATAATGTAATAATTTGAGAGAAAAAGAATATGTAATCATTCAAATCAGGAGCAGCCACAGCCTTCTAATTAAGGAGGCAGTTTGTTTTCTTCATGCAGTTTCCTGAGAGACAGATATCTGGGAGACTAACAACTGGTCTTATCTATGGTTCAGTACCACAAAAGCACAAGAAAAATGCATACCAGTCTCAACACTAAAACAAATAAATCTGGCTTTATGTGCAGAATAACCACAAATGGTACATGATTGATTACATGTCGTCATACAACAAGCCCGCAGCTAATGAACCGTAGTGCTGAATAGATGAACATGAAATGAACACCACTAAGTAGCTTATAATAAACATTTTGTTCCAAGGAAGTTTTCTAGACTCTCTTAAATGCCAAAATGCCACAGTAATGTTTAATACCTAGACTGCTAAAACAGAACTAGTGAACTCTCAAAAACTTAATAACAAGTGTTGCAGTAAAAAGGGGAAAAAAAGTAGTGTTGTCACCCACTGTGAAAAGCTGTACGAGACCATCCCACCCTGGCTATGTAAGAAACTCCATCCTGGTGTAGGAAGAGTGGCGCCTGCCACCAGTGAGGTTCAAGTTCCAACCTTTTCTCAGATGGTTTCCACCTTGCTGGGGGCAACATAAACAGCCACTTCTATGTGTCTGAAATAAATGGCTCAGCCAGCAAACCAATCCACTTCAAAACCCGGCAAAGAGTATAGAACAGCACATGGAGGAGATGGGAACACCCAACACATGGTGTTAACTGGCCTGAGGAAGTTGGGCCACCACAGACTCTGGGAGCACCTGGTCTGTGCCAAGCCATGAAGGTTTACTTTAGCTGGAAACTCAAGCACTAACTGTTTACTGTCCTCACTAGAATACTCACTACTTTTGCCTCTGTGTAACCTACAACAATCATTTTCATAGACTGCTTTCCCTCTTTGGACAAAAGTACAGTTTCCTCAACACCAGTCAAAAGCTTTTCAATCCCAAGACATGCAATCACAAATTTCTGAAGGTAGGTAAGTGATCAAGTCTGAAAAAAACCATTACCTTTCTTTAAGCACTGACAGACTCCCAGAATCATACAAGCACTGAAGCAAGAAAACTCATGGGCATATTACACAAGTGAAAAAGAAAAATCAAAGTATTTTCTTCTTCTGCAGCATCTCACATCCTGATGTATCAAAGCACTTCATAACTCAGTGATCTCTCTGATGCATCTACAGGCTTTGCAAATATTATGCCTGTCTGAGAGATGGAAAAGCTGAGCAATGCAAAGACGGTGCTTCTACCTATAGAAATGACTTCTCTCAACCACTATGAGCGAATATGTTATTTTGAGTCTTGAAATGGAAAGTGTGAAGAAATGTTCACCAGAACTATCATTTTCCACAGATAAGGAAGAAATTCTTTGAACAGCTGAGCTTTACGATACCTCTGAGAAATGATGATACTCCCACAAAACACGTTTGCAGGATTAGGCATTTCAGGCAGAGGCAACTCTTCTGTTTTCCTTTCAGAGATGTTCCTTGTGATTTCTTCATTGTTGTACATGTTGGAGTTGGAGTGACTATTTTTGCAGGTGCTCAAACAGCAAACATCTCCCTTGGCTCTCCCAGCTCTTGGAAATCTCAGTAATAATTATAAAAGATTGAATGAAAAAAGGAGTTGTTTTTCTTTTTCTGGGCCCCACAATTCAGGAAGGACATTGAGGTGTTGGAGCAAGTTCAGAGAAGGTCAACAAGGTGGGCAAAGGGTCTGAAACACAAGTCCTTTGAGGAGGGTTGAGGGTGCTGGGGTTGTTTAGCCTGGAAAAGAGGAGGCTCAGGGGAGACCTTATCACTCTATACAACTACCTGAGATGAGGTTGTAGCCATGTGGGCATCAGCCTCTTCTCCCAAACCACCGGCAGTAGGACAAGAGGACAGTCTTAAGCTGTGCCAGGAAGGTTTAGGTTGGACACTAGGAAGAAGTTCTTCACAGCAAGAGTGACTGGGCATTGGAATGGCTCCTCAGGGAGATGGTGTAGTCACCATCTCTGAAGGTATTTAAGAGACTGGATGTGGCACTCAGTACCATGGTCTAGTAGATGAGGTGGTGTTGGGTCAAAGGTTGGAACTGATGATCTTGTAGGTCTTTTCCAACCTAGTCGATCCTGTGATTCTCTGTGTGGGCTGCGCTGAAGTAAACATCAACATTTTTGATGGTATATTACCCTCAGACCTGATAAAACTCATTCCTATGGAACATCTTCTCTATCATAAAATGAAGGCTAGTAAAGCATTTCTGTTTCCCCTGAGTTTCTCTATGTTGCAATTCTCTACACTACAGAACCAATCTGTCAGTGTGTTCTTTCCACTATTACCTTACTAAAAGAACACAAGATCATTATCTTCCAGTAACTCTGCTGACTCTGTAATAGTAGGTCGTGATGTCTTAGTGTGATGGGAAGTCACTCTGGAAATCTTGTGAGATCTTTCATGCTTATGTTATAAAGCACATCACTCCTGTTCACCTCTAATCACTTCTTACAGCAGCATTTCTACCAGAGAGGACAGTTAGACAAAAAGAACTCATGAAGAAAGAAAGGAAGGAGAAAGTAGGTTTGCATACAGATAATTCCTAGGGAATCTTCTATTATCTCAGTGAAGACAATTCTGAGAATCAGAAACAGAGTGGAAAAATAAATTCCTACTAAAATTTACAATATTTATTTACCATGGGCCACCTGAAAGAATTTAATCTACATTTTCAACTGCAGGAGCCAAGTTAAAATACTTTAGCTGGACTGGCTTTATTAGGAGCTTATGAATTAAATTGAGAATGAATGCTTTAGTAGAGATTTCCTGGCATCAAAGAACTAGTTGCAATAAGCTTTCTTGGACTAAGCTGAATTATTAATGTTGATTATATAAGAGCACCATTCACCTTTCAAATGGTGAGGGTAATTAGGAATCACTCAGCAGAATAGCTGGGGAGAAATCACTTGAACAACTTTCTTATGCAGCTCCTTTGAAAGAAAAAAAAAGAAAAAAAATTAAAACCCTGCAAGAAAGGCTGCTCTGCTAATATGCATGCNAAAAAAAAAAAAAGAAGAAATACTTATTTTCTCTCAAATTACATTTGTAGTTAAACATTCGCTGTTGAGATGGGATGTGTTTTCACCACCACAGCATTAGAAAGGAAATGGAGATGTTGTTCTGAATGCTTAATGATGCACTGAGCTGCTCGCTTTTAATAAAATCTCATTTCACTAACATCATTCTGCTGAGAAAGATGTGTTGAATAATGCTGGAGAGCCATCAAACCAACGCCACACTATTACATCACGGCTATTAAATATTCCTCTTTGTGCATTCACGGCATGTTTCCACTCATTTGATGCATAAGAAGTGAAAATGGCAGTGAGCTAAAGCACCTCAGTGTTCCCTTCAGCATTAATCAAGCTTCCAAGATGCTAAATGCCTGCAGGGTTACATCCCTGACCCAGCCAAAACCCTGCCACCAAACTTTATCTGGTACAGGCAGGAGGTATCACTGAGGACCTGATGTGGGGAACTCGTGCAGCACAGTCATGGCTGATTTGGGGTATGCTCACTTCCCAGACAACGTTTCTCTTAATCTCTGAAAGATAAAAAAGGACAGCAATAATATGTATGGATTAAAGAACTGCTTGCCTTTAAAACAGACCCAAATGATCAGTGCCACAAGTAAAACAGAAGCCAGGGCCTGACTCCATGCCTGCTGCTGAGGCTGAGCCTGCCTCACCCCACCAGCGGAACCAACAAAGCTGGCTGCGTTTGTCCCTGGGATGCATTTTAGGGACATGAGAAGCCAGCCCCACACCTCCTACTCACAGTCTTCCATCTTCCTGTTTTTCCCCTCCCCCTGTGTCTTTCCATCCTCAGTACCAAATTCCCCTTTCCCTTTAATCTCAGCTCATCTGAGGCCCAACAGCATCACCAAAATCCCTCCCCCGACTCCCAACGTCTCTCTCTCTTCTCCCCCCAGGGTCTTAGGGATTATTTTGACCATTAGGAAAACACATAACTCATCGGCATGCAAACAACACTCAAGTCATCACAGGTATGAAGAGAAACTGAAAGCAGTAAAATCTTTGAAGACCTTGGGGACAATACACAGTGTCTTGCTTCCCTGTATAACAGAAGGAATCTAGTGCCAAAAGCTACTTTTAAGGTTTTTCTCTGATTCTTGGCATCAGTGTTTCATAGCTGTTTCTGCTTCTTTTCCTTATTTTTCTGTTCTCACTCTTGCTTCTCTCTCTCTCCTTCAAGCATACCCCAGACCAAAATGTAGGAAAGCCTTCTTCCTAAAGGGCAGCATCTTTTGTTTGTTTCTGGCACTATTCTGTGCAACTTTTTGCTTAGGAGCTTCTGCATCTGCCTCCTGCTACAGAGAGTTTGTGACTACCTTCATGACAGGGCAGAGGCTGCCCCATTATAGAATCACAGAATTGTTTAGGTTAGAAAGGATCTTTAAGAGCATTGAGTCACCATTAGCCCAGCACTGCCAAGTTGACCACTAAACCATGTCCCTAAGTGCCATACAGTGGGGAATGTTCAACTCAGCTGACTGCAGTGGGTCTGGAGAAAGGGCAACCTTTCAATTTCAGAAGGAAGGAAAATAAATCAAAGACATTTATTTTGTATATATCTTCTTACTGCATTTGAGGGGCATTGTTTTTAACAAAGATGGAATCTTGTCGTGAAGTAGGGATCAGATTGCAGTCAGCTCTGCTCACTCATCCAACTCCTCCAAGCTGGGGGAAAAGGAAGAGGTCTCCCAACTACCTCCAGATCAAGGGGGCAGCACTGATAGACAGCCTGTAGGAGGTGGGGGAAGAAGAATAAGGAGAGCCTTGTTCCAGATTTTGAAGGTAACTTTGTTTTACATTTTTTTAATTTAGACATTCTTTAGGAAAAAAGAACAAGGTGTGATTTATTTGGACACTCTCCTGTTTCCCTTGCCTTGGCAAAATTCTGCTTCTTCAGGCAATTGTTTCTGCCAGGAAAAACAGACCACAGAACACAGGGTCTTCAAATGGGGTGAAACTTAAATGTGGCTTCTGTTGCTGCCAGTCACGCCTTGGCAGAAGGGTTACACACACAGTAACTGATCCCTCAGGACTTCATCTTCTGGCTCCTTCACCAGCAGACCAGCGAGACACATAATATACACTTGCCACGTGATACTTTAACAAATCTTTTGCCATCTACATCTTCATAGGCTTCCCCTCGGCCACCTAGGCTCATGAGCGTGAGACTGACAAGTTACAGGCTCCCCTGCACCAAATGTACAACTTCTCTGCAAATCAGTAGGATCTGAGCAATGTAACACTGCTTTTTACCCTATAATACAAAAGAAGTATTCTTGTTTCCGTCACAGGACAAAAAAGCACATCTCCATCTACCAGGCCGATGCCACCCTAGAGGGACAGACCAGATCTTTGAGCAAAACTCTGGACCTAAACTTCAATCACACTGGAGAAACAGGCCTCATTCCAACCATGTTTCAAGATTCTTTCAGTCTGTAATGGGATAAAATAAAATCCCCATTCAAACTACTTCTAAATGCCAAGACAGTTCATTCTCCAACTGATTTGAAAGGAGGGGGTTCAGGAGTGGTCTGAGGGGTTAGGAGAAGCAACTTATTTGTCATATTTGAGGGAGGAAAAGGCCATTGTCTGTCCACAGAAAAAGCAAGCAAAGCAAACAAATGAGCACAGTCTTTACTTCAGAAGATCACATAGACTGTGAGATTAAGAGAAAGAAAGCACAAAAGCAGGGCTCCGCAGGGACACCTGGGCTGGCAATCAGTGCTGAAACAGGCCTGGAAAGGCTGTCTGTCCTCTCTGCAGCAGCCTTAAGCAGGCATGCAGCACACAGAAAGCAGCAGCCTGGTAATGAGGCAGTTAAGCCAGTCACACATATGGAGCCAGAATATGTAGCTCAGCCTGAGCTCTGTGTTAACTTGAACTTGTTGCAGGACCAAGGACACATAACCTAGCTGATGCTGCTTCTGTAGTGGTGTCCTTGTAATTTGACTAGCTCACTCTAGCAGATAATAAATTAGGGGACACACTAGGGGAGTACATACATACAGAGAATAACTTCATGCTTGGGAACATCAGTGATGACTCTGCCAGGTTAGCAATGCCTTCACTGTGGAAACTGACCGTATACCATTTACCACAGGGCAAGAAAAACATCTAAGTTCTCCCAGCTTTTACAGCACAAGATTGCCTACAGGGAGGGACTTTCACTTTCCTTAGTGTGCCATACAAATGTATTACCTTCCTTCAGGGAACACTAAGGCTGATGGCATCAAGCAGAAGAAAAGCAAGCACGAAGGGCAAAGCTTCAGATGTGTGCTCGACCAGGGCAGGTGGAGAATGCCCTGCTCTTCTTACAAAACCAGCCTTCAAGTCCTTCCTCTCCTCCCCTCCAAGCACTGGGAATTTCAACTGGACAGGGGAAGCACAATTTGTTCCCTTAATTCATCAGCTTATCTTGTCACTCTCAGTAGCAGAACTAAAGATGGGAACATAGTATCTCTCATCCTACCCATTCTCAAAACACTGTTGAAAACCTTTTTGGCCCCAGATGCTACAGCATGGTGAAGGTAAGCACAGAGTGCAGCTCTGGGTACCTACCCAAGCTCTGTGGGCAGAAGGGAGGCTGCAAGTGCTGCTGCCAGTTCCAGATTACAGAAACAGGACTGCCTGAGTTTGGGCAGCACAAGCCTGTAATTTCTCCAAGGCTCAGCTTCTTTCAAAAGAGGATGAGGTAATCAGAGTGTCCATGTTGACCTTGCCTAAGCACTCAGATCAGCCAGTTTGGAGTCTGGGGTATCCACACTCCAAGGGACACGCACACATACTTGATCATGATCAGCATGCGTGTATAACTAGAGCCGATTCAAACTTGTCTGAGCAGTCAAGAACTTATAGTGCATTTTTACCAAGACTGTAGATAATTATGATAGCACTTTGAAAAATAGATGTTGATCTCTTCCTCCTTACCTTGGGCGGGTCAATGGTATGTGTTTCATCTTAATAAGGGAACCCTGATCTCATTTGGGACAATGCTTTTCTAATGTATCACTAGTAATGACGATGACAAATCTACTCCTTAACAAATAATTGGCATTATTGGGTGAGTGTAGCATTCGATGCCCTTAGATCTTTCCATAGATAGACATAAATGCTGTAGATGAATCAGACTGCGCTGATCATTCACAGTTCAAAGTTCCTGTTCACCTCTTCGGGGTCAGTACTTTTCCTGTCTTCAGCTCTTCCCGGTGTACAATTACAACATGTTACAAAAATCAAGTACTAGTTGTGAAACTTCCAAGTTGAAACTGTTTTCTCTGCCTCCCTTGCTAAAAAAACCCCAAAATGCAACCAGTGTTCCCATGGTTTGTTGCAAACTCTTTGTGAATCCTAAGAAACACATAGTATCCACAGTTATGCTTTTTTAATTTCCCTGTTCCAAGTTCAGAGGCAGATTTTCCAAAGCACTCCTTCCCACTAAAGGTAAATCTGAAGTGTGACTTGTATGCTTACCAGTGGTTATGATTTAATGAGAAATAATTGTCCAAAGAGATGCTTACAAAGATATAATTGCTTTTGGTTCCATCTCTCTGCATGTGAATACTCTTTTATAACAGTCGGTTGCAGTGCAAATGACAGTGGTTTTCTATAGTTATTGTCTGTGTGAACTGATCAAGGCATACCTGGTAAGTCGTGGCATACCTTCCTGGTAACTAGGAAGGTAGATAAGCTTCAAACTTCTCTTGCTTTTTTTGCCTGAGTTTGAGGAACAAAAGGTTTAAAGGATTTCTTCTCGTGACATCATTCCACTCCCACCACCCTCAGCTCAGCCCTTCATCTGAGGGTACCTTGTGTGCCACATTTTGGTTTGGGCATTCATCTGAGATCTGTGCCTTTCTGCCTGTACCTATTTCTATTCACTATCTTTCTCTTCTCACCTGTCTCCCAGTGAGGATTTTCCCCCTTTAAACAGAACAACATTAGCAAGAGAAAACAAAGTCTCTTCTTTGGAGCCCTGTCACCCAGGAATCAGTGGCAGGTTGACAACATGTGTATCACCACTCCATTTTCTAGAAGGTCTGGGCTCTCTTCTCCTCCCACTATAGGAACAAATTGAATTGACAGGTTCTGATGACCAGACAGCTTTCCTGCTTTCGATCACAGTCCCTGACAGCAAGAAATCCTCAGTGCATGAGGCAGGTAAACAACCAGGAAAAGGGGTGAAGCAAAGACTCCAGAGCTCCTGCAATGCCTGCCCCGTATTGCCTTTGGTTCAAAGGATGGGCACCGCTGAATTTGAGGCAAACTCTTTCAGACCTGAGGATTCAAATATTACTGTGACTTTTTTTCACACCTAGCTTCAGCTGTAGGAAGTGATTAGCCACAAGAAGAAAGGAGTCTGGGAGTCTCCTCTGGGCTATGGTTTACTGCATCACCACTCCAGCACACCAGCTGAAACCCAACCCAACAATTAAGGTTAAACTCAAACAAGTAAAGCAGATTATGGATAAAGGAGTCTGGATTAACTTGGCATGGTAGAAGTTCACCAAGGTCTTGTTTGAGCAGAACCAGACCTAATACTCCCTTCTCCTTCTTTATAGCATTTTATATCTTGAAAATCAATGAGAAAGTTGATCCTGGAAATATGAAATAGGTTTGCTACAAAATGAAAAAGTTGGACTTGTCAGTGAAGCTTTACAAGCAAGGAAAAACAAATGTTTACCATTCCTGGAAACCAAGATGAAACATGTTCCACTGACTTGTGCAAGGTAACAGGGAACAGAGTAACACATTTTTCAAAGCGCAACCATATTTTTCCACAGTGCCTCTGAGTTGAAGGATGTATTGATTGATTACTGATTTCAGTAACTAAGGATCAGCCAAGAACTTGATCACTCTGGAAGGAGAGCATTACATGAGTATCTGCCTTCACCATCACAGTTACAAGATGGACAGATATCAAGCAATCTGTTTTCCACAGAGGAATAAAGTATTTTCCACTATTGACTCCCACCTAGCTTTCAGATTCTAAAATTAGTAGGGAAATTTCCTGGAGTTTCAAAACTCCTCCCATGACAATTTATAGCAGCTGAGATATTTGAAATTCTTCTTTAATGTGCTAATCTACCTATTGGTTAAAATTCATGTCTCTGCATTAGTTTACTGGTAAGATGACAGTGACATCCTCAGCACCTTTCCCCGTCCTAAATCTGCCAGTGCAACCATCAAATTGTTTTTATCAAAATATCTCACGGTGGAGGAGCAGAAACCACTAAAAGCAGAGCCTCACTGACTTCCTTACATCACCTTACTGACACAGTGGCATCCTCAACACCTCAGCACACCGGTAATGCAGCCTTTGACAGTGTGGCAGCCTTGCAGGGATCCAATGAGTATGTGCTTCTGCTTAACAGCTTACCAACATGAACTAGTCCCACAGTTACACACTGGATTGAAAACCTGGTGTTCAATACCCTTGGGTTATGCCTCTATCTGATTTCAAGATGAGGTTATTACCCTTGTGTTTTGATGAGACATCATTTGAAATCATCTGTGTGAGTATGGTGACCTACCAGGAGCAGTTGGCACAGTGTGAGCCTCCAAACATGGAATATTAAACCCCTATTAGATTATGTAGGTGGTACAAAACATCCCCAAGTTAAAGGAAAGTCCTGTTATCCTTAAACCCCAAAACCTGAGTGGGATCTGAAGCCCACAAGACAATATCTGTGGAAAAGCACCTATCAGTTGTCATTAGCGTTGCTCACACCTTAACGGACACAGAAGTGACAGGCACTGAATAAAAGCATTTTTAAATACGTATCTTCTGCTTTAGTCAAGATTTATTGCAGAGATTATACATGATTGCTCCAGTTTTCCTTTAGAGAACCATCACTATGAATCAGTTTCCAAGAGCCCCCTTCATACCAAATCTTTAGCTTGGAAGAGCTAATAATTCAATGAAATCATTTCTATATTTAAGAAGGGAGTAGAATATAGATCTTCAGACAGATAGTGGACAGGGTGACTCACTGTGCTATTTCTCCTCCTTCCCTAACCACTCTCCCTTCCTTTTCTTGGGTCATATACAGAGTTATTCACAGGCTATAGCTGGCTGAAAGGTAAAAAAGACAGGGAAAATAAGAGGATTTGCTCCTGTTTATCTTTCTCCATTGCAATAATCACTGCCTCAGTGAAAAACAAAGCTAAGGACTGATAGGGGCCTGAATTCAAGTCTGTTTGGAGGGCATGACCCAGCTGAATCTTCAAATCTCTCTGCTGGAAGATGACTGCTGAGTACACAAGAAACAGGAGGAGGATGACCTTGTACCTTAGTCTGCTTTCTCCCATGCCATGGGAAAAAGCTATTATAAATAGAGTTTCAAAGAACACAACTTATTGGTTGTACAACTTGTTTTCTGGGTACAGGTCCATTCACAGATGTCAGACCTCCTTTTCTGTCTAAATTACATCTGCAATTTTACTTGCACCATACTATGCTACAGAAACCTGAAGACACAAAAAATCTTTAACAGAACTAACACCCTAACATTTTTTTCTTTGTTCTTCTCTCCATATAAACTTCAGATAACTCTAGACAAAATATTTAAGATGGCCCATTAAGACAAAGAATTCAATTTGCTTCAGTGAATTTTCAATAGGGCCTGGCCAATGGAAGACCATATTACTGTTAACTTACATAAAACACATTTTGCAACATTGTTATAGACCACTGACTCCATAAACACAATTGTATGTTGCTCCAAACCTGTACTTTAGGATATACCTTTCAGTGGTCTGTTCTCTTGGAATTCCAAGCCTGGTCCATGCTGAAGATAATTCTGTGTGTCAAGGATAAAATTCTTCTAATTGATATTCTCGCCCAGGTCTGTTCAAAAGAGTGGAACAATTATCTTCATATTTCAGTTGTGTTCCCTGGCCATAACTCACCTTTACACTTCATTTCAACACATTTTCCTTTCATTTCAGCTCTCATTTTAAAAGAGGGATATTTTCTTTTTATAGGATGCTTATTAATTTAGCTGTGCTGTCTGAAATGGTATGATAATTTTATCCTCCCTAAAATCTTCACCACAGTAAAAGCAAGAGCAGTCCTGCTTTTGGACTGTCATTGCCTGAACATATATTGGTATAAAGGGTAAATGGATCATGAAGAACCGTGTGTTAATTGCTTCAAAAATCAATATGTTCAACTTGAATATCCCCAAGCAAAGACTGTCCTTTGCTGTGTCAAACCACAGATATTTTGTGCTTGCTTGTTTTTATCCCAGCTCTGAATACACTACGGACTTATTCCCCTCCTATTCAATTTGTGGCTATGAGCACAGTGTCCTGAAAGCTTAGATGTAATAAATATTGGGGTAAATGGACCCACTGGCACTGGAAGAGTTTGTGTGTTAGTCTGACAAACCAGCTACTTTAGCTCTAGACATGGGAATTAATTATTCTTAAAACAGTGCTTTTTAACTGCTGCAAATTGAAAGCCTTACTTCTTCACACAGTTGTTACACTTCTCGCCAGGCAGTGCTGCAGACAATACCTGCTTGTGGGGGTTTTATTCCTGTTGTACCATTCTTCTCTGCTGCAAAGACAATTGCCATTATAAGTTCAAGTGGAACAAAGCAAATACTAACATTTTGAGACTTTAAAATGGTGTGTTAATGTTCACCAGAGTTACAGTACATATTGTATGCCTGGTTTAAGACTCAGCCAGCCACTGAACTAAACAGAATGATTTTAAGTCACAACGGTATAATCAGCATCCTTGGGTTATTTCTTGCTCCTCCATGAAGGCCAAATGCTTTTTCCTTCCAAAGACTGTGCAAACTTTAAAACCATTTATCTTTCCAAGTGTATCTTCACAGAGCTATGTGCTAGACACAAACTCTTCATCAAAATAATCTCAGAAAAGCTGTTAGTCCCTTTGGTCACAGATGGCACACCCTGCTCCAGATCCAAGTACTAGCTTTGGAGGTCGCATTACAGGACAGCTTCTCAGGTATCGCTCCTGTCTCCTGGACACCGGGCTTTTGGACAACTTTCACTTTGTTGTTCTTCCAATGTTCCTGGAAGCAATACACCTGCCCGTGGCCATTGTAGGACATGAACATCATATGGTTCCCTACGCTTTCCAGGTGGGCAGGAGGAGATTGTCTCACTGCTTAAAGAAAACAAAACGTACCACACTTCCCGCAGTGCACATGGATCCTTGCCCTGCCATGCTGTGTCCCTAGCTACACCCAATCATTTCATCACAGTGGGCAGCTGAGCAAATGACAGCAACTTCAGGGGCTTTGTCAAACAGCTGGTTCACTCATGCACTTGACCAAATTACAAAGACTTCCTGGCCATTACTGGGATGAGCAAAAGTGAGTGCTCATATCAAATTATTTTAATCTCCATGTACAGGAATAAAAACTATGTGATACGCTGTTAAGCACAGGAGAACATTTATCATGCCATAACTGTAAATGCCATGTTGGTTTTGTATCACTGTGCATCTCATTATTGGAGCAAATGAGGCTCGGGTGACATCGGCTGCCACATTCCAGCTGCTTTCTGAAGCGCCTCCACCTGTTGTTTTGCCCTTCTTGGACCCTAAGCAGTTACATTTAATGAATCCTTGTCATACTAGAGGAAGATCATTGTTGAACAGCTACTGTCACACATACAACGTTCTTAGGATTTACATAATTTTCACTCAACAGCTCCTAGGGTTGGCCTGCGAGCAGCCTGCCCTCCCTGGAGTTCCTATGTAGCAACCAAAAACAAGTAAATAAATAAAAGAGGAAGAGAAGAGAAACCCAGCTTTCTCAGGGTCCAAAATAACATCAAGAATGCATCCTGAGTGGCTCCACCCTCTGCCCTCAAGTGGAAGAGGAAGACCCACACTCCTCCTCTCCCTCCCTTACCCGTAATTGTTGAACAGTTGCTCCACACTTCCTGGCTATAGTTGTCAGGAAAGTGTTTTCTGTCCTTGGAAGACAATCAGTGCCCATAGGCATTGACCCCCAGGGTGTTAGATGCTGGCACCACAAACCAGTCTTCTTTTCAGGTCACCACTCTCTACTGCAGAACAGGATGGCACCTCCCTGGAGCTGGTCTACAGAGTGCGTACTGGGGCACAGCAGTGGGGATTTGCCTCTATGTCAGTTGTACAGGAACATTCCAAGGACTCCTCAGTCAAAAGATTTCTCTTCAAAGATAAAGTTCTTTGAAGGTGAGACATCTTGTTTGGAGAACAGCTATAAAAAATAAGCTTTGCAACCTTCTCATTGTGTTTCACCCATTTCATCCTACATCTGCCCCAGCTGTAGCACATTTATATTTCTCCTTCACCTCTCTGGCTATTGTTTTGTTACCATGTCTGTCACTGCAGATTTCAACAGATGGTGCTGCTGCAATCTTCTTGCTGTAGAGTCCCATTAACTTCAACAATAACTTCAATAAATAACTTATTTCCCTTAAGATGCTCAAAGGCTTTTCTTTTGTCACTTTCTTTTCTGTTTAAATCTGTCATTAGAATTTATTCCAAAACATCTGGACGTTCTCTCATCTCATTTTTTTTCCTTTCTGTTTTACTTTTACATCACACTGTAGCTCTTCTGTACTTTTCATTTATTTATTTGCAACTTCAGTTAAATGTTCATTTGGTTTTCCAGCAAAACAATATCACAGATTCATAGAAATGTCAGTTGGAGAGAAATTTTGGTGGTCTCTAGCCCAGCCCAACAACTGGAGCAACACTACCACCAGTCCTGGAGCAGGCCATCATGACTTTGTTCAGTCATGCCATAAAAGCCTCCCCAGAGGCCTTACACATCATCTTGGCTAATGGGGTGCAGTGCTGCACATCCCTCCTGGCTTCCTCATCCCATCCCAACAGCCATATCCAGAACTTCAGCAGCTTTGGCTCAAACAAAGAGCTGGGCTGCTCTGAGGTTCGTTCCCAGTGACCAGGGAAGGGCACCATCAGCTCTGCCCAGGAAAAGAGCCAAGAAGCACCAGGTATTCCCTGCCTGCCTTGTGCACAGTGTGCAGGCTTCAAGCATCTGAAGAGATATGCAGGACTTTGTTATAAGGGGCCATATGGTCTGAGTCACAACAGAAAACTTCTACCAAAAGCACTTAGAGTTTCCACAGGACCTGACTGGTGTATCTGATGAGGGCCAGTTCATTCTCTCAGTAACTCCCTCTGGGAGAAAGATATTCCTCAGCAGGAATGGGGATGGTGCAAACAGGGTCATTACTAGCAATCAGGGAGTTTTGTGGCCATTCAGCTGATCACAGATCCACCGGGAGTCAAGAGAAAGGGAAGATTGGGAAAGATACACACACAAGTGTCCTCTGGACCCAAGCATGCACCCCCAAAATACTGCACTCCTTAGAAGCTATGAGGCAAAGAAAGGACAAAGCACAGGCAGGCAAGCCAAAGTCTGCAGTGGGACAGGACTCAGGAACAGCACTGCAAACCAAGAGCACTGTCTATTTTTTCATATAGCCGGAAGAAGAAAAACAATCCTCCACATATATTAAGGGAAGGTATGGAGATATTATACACATTACTGCACAGATTGGTGATCCACGGAATACATCTACAAGGCCACTATCCTAACACCACCATGCAGCCTGCAAGAACATTAACATGAGGGGCCCAAAAAACCCCAGTGAAGCTCATCAGTGACAGAATTGCTAGGGAAGTTGAACAGCGTTATACTGAAGGCTGGCATGTTTTTGCAGAATGCTTTGCAAGCCATTTGCTTTGTTAAAGCCAACAAGCTCTGATAGCAGGCTACCAGCTGCACAAAATGTGTGGAAGCCAGCAAAATCATTTCAATAAAAGTGAAGCAAATAACACATTGTGTAACAGTGAGCAAGAAAATTATTTTACCTATGCGAAAAATTAAGAAAGGCTCTGTGGGGACTGTATGCATGATCCCAGAAAAAAATGGAAAAAACCCAATGAAACAAGTTCATTCCTGACACCATTCCAAGGGAACCACTTAGGAAAAAATGCACTGGGGAAAGATTTGGCCCTGTTGAAGTGTTTACATGGAAAGTACAAACATATTGATCAATAGCTGAGAGAATCACGTTGAAAAGGGAGGTGCAAATTAACTCCAAAAGTGGGAATATCTGTTTTACTAAAGGAGGTGCATATTGCTGACCTTAAGAAATCACACTTGAAGTTATTTTCAAACAATATGTGAATCCCTAACAAGCGATTGTTTTAAACACTGTCTAAAACCACTATCATGACACTGAAACTATATTGGTGTAATGTGAATCATTCTCAATTTATGCTGATATAAATTGAAGCTGTTTAGGTAAAAAAGATAAAGAATTAAGCTATACACTGGAGAAGGCTGGAAGAAGTCAGCTTCTGGAAAGCAGAAATAGGTTGATTAACATCCCTTTATGAAAAAAACATTTCTGCCTGCTGGAGCAACCCAGGTCAGATTAACATTACAGAAGCAAACTGCCTGCTGAGAAGCAATCCAAATGAAAGTTGTTTTTCATATATTTCTTTCTGATTCTGGCTTAAAATTCAGAGGTTCTCAAGCAGGTTTCATAAAAGTGAGTTGTGCTGGGAAAATAAGAAGGAAAAGGTTGTTCAGAAGCCTCAAAAAATGGACAAATTGATTAACAGTTTTTGCCTGGCGGTAATCCACACCTTAATTATTTCCATGGTGCTTTATGGTGTTTATAAAGCTGTTATACTACTGCAGGCACAGTTACTATTATGGATAGTGGGATCTGCAAATGAACCTAAAGGAAACGGGGCATTTTAATCCCATGGCATTAATCTGGGTTTGGGCAGGAATGCCTTTGACTTCTTGGGATTCTCCAACTATTTCTACCAGATAAAACTGGAGAGACTTTCTACAGTTAAGCCCTTATGATTGCCTTCACCCCTTTCCTCTCTTCATTCTTAAAACATCACTAAAAGAGCTTTTGGTGTGAGTAACAAAGCATAGTGGATTGCTAAACTCAAAATAATAGGATGTGATTTACCATGAAATGCAGACAACTTCAGTTAGCACTTACAAATTGCTTTCAAAGGGTTGGGTTTCAGAGACTGGGGAAATTCATGCCAGGTGGTACAGAGCAGAATTTCCACTTGTGTTTCCTCCTGTAAGACTCTTGTTTGCACACACCGAAAGTGCTCTGTGAACCAAACCAACACACCAGTTAGCGGGGGATTCACTTCCCCACTGCTCTGAAGCAACTCACTACTGTCAACTCAGCTGATAAAGAGCTCTTGCTTAGGGCTGTGGTGAAACACACTGCCCCAGGCTGACCACTGTCAGTAAAGAAGGATATTGTATTCCACATTATTCAATTTGTCTGGACTGCTTGTAGGCAATTCCTGGGCATTTTTCAGAAGATGGTTCACTCCAGAGGCTGCTTCCCCAAAAGCAAGAGGGACGTGGTAACATCAGCAGTAATTTTTTTCCCTTACATTTACCCTTAAACACGTCCAGCAAGCCTGGAACCTCCAGGCACTCCCAGTATCCCTCTTGCTACATCTACCTCATCCACCTCCCATTTTCTGCTGGAAGCACATCACTCAGGGTGGGGAGGGGGGGGGGACAGGACACATACTATTTCAGAGTATTTGACCTGAATATGCACACACAGAACAATAATTATGACCCAGGATCACAGGAGCAGAAACTAAACTTGCAGATGGCACAATCTCCACCCAACATTTTCCAGAGTTTTGTGGCAATTCTACTTTGTAAAAGTTTCATGTGTTCTTGAAATTTGTTTCCAATTTGGTTAAAAGCAGCCACTAAACAGAAAAGCCCAGCATTTTGAAATTTCCATCAAAGGGTGAATTGTAGTCATGGAGTCATCTGTGTGACTTACTGCTTCACAGTCCAGGGCTCTGGAGTTGAGTGCCTGGGGAAGCTGGTGAGCTGGGAGCATCCAGGGCTCAGCCTCCCACCAGCCTGCAGCCCTGACTGGAGGTGGGAGACATCCATCTGGTTTTCCCAAAACCATTTTCTGTGATGGACCATTTTGTAGAAAGTTTTTATTTTAATTAATTCCCCTTCCTAATGTGAATAAAAAGCAAAAGTGGTGTCAGAAGCTTCTGGATCAATTCCAGTGGTGAAAGAAACTGCAAGCCTCAAGCTATCTGTCTTCAAATAGTTAATATTGCCATGAAAAACAAACAAGCAAAAAATCCCACCCTATTGATAAGTTTAACTTGTTACACTATGATGGACAGCCCACCATGGTCTGTGTGGGGTTTCCAATGCAGAACAGTTAGAGCCATGTGCCCCTGTCACTGTATAGCTAGAAATACTTGTTCCTTGTGCCATTATCGCTGGGGAGAAAGATTCAGTCCATTTTTTTAAAAATCTGCTTCAGAAGTTCTTAATGTTTGTTTTCCTTTGAATTCCTTTCACTGTTTTACTGCTGATTCTGTTATTTTTTTATGAACCGCATTATTTTCAAAATGTGGACATTCCTCAAAACTGCACAAAGCATCTTCCCTTTCAGACATCACAAATTCCTTTATTCCAGCAACTCCCTCCCCTCAGACAAGCAGCTAAATGTCCCAGTTCTGCCAAAACCAAGGAACAGGCCAAGCAAAACATGGTAGAGGTGCCCACAAGGAGAAATTTGCCAAGTGCCCTCAGGAAACACAAAACAGGTGGATGCCCAGATGAGACCATGCTGAAGGGGAACCATGGAGACATGGCAGCAGAACAGGTGGTGCTGGAAGCCAGGCCAAAGCACAGTACATTTAATTTAGAAGAGGAACCAAGGTGTCTCTCACTGACAAGGTCCTTAGGACTTTTGTCTTCCTTGCAAGTGATAAAGAACTGTAAGCCTGCAGAAGTTAGACACAGTTTAAAAGAGCGCAGGATGACAGAGGATATATCAGTATAAAGGTCAGTTTAGACAGAAAAATATTATTCTCCATTTAGCTGCAAAGTTTTCCACTCAAAAAGCACAGCATAAAGCCTCCCACCTAAACCTTCTCTATTAAAAAATTGGGTTGGAGTCTTTTGTCTGCATGCCAAGCAAAACAAACTCCAGGAACTGATTTTTTCATAAATCATGATAGCATCACTCTGTAGAAAAGAAAAGCAGCTTGGGAATTTCAGGTCTTATCAAAACAACTGTGTCCAGAGATCAGTCCGGGGGAGAAAGACACAGAAGCCAAACCCCGCTCTGAAAACAGAGGCGGTGAGAGATTCACGGTCATTAATCATTGACAACAAAGCATCATATTTTAAATGAGAGGCAATTGCAGCCACTATCTCAGGTTCACCTCACCTCTCAAACTGTAGATTGCACAGATCAATCTTACGAGGCGTCCAGAGGAAAAGTGTCTGATTTCAGTTCTATACATGCTCTATACAGAGTTGACCAGAGAAGTCAAAGTGGCCAATTTCTACAGTGAACTTAATACTGTTTCTGTACAGCAAGTGTGTATTTCTAGTGAGTTTATGGATACAGCCAGAGCAGTAACAGCTTTCTTAGATTATGAAGGTTGTGACAAAATGGGATTTCAGCTCCAAGTACAAAAATCCTAGCTGCATTTAAAAAGACAATGAAGAAGTTTAAGGGAACCATATTTCAGATCAAACAAATTTTCATTCCATTCATTTAAAAATATTTTTTAATATCCAAATCACTTTGAAGAACATTGTAAAACACATTTCCAGCTAAAAAAATCCAAATATTTTATTTTGAACCTTTAGAGGGATTTTCTTTCCTTGAATACTTAATGAAAGTTTTTTTCCTAAACAGAACACCCAACTAACTTAGAAAATGCACATATCTGAGTATTACTGAATCTGCTATTTTTAACCTCTCTACTCCAGAAACTCTATTAAGGATTTGACTCCTGTGACACCTGAGTGTCTCACTACAAAGAACACTCAGCATCCCTCTTTTATAAGAAGAGGAAATGAAAGAGGAGGCCCAGTTACATGGAAGTAATGTGCTCAAGATCAACCAGCAAAAGCAAAACAGATTATAGCACCTAGTCTGTCCTAGATTATGAAGTACTAGTCTTCACTGATCAAAAACTTTTGCCTTGCAATATGCAAAAACTTCATGAAAATAAATTTCTATCTTTTCTTGTTTTTTCATTGGATGAACTTCATGCCGTGTGTACCAGTAGAGATCAGGGAAATAGGCTGGGACTCTGGACATCTTTGTGGCTAAGGATTTCCAGAGGAATCTACAGCCCATGCAAGTCTAGCCAATAAAGAGAAGTTGAGATCTTGGCACCTGAATTTAATTTCTAGAGCTTTCCCACAAGCATGCAGAGCAGGCTCCAAGCCCTTTATAAGCATTATTGTGAAGATGTGCTGGTTGGAGGTGTTTTGGAGCACCTCAACCATGCCCATGGGCTTCAAACATAAGCCTAAAAACATAGCCACAAGGATCTTACTGCAAATACATGTCCTATTTGATTCAAGTCTGGGACTATGGACACAAGGGCTGAAATCAGTGCCAATCATCTTTATGACTGGTTGCCTCTCACCGCTATTTTTGTGATTTTTTTCTATTANGTGAACTGAAATTCATCTGGTGTTTAAGCACATCTGAAGATCTGTGGCACAGTTTACATGGCATTGGTTCAGTTCCCCCATTGTCTGGTTCCACTTTTTAGGAGAAGTTTCATGGGGTGAGTCCAGACTTATGGTCAGGGCTTAAACACAAGCCTCCCAAGTGCAGCAAACAGCCCCTTGCCCTGCACAACACAGCACTGGTTCCAGCAGGAGCAGGGCTGATGTAAAGCTCTGGTCAGTGAACAGGGCTGGGATCTACCAGCTGAATTTTCTAGAGCACTCATGGAACAGAAACAAACCATGATGCAAACAGCTGAACTCACTTTTTTTTAAATTTGAGTCCATTTTCAGACTGCTTCAAAAATATTCCCTGCTCATTTCATTACAAAATGTGAAGTTTACTCCAAAATGACTCACTCTGTCACTGAGGGAGAAGGTAAGATCTGCCACATGTGTCAGAGAAGGCCTATGAGGTAATTTCATTTTCTCACCATATGAAAACTATTATTTCTTCACATAATGAAAATGTGAGGATGTAGGTGGCAATACCCAGAAGGACACAAAAATGAGAAAAAGCTCTGGTGGATTGCTAATCATGTTTTGAAAAAACAAATGCATTTCAATCATAGTGAGTATTTCCATGTATGGAAAGTAGGTTTTTCTCATTGGGAGCATCTACATAACATTTGGCACTAACAGCATAAGCCAGAATTCATATGTGAGCATATCTCATTTCTGATTCTGACATTTCATGATGAGTTGAGCTACCCAGGAAATTCAGGTGCCATAAAGGGTAAGTATCCACACTGAGCATATCTTTTTCTTCCTCTGTGGTTTCATTACTCTCTGGTACACTTCCAGATCATATGAAATACAATCTTGTTCACCAAGTTTTCTGGACCCTCAGCATTTGAATTAAGCACTCACAGATGTTCCCTTTGCTCTCTACCCTTTTAAGCATGATGGATCCCCTCACTGCAGGTTCTCTGCTGAGGTACAGTTGTTTTCTCACTTTGAAAAGAATTTCAGAAAACATTTCAGTTCATCTGCAGAATTTTCCATCTGACTGTTGTTATTTATTTGCACTGTCAACATGCACCAGTGACCAGTCATTTGCAAGAGCCTTACTATTAAGGAACTGATGAAATTCATATGGTCCCCACTACAAGTTTTCAGGAGAACTGTGACAGAGCAGAACCTAGCATGTTTTACTTTTAATTACCTTGAGCTAAAAAGAGGGAGAGGAACCAGGACTGAGAATTTGTCTGGTGAATCAGTAGGGTCACTTTGCTGCCTGTGAAAGTGCACTGAGACAGACAACTGAGGATCTGTGCAGCTGAGCTCTCAAATCCATGAATTCTTCAAGCAGCACTTCACAATACCCAGTTTGGGAACATCCCTTTCCCAAGAGATACTTTGGGCTCCAGATTTTAGTCTTTGGAAACACACACAGCTGAACAAACATGAACATTTCACCTGTGCTGACACATGCATTGAGTGGAAGGTTGTATATCCAGTAAGGGCTTGATGGTCAGGGGCAGACCTCACCCCCCCTTTGCTACTGAGGTGGAACATCCATGCTGCAAACCAACTGCTACTTGAACTCCAGAACTAAAAGACTTCTTGCTCTTTGGAGCGCCCCGGAAAGCTCTCAGGGCACAGCTCAGAGTAGCCCCTAATGAAGCAGGAGAAATACTATTATTTCAGCAGGTTACACTAGGTAAGAGTTAAAAAGATCACAAGACTGGGTGGCAACTGTAACACTGTAAGACCCACATGTTGAGAAATATTGAGTTATTCCAGAATGTGTGTGCTGCTGTACAGAAACCCCAAGGAGAAATAAACTCATGGTTTATGCACATACACCAGTGCTCCAGACTGCATTAGAGGGCAGGCAAGATTAGAGACACAGCTGGGAGAGGAGCATCATCCTCATCACCAGGGCTCAATTTCACACCATTGGGAAATTAACTCACTTGCTTTACACCCCACCACTGACTGAAGCGCCATAGCTGGCAGACTCAAGGTGTTGTGCCCATTTTACAGCACAGGCTAAGCTTTGCTGCTCCCCTTGGTTAAAGAGCTCCATTAGGCAGAGTCAAACAGGATCCAAGTGGAACAGAGCCTTCCCACCACAGGAACCCAGCACAATCACTGGAGAGACACAGCTGCCCAGACAGCCATCATCATTCATCATGCTACCTCTCACCACTCCCCATGACAAAGCTGTGCCACAACTCCTTTACCACCCTGAATCTAAATCAGATTCTGTGCTCAAAGAAGCAGCAAAGAACAACACCAGAAGCCAGCGCTGCAAGCCAAAACCCCTCTGTTGCCTCTCAGACCAGCAGTGCACTCCTCCAGCTACCAGTCCCAGTGCAGACTGTCTGCAGACCTGCCATGCCAACAATCAGAGTCTGCTCCACTGACTGGAGCCTTGCACGCCAGATCCGTGCCAGGGACAGAGAAAAGGCTGTCCTTCAGCTTTCCTCAGCAACCACAGCAGTGATGTCCCCACAGCTATAGGAAACAGCAGGGTAGAACTCCTGGGCTGCTTTTGATACACATTTCCCTTCTCTCTGGCAGTTGGATTTGAACTTTGACTCCAAACGTACACCTCCAAGTGTCCTGAGGGATGAAAGCACACCAAGAACCATCAGGCAGCAGGAATAGCCAGGGCATGGCTGGCATGGAGCAGGGTCTCAGTGACTGTAGCAGCAGAGTCACAACAAGATGTGCTACTCATGAAAGTGCCGATTTGGGGATGCAGGTAAGTCAGTCAGATTGAAGAAAGGTTTGTGACGGCAGCTAAAGACATGTCACCTCTGCAGGATTTTTTAAAATTGTTTTAGGCATCTGTTCCATATAGGAAACTGTTCCTAGAGGAAACATTTTTTCAGAAGAGATTAAAAAGATTTTAACAACTCAACCTATTTTCTTGCAGTTCTTGGATACTTACTAGTTTACTAACATTTTCCCCACCCCTGAGAGTTCACACAACCAAGGCAGAAAGCCAATGCAAATACTCCATCAGACTCTTCCAGCTGAAAAATGTCATGAAAAGAGGAACTTTTGGGGGGTAAGCTCAACTCATCTGCAATGGTAGCTTTTACTTAAAATGGACCCAAGCCAAGTTTCCTTGCTCTCTATGCCCTTCTTTTAGGACTGTGCTGTCACAGGAGCCTGGGGTTCCACACAGAGACCCAGCACTTCTGCAGATGGCCTGTTCTGGGAGGTGAAGCACCTCATAGGTACAGCTTCCCCTTGCCTAAAGTAGTGATCAAATAGAAACCTTTGGGGCCCGATTGCCCTTGTACTTGTGCCTGTTCTTTGTGGACTGACGTCAAATGTGATACACATTTGTGTTGGCATCAATAGCAAGAGAAGAGAATCAATTCCTGTTCAGCCAAAGGCAGGTCACTTCCATCCCCTGGCCAAAAGTACTCTCAGGACAGCGTACAATTTGGTCCATTGATTTTAATATATTGGCATTTCCTCCCAATGTGTGAGCACATTGTTTACAATATCAGTAAGCCACTTTGGAAAACACTGTTATAAATCAGGATAAATAAAAGCTTGTCCTGTTTGCCTCCAGTGTTGGACATTGCTAGCGTGGGAGGTAGGTCAAACTGGGATACAAAAAAACCCCACCCCAAGCCTTCTTTGCTAATTCCTCAGCATTTCAGGTGGGTCTCGACTTTAAATCCTCTGAGCATTTCAACAGTCACTCGAGATGAGTCTAGTTCAGTGGAGGCATTTGAGTCTCTTTACTAATTCATTTACAGTAGCCATCAGTATTCCTTTCAAGTGGCCATTGCTCACACACTAAATGTCTCAGCAGGGAGGCAAGCCTTGCTCATTTGCTCTGTTTGTGTGTTACTTTAAACCAAAGAGTAAAGTGATAATCTAGATCAAATGTGTATTCCAGATTGACTTGGCTCTGTTGTAAAGGGTAAGCACAGAGCTTCTCTTCAATTAGCAGAAGAAGAGGCAAAACTGAAATTACTCTATGAATTGCCTGTAGTATTTGAGGAGACAGCAGAGGATACGGCTGTGCTTTCCAAAGCAAAATGAGTCACCTGTTGTCTGCAGGAGCTCATACTAAGAATGGGCAGATCTGAGCTCAAGAGAGTGCTTTCCAGAGGACTTCAGCCAACAGCTGTTTCCCTTCAGCTCCATTGTGCTGAGAATGTAGCCTCAAGTTCAAGCATGAAAAGAAAAAGTGGCAGTAGATGCCAAAAGAAGTGTGAAGGCCAAATTTCCCAATAAAATGGAAACATGGATTGTTGGAATTACCTACCCTATTTTTCTGCTCTCAGGCTATTCCCAGCTTAGTCTGGTGACCTTGTCACAACACTGGGGTTGAAGGCAACCAACATAGAGCACTGGAAAGTTCCTGCTCCTTCCAGAACAGATAAGAGGTGGATCTTATCCAGAGGATGTCTCATCAATAAATGTGTTCGACCTGATCTGGACATTTAAGCAGATAATTGTTCAAGCACTGTTAAAGTCCAGGGATGGTTTGGGGAAGGCAATTTCCATAGTGGCAAGGGAGAAGACTAAAGTGAGGATGAGGCTGAGGATGCATTAGATCAATGTCTGGCTCCATCACAGATTACATCTAGGCTTACTGCTTATTGCTGACCTCCTGAAGGTATTATGGATGCCTGATCAGCCCACCCAATTTTGGTGGAAGCTTGGTACTCTGCATCTTCACACATCTGGAATTTGGTCATTTTGGTCACCTTTTTGTGAAATGGGGTTAGAGCTTTTCTTCTCCATACATGAATTACTGTGAGAATACCCGAGAAGCACAGACTTCAAGGCCTCAGCAGTGAATTATCTTTCTTGCACAGCCCTGCAGCAATTTTGGCATCTATGATAAAACACCACCCAGAGCCCACACTGTGCTCTCTAAATGGCAAGTCACTGCAGAGGAATAACAGTTGAAACCATTTCCCTCACCACTTCACAAACATAAGACAGTATTATGTAGGATTTTAAAGGAAAAACATCATCACCAAAGTGGCATATATCTCATTTCAAAAAGCCTCCTCAACCTGTCTTCCAGGGTCTGGTGATTCCCAGCATGGACAAGACAGCAGAAAGTGGCTATAAAACGTTCATTTCTGTGTTAAGACGAAAAACGATTTGCAAAGTCTCAATTCTTAAAAAAGGTTACCACTGATTCAAGAGAAAGGCATTTTTTCAATAAACTTTAAAATCAGGAAGGATCACTGATCAAGTCTGACTCCTAGTAAAACACAGGTCAATGATTTAATCCAGTGAAGCCAGTACCCTGCCCATGCATGCAAAATGAGTCTCCCAATTAGTACTGGTTAGAGCTTTCCAGTGCACTATCAGGAAATGCTATTTTATTGGAAGTGAAATGTGTCAGTTCCAATTACCATTTCATTTTGAAAAAGTATCAGACTATAGATTTCCAGGACAGGCCAAATGTAAAATTTTGCTTTTCCCTTCTGTGATGGTTTTTTGTATAATTTCTTGGAGGAATGGCTATAGAAACACATCCAAAATTAAATGTTTTGATGAATACTCAGCTCTCACATGAAAATTCAATAAATATGTTTACTCTTCTCTTTGGACAAAATGGAAAACCTCATTCTCACATTGCCATCAACAAAGCAAATACAAGATCATACACAGACAGTAAGGGGAAGACAAAAAGGATTAGCAGATATATGGCAACATTCATGAAATGTTGCAGTTTTATGCAGTAACACCCTGTTTACACCCACATGAGTAAAGGCAATGAGGACAAAAGCTCATTATGAGTCCCTCAAAATCTCTTAGAAAGAAACCCTTTGGCTAAAATGCATGTGTGATGTTCACCCAGAAAAATATTTTCTCCCCCATATTCATAATGGTGAGCTGATGGGAAAGAAATGTCATTTTTGAGACATAAAAAAGACTATTTAATCATTGAAAATTCTAATTAATTTGCACATCCGATGTCGCAAAGCCTTGCTTACAAACTTCAAATGATCTTCTAATTACTGAAACATTCTTTAATTCAAGTTGCTTTGAGGATCTCCCAGAGTGATCAGACTCTTCCTTCTAAAGAAACTTCAAATTATAACACAACTCACTAAATGAATAGTGTAACCTTGATTTTTGACTGTCTGGAACAATCATAAGGATCCTCACAATACAGTGCATTTTCAGACATAATACCTACCACCCAAGATTTTCTCCTTTTTCCATTTTCTCATTTTCCCCCCTTGCAGTTTATAGCACTACAATTTTCCCCAGTGAGACTTCAAAGAATTTTAATTTCAAGAGGAGAAAGCAGGGATTTGGGAGCAGAGGGAATTACTGTGTTTGTAGAGTCTTCCCTACCCCTTGAATAAACAATATAAAAAACCAAAAATCAAAACAAATGCAAACAAGCTTAGATATAAGGACTAGACAGGAAGGGGAGGGAAAGGTAAGATTTTGACCTGGGTTCCAATTCTGAAACCAGCACTGTGCATTAGGTGTCAATTTTCACGCTTTTCTGCTGTGTAACAATTCAAAGTTCTCATTTTTTCACTTTCAGCCTCGCTTAAGCCTGTCCCTACAAGAACTCCACAGTGCTTTCATTCCTGAACAGTTACTTTCTAGGGTGCTGAACCACAGTGTAAGGAGAGCCCTGCGCTCTCCAACAGCGACACCACACTGGGGCAAGTGGTGTTGATGGTCCCAAGGTCAAAGCACATGGCAGACTGAAGGAGTTCATGGGTTACTAAGAGCTCTCAGCTTTGAAACACACCTCTCTCTTAGTGTGAAACCGAATTTCCATCACTACAGTACCCTTCAATAGTTATATATTTTGTGTGTTTTGGTACCATATCAGGAGACAGTTTAATGTGAACAACCAGCAGTGTACTCCTCGGAAGGGTGAAGCAACTTGTAGGACATACAGGATCCTGCGACAACAGACTATATCAAGACTGACATCCAACCCTTCATAAACCAAAAGAAACCCTTTAGACACCCATCTATGTTACAGGCACTGCCTGGAGGTAACCACCATTTGGAACTAAGTGGAATAAATGCCTTTTCAACACCCTGAAAATCTCAGCATGGAAGAGATTACAGTCTATACACATAAATAAAGGCCCAAATTTTCTTTGTCTGAAAGAGTAATTATCTGTCTGACTTCAGAATTTATGCTGTCACTCATTATTTGAGTATCTGAGAACATTCCTGTTTAAATCAGTGGAAAGAGAAAAATCTCTGGTGGTGGTGCTTTTTGAAACTCCCTACTTAATAGCTATACAAACATGTACCTTGCATCCATAAAGATTTTTTTATTTCATCTGAGAGTAGATGAGTATCCTTTGTTAGTGTTTGCAACGACATTAAGGTCCAGTTCAAAATCCGTGCTTGTATTAATCTGAAGTAGCAACAATATAACATCAATTAATTTGACAGTACTGGGAATGAGCCACAGAGGGCCTATAAACACACAATGCACCAGTTTTAAATGCTCATTTCTGTTTCTCCATTTGCAAATGCCAGAAATGCACTAAGTTCACATTGATGTTGCAAGGAAGTAAGGCAGAAACTCCTTACAAGTGACTATGAGAACAATAGGAAAGGGCAAACAATGAACTATGTCAGAAAAAGGAAATACTGCCACACCTGAACTCAGCACTAACTGTTGAAAACCACTCTGGGCTACTTGTGGCCATTCACGAACACCTAGAAAAGGAGGGAACTATAAGAAAGGGCAGGCTGACACTTTTACCTAGAATGGGGACCTCTGCATTTTGTTTGGGAGCCTCTCTGACATTTATGCCACCTACAACTTTATTTCCAATCCCTCTACAAGATGATCTCTAAGCATCCCTTATACAAAGAGCTTAGAAATTTAGGAACTTGTACCTATTGCATCAAGTAGAGCTCTTTCCAGCACCAAGAGTCAAACCACTTGCTGTCCCACACTCCATCTTCATTAAGCATGTCCATCTAAGGGGAGAGCCATGGAAGGAACCACATGAAGGCAGGAACATGGAGTGACTGTGGCAGAGGTAAGCATCAAACTGAACATGTCAAGCAGTTACCACAAGGAGACACAACTGCAGGATTCAGTGATCCCTCATGCACCTTGCAGGGAGTGCTTTGCTGTGGGGGTCATTGGAAACTGAGAGTGGAACGAGACAGTTTTCTCTCCTGCCTGAGCTGCCCTGTGACTTGCTTAGCTGTGGAAACAACTCCTATCCAGGAAAACCTGTTCCAGGCAGTGCAAAATGGGTCAGTTTGTTAACTGACTATTTTCTGCTTTCCTGGCCACTTGCCACCACAGCAAATGCAATGAGAGATAGGAAAATCCTCAGATCTGTAGAAATGACCCCTCAAAAGTCAGCTCAGTGACTCTTCTCAAAAATACAGAGCCTTGTTCTGCTTTCAGTTACATCCATGTAACCCCTTTAACATTTCTTCTACGTGCGCTTCTAACAGAGCGAGGCAGCTAATAAGCTCATTAACTGCTGGACTCTGACTTGTCACCAAGAAAAAGAAGTAAACAAATTGAACATTAGACAGTCTGCTACATCAGATGAGATCCTGAGACAAGATCTGTATCGAACACAGGCTTTGAGAAGAGAAGGAAAATTTTCTCAGAGTCTTTGGTGAAAAACCTTTTGCATAGCACCTTGCACTGGGTTTTGTAGGCTGATTTTCTCCCAGGCAGCCACCTTATGCTCCAGAGACAGAGCATGTACTGCAGAAGGGTTGCATTCACATCAAGACAAATGGGTGAATCAGATAAAATTGTTTCTAGTTTTTTCACATCAGAAATGTGGGCTGGTCTGCAAGTATCAGGGAGCAGAAACAGCATGATTTCTCCATGAGGGAAGGTAAGCTAAGAGGGATCTCACAGCCACACTCCTCATCCCACAACACCAAGCACAGAGCTGGAAATGGCAGCCAGGTCCAACCAAGAGTACTTACCACAAGGCAATAGTGTATCACAGTGATGAGGCAGATCCCAGATGAAGCAGGGAAGGCAGTCCTCGAGTCAGGGTTAAAGATCAGGTCCAGTGACAGCCAGAGAGATCCACAGTAACCCAGCAGAGGTTTAGGTCATGCCAGGAAGCCAGTCTGTGGGTTGAGGTCTAAAGCAAGTTACCCTATGGAAGTGGCTGTAGATTAGCACTCCTCTAACATTGCTCTGACACAGAGGGGCTGAAGCTTCAGGGATGAGCTTAAATAGAGCCCTGGGGCCCATGTGGGAGGCCACAGGTGAGATTGGTCATAGACTCAAGGCCATTAAGGGCCATTAGTGCTCTCAGGAACCCGACAGTAAAAAATACAGTTTTGGGCGAGTTTTGGTTTGTATTTTGTTTTTGGGGTTTTTTAAATGTCTATGAACTACTTAGGGCATGACACAAGGACCTATTCAAATCAATGCAAAGATCCATGCCAGTCCTCAAGGAAGCCCCGCAGAGAAATTAAAATGAGCATGAAGATGCAATAAAGTGTACAGGTGCTCCTTAAGTCAGCAGTACCTAGTTAGGGTTGAGGTGCTGTGGGTGATCAGGTGAGGAAGTTTATGTCATCTCCACATCTGAATGACAGATTAAACACATCTGAGAATTGACTCAAGCCTTTTTACATGGAATCACTGAGCAAATTCTTTGTAACAGATATACTACTACATATACAGTGTACCAACATAGGTAGTAAAGAAATAATCTGTCACACCGAATCCTGGAGTCACTTACAAACTGAAAGAATGTGTTGGCTCATCATTGTTTGAAAGTGAGAATAAATATGTATTATCTTTTTTCTGTGAGTACTACTGTCATCAGTGATTAATTGAAATAATGAGGCATGACAGTGAGCTAGCAGAGGTTCCTAAAGATGAAAGGTATATCATACGACAGAGAGCAAATCACTAGCCCTTATAAAAGTCATTCACTGTCTCTAGGGAAAATAAAAGCAGTACAATTAGAGGCATACAGTAGACATTATCCCCTCCCACAATATAATAGTGAAGTATGAAAAAATTGTATTTCACCCAGTGATTATGAAACATTCAGTTCTAACACAGTGGAGATGATTTTCAGCAGCCTTGATCTAGTATTGCATTTAATATGACATAGTGGCTTAAGGGCAGTTAAAGACTATCTGTGGGGTACATGAACATAAATTCCATCATATTCACAAAGACAAGGGTACATAGACATATGACCCCTCTTTTGCAATTGCATGGCTCTGCTTCCTCCTGTCCACAGAGAAAACAACAGGCTCACATGCCTACTGTGCAAGTTTCTCTCTGGGCTCTGTTTTTCACAAGTGGTGTTATATTCATACCCAATTGTTATAATGAAACGAGTAAACAAAACATCTAAAATATACATGAATGATCTTGTTCTCCAGCAGTGTGTGATGTTCAAAAGGACTCAGAAACACAGATATCAAACCCATGACTTTCCTTTGCAGCTGGTTGCATAATTCCTCTAAGGTCCCACCAAAAAATTCCCTTCTTTCCCTGAGCCCTGCTGAATTCCTTGTTTCACAAGAGAATTATGTCTTTTGTGGAAGAAAATATTTCCTTCTGCTACTTCTACATTTGCAGCTTTCAAATCTCTGAGTGTTTGAGGAGGAAAGATAAATAAGAGCATGCGATTTATTTTCTTTAGCTAGATAGAAAACTTGGTCTGAATGAAAGATTAGGACTCCAGATGCTCTTAAAAATCATCAGTCACAGCTTTTAATGAACATGCAGCTCTTTGTAAAAGGAACTGTTTCCACAAAGTCCTTTAGCTGAGGGCCAAACCTTGAAAACTTAACCCTAAATGTGAGCATCTTCTCAAATCTTCCTCTTACCCTTTTAAGTGGCTTTGACACTCTTCAACCATACCACCTGCCCTCTTTGCTGACTTCTGCTGCTGGGTGTAATTTAATTTTTCAGCAACACCTGGTGCTGACCAGTGAGAATACACAGACTCTGCTGGCACTCCATAGGGAAGGCTTGCAAAGAGAGGAGTGTCCACATGAATGTTGATAGCAGCTATACATCAACCCACACCTTTGTGTTTCTGTCAGTACTATATCCATCTATCAATTAAAATTGCTGACTTCTGTGCAGGGAGTCTGAGCCTTGGAGAAAGACTGAGTGAGCTACCAAAGATAAAGAAATCTTGAAAGCTGAGCACTACCTACATTTTCTTTATCTAATTGTATCAAGAAAGGTTTCATAGGGAGAGCCTGACTCACTCCTCACGCTTGCTAATTAAACTTTGCATCAGCAGTAATTCAGTGTGAATACTCCTCCCTTAAAATGTTGCCCAAAGAACCAGTAAAGGCCTCTGTGAAAAAACTTCCTGAAAATATCATCCAGGATTGGACTCAGTAACACTCTCACAAATAAAAAGGAATGGCCAAACCCAACGATGGCTTCTTTCTGAGATTGGCCCAAAGCCTGGAAATTTGATACGTACCTGGTCCTAAGAAACCCAGGTTACATGCTCAATTTGGGCTCCTGAGGGCATGGACTGTGCAGCCTTTGTCTTCTCCATCTCCAGCAACTGCCAGCACCACTGCCTGATGGGTTTCTTACAGCTGGCCTCATGCTTGCTGTAGGGGGAATAGAACACAATAGGTGTCAGGTTAACCCCAGAGTGAAACAAGAATTATAATCCAAAATATTGCTATGAGATGGAGAACCATCTTCTGTAACATTCTAGGTAAGATAGGGGACTATTTTGAGGAGCCAGGTGTTGAGGAGACAGAAAGGAGACAATCACTGTACCTTTACATGTTGTCATTGCTCTGACCCCCTGGCGAGGTGGCTTCAGTGGCCTGGGCACACTCAAAAAATGCCATGTCTCTTCCTCCCACCTTTACAGAAGCCCAGCCCTGCCTGGGTCTCCATGGCAGGGCACCCACAAAAGAAAGGCAGCTGTCCCTACTGCTGCTCAGGCCTAGAGACAGCCCAACCTAAAACAGCTCATGAAATCGTGGGTTTGCCTCTTGCAGAAACCCCTCCCTGCCTTTTGCTTTGTCGTGTGAAAAACACAGATGCATTTTCACGTGATCACAGCAAGCGGTGGATCCCAAGAGGTGTTTTACATCAGCACAGTCTGCCCATGAATGAGGCTGAGTACGACATCAGAATAACAGATGTGATGTCAGGTACGCTGCAGCCATAATTAATCAGCTGCAATTATTGCCCAAATACATTCACATCTCATTTGGCCAGCAGCACCAAGAGCATGAAAGGACTCCCTTAGTATACAGTCAGCATTATTTTATTGTTATGGATGAAATAAAGCATAATAAAGCAAGGGAGTATTTGCAAAGAAGAGCCTGAGACTTGGAGAGGATTAGAGTTTTGTTCCCAGCTTTACCACAGACCTCATCTGTGACTTGGAGTGAATCACTTCATTTTTATCCTGTACAATGAGGATTCTCCCTTCTCTTTGTTACTCTTATCAGTTTAGGGAGGAATGTCTGACAGTGTGCAGGCATCTAACAGCCAGCACACAGACAACTTAAACCATTTAAGGGCTTTGAAATGTTTCTGTAATAGTAAGAAAAAAATCTGCTTTGATAGATGAATTATATTGTTCTGTGTCATAAATGCAACTGTTTGCAAAACAATAAGCAAGATGGTTTTTTTCTTAGATATTTTATACAGAAAATATCAAGTTAGCATGTTGGAAAATAGAAAGATCTATTGAGTAGGCACCTCCATTTCTGAACCAAGTAGATACGAACTGAGAAGATCCTTCTGAAGGACCTCAGTCCCTCTCTTTTAGTTACTCATCTCCTGTATTGAGCCATGGGGATTGGATGTTGGGGCAGTGTGGGGATGTTGGGGCAGTGCAGCCTCCCTGCAGACAGCAGTAGATATTGCTCAAGTATTTTGCCTGTGTTAAACCCAAGAAGGCCCTACTGTCTTAGTTGAATGAGAGGGTTGGTCCCATACAAAGGCTGTCTTTACCAGCATGCTCCACAACTGAGCGAGGTCTAAAATAAAATCTTCTGAGCTCTTGCTGATTTTTCCAGCAGCAAAATCCCATAGTCTGTCCTTAATTACCAAGACAAGCTCATCTTCATTGGGTTTTGGAAAGAGACAAACTGACTTGCATTTACTGTGTGCTGTTACAGCTCACCACCACTCCAGCACTGCTGAATGTGTGGGTTCTGACTCAGGAGAGCATTTTCATTTAAGCCAGGCACAGGGGTTCTCTGTGAAATAAAACCCTGTAACTCCAAATAACTCTTTGTTAACTTCAAAGCCCTGGCAAAAGCTTTGGAGCTCACAAGATGCACTGAGAGCTGGCAGCTGGGACTATCAGGCTGACAAAGAAGCCCCCTGGACACACTTAGCGTATAAACAAGAAAGGTCAGATCATTCTCCTATGGAATATGATACTGATACCACTTACCCATGGGGTAACTATTCGGTTACATGGACTGGCATGACCCAACCTCTGTGTGGGAGAGTGAAGAGAGCTGTACACACCAGACTCTTCTTTTGGAGACCCTGCAAAGTAAAGCCTGATTGATAGTGAGGCTTTCTAGTGACTGCACAGAAAACGCATTTGGCCATGCTCTTCGCTGGAAAGGTGAACATAAGCCCTTTGCCCTCCTGAGAGAGCTATCAACACCTCGGGGCCCTGGCTCAGCTAAACCAGCAGCTGGCAAAAGCCCCAGGAGAGGAGAAAAGCGACTGTGAGCTGCTCCTCCAAGACTGATGTCTCTCAGGGACATTTCACAACAACATGAGGACAACTGAAAAGACTGCCTCGTCCTTTTGTCATTGCCTGCATTATCCAGTGCTGTTCCACAGGCCAGCAGTATGCTGCTCTCCCCCATCCTGCACTCCCCTCTTTGCAAGAACTGGTGCAGCTTACTGGGGGAGCTCAGATAAGAGTGGGATCCATCGGGAAGTGAGTCACACAGAGGTGAGGCGAGGCCTGTAACGCAACCAGGTCTCTGGATTATCAGAGGGAAAAAATGTGAAGGACATATTGCAAAATGTGCCTCTCGCAGACAGACATGGAGTCACTGATAAACAATCCTCAAACACTGTTGTTCAAATAACATTTGAATCATTCTCTGACTCAGTGATCAATGAGCGATGGGTGACAGAAAGAACAACAGCTAGCTAAGATTAAAGAAAACTTAGCCTTTGGTGAGCTGGGTCAGAAAATTACTGAAAAAGTCACTGTTCTGGATAAATCCTCTCTACAGCTGTAATAGTGGAGTTTACATTAGAAAACATTCATTGACTGCTTTGCAGCCAATGGCACTTCTTGGAGTGCGATCGCATTCATAGCTCTGTCCAGTTTCTCCTAATCTTCAACTGTTTCTCTGGCACTTTTCTATTTTCTTGCTCTTGATTAACGAGCACTGAGAATCTCTCTCAAAAGAGCCGTCAGAATCAAACTACATCTCCTCCAAAAGCAGGCAAAATAATAAAAAAATGAAGCGAAAACTTAGTTAAACCTTGCTTAGGTATTATTTAGGACTTTGCTTGAGGAACTATTTCTCCAATGAGTTAAAAGTAAAATAAAAATAAGTTGCTGTTCCATGGAGAAATCCACACAATTGTTGGCTCAGAGCAGTGTCTTCCCATTTGCCCAACAGAAAAAATTAAAGTTTTTCAGTAAATGACTACACAGATACAAATGTCCATGACAGAAATTACCCATTTCCATAGCTGTCCAAAATGATCAAGGCATGACCATATAGTTTTTTGATTTTACAGAAGTAGTCTTAGTCAAACTGTTTCACCACAGGCAAGCAAGTCGGCAAGATTTTTAGTTATAAAAAGCCCAACACAAGCAACCACACCCCCCCAGCCAAACCCAGCACAAGTTTAAACAACCCTCCTGATAAATTTTGGTGTCTATCTCTTGAGCAAAACAAAAGCTGCCAATCTTTGGAAACACTGAATAGAACCACTCTCATTTCCATTGTAAGACATTATGAGGATTAAAAACTATTTGCGTGAGTAAATGAGCTGCAAGACCACGTTTTCTATGTTTGGCCAAAGTAGCTCCAGAAGTCAGTGGCACAGCAGGAATTTAACCTCTGAGCACCTGTCCAGCACAGTAATCTCTTGGAAACCTTACCTTCCTCCCTGATGAAGCCAGGGCAAAGCCCAGAGGATACCCAAGGGAATTGTGACCATACAGGTCAGCCCAGATGCACCACCAGCCACCGCTGGCACAAGGTCTGTGGTGGTGTGAAGGACAGCACAGTGCTCACACCTTGGGACTGTCTCCAAGGCACCTGCAGAGAGCACAAGGCTGCCAACAAGACCTTCAGCCAGGCGGTCCAGGGAAATAACGAACTCCACTTTTTTTATTTGTCCTGGTGCTACTGTGAACTGATAGAAAAGTGTCTCTCTGCACAACGTTAGTCTCATGAAAAGCAATAGTGTCTGTGACAAGGTGCCACTGTTTCAGAAAAGGCATTGTGTACTTTTACTTTTGACAGGGACAGTAAAGAGGAAACCATGGGCATTTGAGGTTTTAAGAACCACACAGCTTGAAAACACTTCGTGAGGAAAGTGGTCCTGGGGTGAAGCCCCATGCCATATATCAGGAGACATGGTGCTTTCCCAGTTGCAGCAGCAGCCTCACAGCTGAGCAATCCCTCAGTCTCTCTGTGCTAAGAGTGGGCTGAGGTGAGAGGAGTGGGAGGTGAGCTCATGCCCCCTTCTCTCCATTTCCCTTCCACGCACCCATTAGAGGTGAGGTGAGGATAAGCTGATGAACACACACAGGGTGCTTAGATCCTGCAGTGATAAGCACCAAAAAGGTCCCACAGACACAAGAGAAGCAGGACACCAGCAGCAGCTGCCAGACCTGAGCATGCATCCAGACCCCTGCAAGAGCTCACCATGGCTTTTAAAGGACCTGTTCTCTTGGGGCTGATTTGTTTATTCCCAATCCAATATGTTATCTTTACATCGCAAAGTTTATTTCTGAACATGTCAACACACTTCTGAAAAGGTCAGACATATGAGGGCATGCACCCGTGATGGTGCACAGGGAGGCACAGACACAGCTGCATTCCTGGAAATTACAATTTGAAGGGTTTTCACAGGAAAGTCTGACACAGCAGCTGGGTTGGCAGACACACGTAGGCGAGCCATCATCTTCCCCCTTTTGTTATCATTCGCATTTCATTTCTGTGCTTTGCATGAAAATCTGAAGGTTGCTTCTAAGTATAGGTTTTGCTGGCTTTGTTTGAAAGCTTGCCATAGCTCTCAGACATGATAACACCAGCAGGGTGCTAGCTGAACTATATTTATCGATGTATTTCATAAAGGAAAAACTTAAGTGGTTTTGAGAAGTTGAGGTCTTTCCTTTTCTTTTCTTTTCTTTTCTTCCTTTCTTTTCCTTGGAGCGGCCAGCTTCATTGTCACCCTGACAAGTAAGACATTATTAAAAGGGGAGACCCAGGATCTGTTTACAGGCAACAATGCTTTGGATAAGAAGCTTGTGTTTAAGTGAGACTTGAGAAATATAACAATATAACAATTCAGGGGTTTTCTCCCTTTTTTTAAATTTATTTATTTTTAAATAAACAAAGAAGAAATTCCACTGGTTCTTCTCATCCTTCAGCCTGCAGCTTGATTCTGACACCCCAGCAAACCCAACTGATGGCTGGGGATTGCTGTCTGCTCCCACAAGGAACAGTGACAGTACTCAACCAACACCTTTAAGTGCAGGACTGCAATAAGAGCTGTTTAAAATACCAAGCCAGTGAAAACAGCCTTTAAAACAATAGAACAAGTGGTATGCTTTTCCAGATAGTAAACATACCCCAGCTAGGCCATAGGTCCTGTGAGGCACCTGGAGCTGGCCCACAGCCACATGCCTGCTCCTCGCCTCACAAGCCCCTGCACAGCAGGGGATGGCTCTTTCCAGGGCTGCACAATAGCTTGGTACCCACATTTCCAGCCTGACTGAGAAAGGCAGTGGGGAGGACAACAGAAGAATTGCCAGTGCCACCATTTCCTTCATTAATTCACAGTTCTGCCCCACTCTAGGTGACCAGGGGAACAGCAGCAGGAAAGGCTGGAGGAAGCAGCATTGGTGTAGCTCTGCTCTGGATCTTCACAGAAGCAGGGCACCCCACCCCAGAAAATCTGGGCAAAATTAACATCACAGGCCTTTCCTACTACACTTCTACTTGGCAGCCATGTCCCACCAGGAGGGCAGGACTGGAACAGGAAAAACTCTCCCTGGGAGAGGTGACAGATAAGAGAGTGCTGAAATGCAGGCATTCAACTTGTCTGGTACGTCAGCATGTCAAGGCTACAGCACTGATGAAATGTCTGCAAATGGGCTGGTGAGAGAAGCTGCACTCTGCACTGTGGTGCTGGTGCCTTATCCAGAGTTCCCAAATGCTTCCTGGTAGGGGATAACCCAGGGTGCCCATGTTTGCTGTCCAGAGTGTGTGGGACCTCTCCCAGGACCCGCTACCGAGATTCCCCAAAAGCTGCTCTGCTTCAGGCAACCATTCTTGGACTTGCTCATTCCTCACCAGGTATTTTGATGCATGCTTAACATTGGATTCAGCAAATGTGTGAGGAAATAAATCCCAGTTACCTGAAGGCAACAAATTACAAGCATAAGCATTTGTTTCATTAGCCTTGGAATTCCTTTGTTCCATGTGATAACAGAATTGACCCCATCCATTAAAAGGAACAATGCAGAAATACTAGAATATTAGGAATTTTTTCACAACAATATTCTGGTTCCCCATTGAGGAGAAGATCCCATGAAAGTTCAAATATTTGATAAATCACAGACTAACCACTGAACCACCTGTGGAAAATTTTGAAGATGTACCCATGAAAACATTCATGGTTATGCAGAAAGATCATTCGCAATTTCAAACCATTTACAAGCTGTACATAGAGGGATTAACTTGGCGGGAGGGAAGGGTGGGATGGAACCCAGCATTCTGTGGGCAGGAAATGTACCACAGCTCTTCATCCTAGAGCTGATGTTAGTGCACTAACACCTACTTTTTTTTACTTCCCACCTCTCATTCACAAGGACAGGCTGTGCTGGCCCATCTGGCTGCCCCTGCCATCCCAGCCACAGCATCGGTGCTGAATGCTGCCTGTGGAAAAGCACGTGTTGGGATACAAGATGCTTCATAAATGCCAGACACTTGGGCTGATGCTCACTGAGTTTGTGCTCTGTATGAAGATGAAGAAGGGGTCCATGGACTCAGGCTGACACACATGATGACAACAGCAGGAGTATAAACTGTTCCCAGATCACTCAGTCACATTATGTGCCTCTAAGTCATGCCTCTAAATTGCAACGTGGAAAGTTAGAAATCATATGGAAGATGCTGTGTCTTAAACCTGATGAATGTCCACTTGAAGTCAAAGCTGATAAACCCACTAGAAATACAGAAACATATATACATACTTTCCTTTATACACAGCTAAAAATACTCTTGATTTCAATGTAAGTATTCAGCTGTCATAAAATCATTTGGGGGGCCACGGATTTATTCTGCTGAATGCTGTTTAACCCTCATTATGTTTCACCTCTCAAATGATCACCTCTGAAAATGGGAGAAAATTATTTCTGTATAATTTTATCCCTCTAGAGTATAGGCATTTGATAAATACATATTGCCTTTCTATGGTCAATGGCAGCTCACCCCCTTTTAAAGTAATCGCTATCTCCCAGTCTCCAGTTTCTAAGTATAGCACACACCCTCAGATGTTTAAAGAGTGAGACTCAATGTTTGCCATCATTTCAGACTTATCTTTGGCAAACAAGGAATTGACTCCAGTATAATCCCCAAAAGGAATATATCTGTCCTTCCAAAATCCACATTCAGCCTGGCTGCCATTGTACTAAGAAATTCAGGTCCAAATCACATGGTAGTGATCTTAAAAACTGCAATTTAACCTTGAGTTCACTCTCAGTTTATCTTTTAGAGGATCCTCTAGAATTAGTACCAAAAGAGTTTTTACACTAAGAAGAAACAGAAGCTACAAAAAGGTAAAATGTTCTTCTCCACAACTAGAAAATCTGTAAATTGCAGCATTCTGAATGTTGAAGGGGTGTGAGGGGGAATGAATATATACGTATATAAATCTATCTATCTATCTATCTATATCTGTCTAGGTATAAAATCCCTCTCTACTACTGCTCAACTGTGTGACTACACAGAGATCATTTTACCTATTTGTGCCTCTCACTGACCACAGGAAATGGGCAAAACAAAGCTTGCTTACAACCAAGTTCATATCACTTGAGATTAATTCAGCAGCATATCTGAGACTGTTGAAAAGACAGGATAAATGAAGAGAACTCCTGCTCAAAAGACCTCTCTACATCCATGCCTCCAGAGACACTGGGTAGGTGGGGAAGAAACAAAAAGGGGCACAGGAGGAATGGATGAAACCACAATAAAAGGACAAAGCTGCAGCAACTGTTACAGCACATCATTAAAATTAAATCATGAACAGATCTTAGCCTTAGAGGATGTCATTAAGCTCCACCCAGTTTAATGGATACAGTTGTTTCCATAGCAACAAATTATTCTCAATAAAAAGTTAAAAACTCCAAACCAATAAAGCCAGGCAAAGATGGGGCACGTACAAAATATGGGATGGGACTATAAAAGTTTTATCACTTCTTGTTGGGTATAACCTGCATAATTCACCCGTGCTTCTGCAGCTCATGTGTATTGCAGTCATGGCTGTAGAATTTTACAGCCAGAATCTCACTTGGCAAATTCTCTATTGATTTGTCTCTTGCAAACACATCAAGGGGAAATGTGGAAGTATTAAATCACAAAGACATCTCACATCGCAAGCTGTAGCCACGTGGAAGAACAACCTTTAGCTAAACAGGATTGTGGGATGTGCCTCTTTTTGCAGGTCACTTATTACTGGATTGGTGTCTACACTTGTTGGTCTTGGTCAAACAGAACAAACAGCCACCAACAGAGATCTCATCTGTTTGGTAGGTGATGTTAAGATGCTGTTGCCTGTGAAGTTTGCTGCAAGCATTGGAGAAGCAGAGCCAGGAAGGTCCAGGACATCTGTTTCTGTGCTTTCAGCACTACGAAACAGAAGATTCGCCACAGGGTATTGGCAATTCAGCTTGTTAAGTATCATCAGTGATTCACACCACAATAACCTCTTGGTGGGAATGAGAGAACTGCAGTAGCTAGAAAGTGTGCTCTACACCATCAGGTAAGGCCCTCCACAAGGTGTGCAAAAACTAATCACTGGCAATATTCTGCTTCAGCAAGAATTTGTTTGCTCACTTCTAAACATGATGGCTTCAGGAAATGTTGAGCTTAGATTTGTTATACTGCTCTGAAAGTTGTCTTTAAGACACATGCTCACAGTATGTGGGGTAAATCCACTCACTCTTGGGTCTATGAAAGAGGAAGACTTAGACCGTAAACCCCAGATTTTTTTACCCATGTAAGGAGCATGCGTGTGCTTTGCATGTTTCCAGCATAAGTTTTACCAGGCAGCTCTCCTGAAAGGATCATGTTTGCTTCCCAACAACCATTTCAGAAGGGGAGAGCAAAGCTCACCTCTCAGAATAGCAGAGTAACAGGACTTCCACCACTGCAGCCCAACCCAATGCCACCGTTGTCTTCAGCAGTCCCACAGAGTGGGTCTTCGAGCCACAACGATGCCCAAAGTTCAAAAAACATCTAGATCCAGCACCCTCACTTCAGAAAATGCTAGTGCTGGAGCCAGGACAACACTGAAGACTCAACACCCCTAGCAAAGGCAGTGTCATGGAATTTGAGTGTTTTCAGTGCCTGGTAGTATCAATCCTTGGTGCATTGATGTTGCAGGGAAGAAAAGTCATAAAGCCTACGTGAGCAAATGGCTCAGTGCCTAGAAGTGGTCTGGAGAAGTGGAACATAACTGGTTAGGCTGTTAAAATGCTGCCTGTTACACTTTTGGTGTCTGCAACAATCGCTCTCAAACATGATCTCTGAGTCAAAAAAGAACGAGAAACACCCCCAAAACGAAGTTTGTTCACAGCCTTCCTGTCCTAGGTGTTAAAAACATTTACAGCATAGGTAGGGGCTTTTTCCTCATAGTCACCTCAGCAGCCAGTGATGCTCACAGATGGAGTCAGCTTACAAGTAAGCTATAAGGCCTTAGAGTCTTCCCAAGATCTTCCAGACTCATCTGCTGGAAAAGTTGATGCCTTCTGAGCTCACACAAGCCTATATGACCTAAATTTGGGATCTAAATACAATTATAGTCAGACAGATGATGTACAATTTGGGAAAACTGGAAAAAAACCCCTGAAAACTGAAGAAAGAAAAAAAATTACCTGAAATCTCAATCAGTTTTTTCCTTTTTTCCTCAGTTTAAAATATCTTGTTTGGTGAGACTTTGGTTTGTTCTCTGGCTTTGGAAAACCATTGTTTATTTAACAGCTTGTAGATGGGGGGATCAATGTTACTTTTATAAAAATGACCCTGGTCTCTTCTGGTACTATTCTATGATCATGCACATGGGAATGTTGCATGTCCCAGTTTACTTAGACAGAAAAACCACTGTGGGCTTCAGGAAGGAAATTGAATTTTTTTAATGACCTGATTTAATAGATAAATGTTTCTTGAGAATCTCATTAAAAAAAAATAGAAACAGCAGCAGGTCAAAGAAGCCATCTGCAAAATAAATATAACAGGTCAGATCCTTTATAAAATAGATGCAACTTCTGTAATTTCAGAAGAGCGACCCTGCATTTGCAAGAGCCGCAGGGCAGAGTCCTGCCTGCCTCTCATGTGATCCATACAAGCTCCCTGCTGATTTCCCTGTGACTGCAAAATACCAAGCCAGGTGGAATCTGGGCCTTCTGTATTTGCCTAGAAGGGAAAGTAGTTCTTGTAAACCTGCCTAGTGGAGCGACAGCTGCTGGATTGTGATCATCTAAACATCACCCAGAGATAAATCTGTTACTCTCTGAAAGCATTGGACAAACTCCTCCTGCTTGTTGGAGGATAAAAGGAGCTTCCCTTTCACTGGATGAGGTTGTCACCCAACACAATTTGTGCTGTGTTAGTCCTCATGGCAGGACTGGTCACCAGTGGGTGTTGAGATACACTGAGCCCATGAGCAGCTCAATGGGGCTCCTCCATCTCACACGTACTGGGGGACCATGCTGGAGCTGCCATGCAGAGACCTGGGAGGCCTGAGAGTACACTTTGCCAGGAAAGACTGAGACAAGGGACGTACTGAATCCCTTAGTCTTTCTGGTGTTCATCACAGTATCACCATTCAGCAGTAGCTCTCCTTCTGCTGCCGATGCAGTCGTAGAAATGCCCTTGTTGCCCCTCATACCCTTCACCAGCTCTAATTCCAGACAAGGCTGGGCCTGCCTATTTCCATCCCTTCAAGCCCAGGATACTTCTATGTGCTTCTATATTTCTCTTCAACGTCCTGTCCCGTTTTCCAACTCTTAGCGCTGGTTTTGTTCACTAAACTGAGTGAGGGGTTCCCTATTCAGGCAAGGTGACATCCTGCCATACCAACTCATTTTCTTGTACATGAGCAATGGGCCATGCATCCCAGGACAGCCCAAAACAGACTGCAGTACTGGTGGTTTTCCTGAGGATGCTTCTCCACTGATTAAAAGCCATCACTGTGACTGTATCACAGAGTCATAGAATACCAAGTTGGAAGAGGACCTCAAGGATCATCTGGGCCAAACTTTCTTGGCAAAAGCACAGTCTAGACTAAATGGCCCAGCACCCTGTCCAGCTGCTTCTTACAAGTGTCTGACACTGGGGAATCCACCACTTCCCTGGGGAGATTATTCCAAAGGCTGATTGTTCTAATAGCAAAAAATTGTGCCTAATCAGAATCTCCCCAGGAGTAACGTGTACCCGTTACCCTTCATCTTTTCCATGTGATCCCTTGTAAAAAGGGAGTCTCCATACTCTTTGTAGCCACCCTTTAAGTCCTGGAACAACAGAGCAACAGAGATACCTGTGAGCTGTCAGTGTCATCCTTTGCCCCAGCTGAGCTTATGGATCACAGCATCTGTAGCAGGCAAAAATGAAAATAGCTATAGCTAAATCCTCCCTGATCCTAGTCATTGTGCTTCTAAAAGTGCTTACAAATTATGTCAAAAAACAGATGCCTGAGGTCAAATAAGTGGCCTTGGCTTGTTGCTGTACACAAGGCTTTGACATAAACCCCATGGAAGACATCAAATGGGCAGAGCTGTGCCCTGTGAAGGGACTTCTGCAGCGCTGGTGCAGTGACTCAGCCGGCAGCAGTGGCCTGCAGCACTGCTCTGCTGTGATGCTTGAGTCTCAGCTCTGCTGCCTGCAGTCGGGGCTTCAGCTGTGGATGCAGCAGACCTCAAAAACACTTGACAGCACAGACAGGCTTTTTTTTCTACAGGGAAGAAAGAGCTGACCTGCAAGGAAGGGAACAGCTATCAGCTGGTTTTATCTTGACCTGGTTTGATCTCATCAGAACCATGAGGATAACTCATCAGCAATCTTAGAAGATGGATTATATATGGTCAAGGACTGCAGGAGGACTAGGAGGGGTGATTTTTCTTCAGTCACTCTGTATATGATCAATGTGAATATTTTCCTAAGTGTTTTAAGAACTATACGTTACATGTTTTTCCATATGGACAAATGATTACCATGGAGCATCACAGCTGCCTTAAGCAGTAAACAGAGCTCTAGCACAAACAGTGGAAAATATAGTGGTCATCATTAAAAAGTGAACATTTGCCAGAAAAATTACCACACTGTGGTATATGCAAAGACCACAGTTACTTCCTGCTCTGAGTAAAAATGGAAAATGTGGTGTCTCAGATACCAATAGGCTGGTAACTGTTAGCAAATGTTGACTTTTCTATGGTATCCTCAACTGAATCTAAGCCTTTTTTGAGGTCCTGCCATTGCTCTTTTCCAACCCACAACAGACTGCGTTTCACTGGTGCATGAAACGATCCTTCTGCCATGTACAATAAGTTGTGCAGCCCTTTGATATAGCACAGAGCGGGTCACTGTGTGCAAGCACCACTGCCCTCTGATGAGTGCAGTAAGAACTGCTCTCAGTATCACCTAATCCCCTACTGCCCTGCACTCGGAGGAACTCCCCCATCACAGGATGCTTCGCTCTTGAGGCAGCAGAGCTGTGCTCTTTCCCATGTGTGCCATCAGCTTCCAAGCAGCCGCTACGTGAGACAACTAGAGCTGCTTGGAAAAGCTGGGCTGGAAAGTTTTTCGATGAAAAACGGAAATTGTATTTCAATGAAATCTTTGCAACAAAATGTTCTATTTCCTCATTAACTATAGAAGTGGTTGGAAGTTTCCATTTAAAAATCTTTCCAATGGAAACCAGATTTCCCCTCCTTCCTATCCACCCCACCCCACCTCCCCTTTCCAATTGAAAAATACATGTAAAGAACAAATGTAATTTTTCAGGAAGGTCTCCTGCAGACCATCAAATTTTTCAGTGGCTGTGGGTTAGATGCAATCCTTAAGATAGCACCCTACAGCTTGGTTGTCTCTGTTCTTCCCAGTTCCATTAGAAGATGCTGTTGTTTGATTTATTGAGAAAGACAAAAGGCATCACATTATTTCTCAGCCTTGGCCCTCCAAGTGCACTCCCAGTTCCACTTACACGCAAGTTTCTTTAAATTTTTGCCTGCAATGCAGTGCCTCAGTTTCATACCTCTGATCCCATGTGAATTTGTCTTTATTATTTGTATTACTGCTAATTTATTTTTAAATGTACTGATTTTTCACCAATTATACTGGAACCCTCAACATCATTTCAGATGAAGATCTCCAAAACCACCCCACCAGCTTAACACTCCTTTAAATTGCAGGTTGTTAAAAATATAAACAGATCTGGCTTTATGCACTCATATTTCTCTTCCCCAAATGCATTTTATGTCTAGCCTTTCCCACAAGCAAAAGGGCCATGAAATCTCTCTTTCCCTGAACATCCTAGTGAGCCATGCTAGAATTAATCACTTTTTAAGAGGTACATACACACTCCTGAGGATAGGATCATAACTGGGGTTTTTTTGTCAGCTCAATGGCAAATGCAGAACTGAGTCTCTGCTCTTACGAGGAGGGGGAAGAAGGAGACACAGTTTTATACTTATTCAGAGGATATGAGAGGTGCCAAGAGCAACATAACAGGAATACAACTTATTATACCACATATGGTCTCACTTATCTGTTATTCATATAAGAATTCCACATCTTTTGCAAAGAGCAAATAAGAGTTTGAGAGCAAATGAGCAAGTATACTACTTGAGGAACTGAAGACTTCATTTGTTTAAGCAAGCCAGTGTTGAATATGGAAATAAGACCTGACCAACCTTCTCACAATGGTTAAAACAGGATTTAAATGCAAAACTTTACTAACACCCTTCTCTTATTGTTTCTGCTCCTATCAATCTCTTCATGCAGAAAATCTAATAGAGACTGACATTCTCTCTGAAGAATTTTTTGACCAACAGGAGCAATATCACAGAATAGAGCCCTGCTTAAAACACAACTTCATGATTTAAACATCCTCTTGAAAGTCTGTCAACTGCCTTTCAGATTAGAACACTCACTTTCAATTCTGTAGGATCAAAAATCTCTATAATGCATTGCAAACATTTGCCAAAATGACCTTCAAAGGGAAAACTGTCTCACAGAGAGAGAACAAAATCCTGATCCTGCTCCATTGCTGTGCCTAATCCCCAAACCTTCAAACTCTGACCTGCAATCCATTCATCATGAATTTACACAGTACTGCCCATTCAACCAGCTCCTGCAGACCATCTATGTGTTGGCTTTAACTTGGAAGAAATAAAAAGCAACATGAGTAAAACCCTGACAAGTTTGCCCATCAAGCAACTTATAATGTCAGTTCCTGTTTCCTTTCCATGGGCTCAAAGCCATGTTCAACTGAACCAGTCACAAAAGCTAAATTTCAAATGTCCTTCAGGGATGGACTTGTTGAGAGCCTCCTCCCACTCCCCCACGAAATTCTGGATATGTAACTCCATAAAAGTTCTGCTGAGCTCAAAAGCACTGATTTAAGAGCAAGTTGTGATTCAGGATGAATTACGGTGGTGGCTTTCAGCTCCATACGATCTTGGAAAGGTCATTCCTCCCTTTGAGCCATGAAAGTACAAAGCATTACTTTTGTCCTATTTGACTAACTTGCTTTCTTGATTGCTCTTTAAATACAGGAGATGGCTTGTTTAGTTTCTGCGCTCACTCAGTACTATCACTTTATCGAACTACTTAAAGACTTACAGAACTTAATACTTAAAGAAAATTCGTTTGTTCACGTCTGTGGTCTTTTCACAAGTTTAAGACTTCTTATCCTTGTGTTCTATTTCTTTTAGGTAATACATGTAAATAGTAAAAATCTCATTAATTTACAGAATAACTGGAGATAATGGGTGTTTGCAGTCTGCTACTGAAGAAATTCATTTCTTTGTGTCCTGCTGTGACCCATTCCCTTTTAATAGAAGAAGTTGCTTTTGGATGGGTGCCTAATGCAAACATATTGTTGTACTGAATAAACAAATGAGTAGATAGTTGCTTCCAGATTTTCAATTCTTTATAATCCTCAAGGAATAAAGTGAACAGAACGTGGTCCAAAAAATACAGGCTGCTCTGATCTTTAGAGTTCCAGTTAATAGAAGCTTATTTGCATCCCCAGCTATGGTTGTATATTTGTTTCCTTGGCATTCATGTCTGCTGTAATACCCATTGATCAACAGAATATTGCAATGGAATCTTTCCTTGCTATCACTCCCACTTCTTTTTGTTTCATCTTTTAAAAAAATTAAAAAATACAAGAAAGCAAATGAAGCAACTAAAGTATTAAAAAAATATACACATTTATGTAAGATTATTAAGTAAAGGGGTTTTGTGCAATTAATGTAGTGGAGTTAACGAGCTCTTGTCTAGTTTGTGGAGCAGGTACAGACTGGAGGCCACACTGCAGCAGAGGTGGAATGCATCACTGTGCCCAGCCTGGGCTTTCTTCTGAAGAAAATATGCCCCATAGAGAGGAAGGACCAAAGCCTCTGTGACATTTAATGAGTCCAGACAGATTGACTGTCTCAAAGAGTTTGGATAATTTGAATAAAGGCAGAACAATCCTATGGGGCTGTATTTTGGCTTCACTGATGTCAGCCGTCAAACTTTTACAGCTTCAGAGGACTGCTGGGAGGTGATGTGGCCCAGGATATTGAGTAATACCCAGCTCCTGGTTTGCAGACCCTGTTACCAGCTCTTCCCACTTTTGTTACCCTTGACAAGTTTCTTAATGCCTCCACTTATTCAATTTGTAATTGGGATGGCAGCAATTAGGGTTTATAAATTCCTTTTAATTCCATGGATGAATAAAGCCACAGACAGCATGATGGTGGTACTCATTCTGAGCTTTGCAGCCCTTTGCTGAAAGCCCAACATCTGAAACAGCCCTACTGGAGACATCTGAATCTTAGATGATGTTTCATCTACCAAGGGGCTTGGCTGGTGATTTTCTTCTAAACTTGGTAGGGACTGATAATGTTGAGATGCTATAGAACATCTGCATCTTACCAAAAACCTGCAAGACTTCTGATGATAACCCTGGACCAAAAAGTGGCAGTTTCTAACACTGTAAGCTGAGTTCGTAATCTTTTAAAACTCCCTTCATCACTTTGAAAAAAAGTCCATTCAGCAAAACTGCTGTTAAAGCCTCTCCTGTCACCAACAAGATTGCTTATAGGAAATATGGTGGCCATTAAATACCATTGACTTTCTCAGCACTGCATTTAGGTGCTACATGCTCTCATGTAACAGGCAGTTAAGGACACTCAGAAGGCAAGAGCAGGGCTAAGACAGGGAAGGGAATTGAGGCAGTCGTATCAAGGCGATACAGTACAAAATCTGCCAGACCCGGATAAACCACTGGTCCCAGAGACAGCCTGCCACTTGAGGAAGAGCACCATGGACTCCCTTTTACACTTCAGTCTTTCTGTCTGCCACATAAAGTATTTTATATGGAATTGTGTTTGCCATGGAACCCTGTTTCTTGTGGGGAAAAGCTGTTAAAACACTTTTTAAAATAACTTTCCTCTATTCAGTTCCCAGATGTTTCACAGGGAAACAAAACCACATCTACTAAAACACAACTAATGTCAGAGGGCTGAATAGCTCTGAACTAAAGAAATAGTTGTACAATTACCCCCTCCTGTACAATTACACCCCCTCCATGTCTTCTTAAAGTTCATTTGTTTGGCCCTTTTTTCCCTAGTCAGAATTGGCATAATTAACAGAACTGCTGGACACTAGCCTGGCACGAGAGATCACAGCTTGAACTGGGCTGGTTTGCTTCTACACAGTTTGGTCTTTCACGATGAAAGATGTGCAAACAAGAAGAAACATTTCTACTGCAAGGTCCAGAAAACTGGCAGGACTTGACAATATGGCATCTCAGAACACCCCAGCCAATATCTTGTCCTGTGTGCAAATCAATTAAGGTTAGCAGAGGCTGAAAAACTTCAGCACAATATGCCAGATCCCATGGAGGCTTAGATTATGCTCCCATCACTGACCTTATCATGCTCTTCAATTAAAGCCAGGTATAAACTTTGTTTTCATTGTTAGCAACAAAAGCCCTCACTGACTTTGCTATAATACACAATACTAAATACTAAAACCCACAATATTACAAGGAGAATATAATCTGAGTTGAGAATGATGTAGCCTGTTTGCTGCAGTTACCTATTACCGCAAAAAAAAAGGCTAAACCACATGACTCACTGAAACAGGCCTTCTTTTAGAGTTCAAGTCCTGAGGCCTGGTTGGAAATGCTGTACACAATTATCTGCTGAACCTGCATTTGGAAGGTTGGTGAGAATTGGCCTGAACACAGCTCACACTCACTACATGCAGTAATTCAATATCACACATATGTGCCAGCAGGTGAAACTAATGACTGTCAAGCTACATCTTCTCTGGAAGACAATTATTTTGTCTACAGCAACATCGGCAGTGCCTTCATTTCTGTGACTTGGGTACAACAGTAAAACGCAGGCTTATACAGCCTGTGCCTTAACATGGATCCAAATGGGCCTTTAAATGCATATGACCCTGTTATTCTTCAGCCTTCTTCTCTTCTTGCCTGGAAGACTCCAGGCAGTTTCTGCAATATCTCAGGCCTTCATTCTGAGAGGAGTTGCAACAGATCCAGTCCTGAGGCTCCAAGTGATTAAGATCTGAAATATTTTCACTTTTTAAAGACAGGGGAGCTGAAGTTCAGCAACTTCAGGGAAACATCTGTCCTGGATGACACATCCTTCACAGAGCAGGAAGCAGTGTCATTTCATAGCAGTGGACAGGCAAGTATTCTATAGTATTCAGGGAGAAATTCTTCTCACTAGACACTCTGGATTAAGCAGACAGTCCAAGTTTCAGGGTAAATTTCCCTGTAAAATATTCTTGCCAAGATGCTGTGAAGTTTTGGGTCTCCCACCCCATCCCACAGACTCCCCCAGAGCTTGACCACAAACATGTCAAAAGCAAATCCCCCCCAGAGAGAGGACTGGGCTAGCACTGGAAGCATTTGGGTCCAGACAGATCTAACAAGTCTAAACAGAGTACAGCAGTATGACTTACTGGCACTGAGTATGTTCACAAGTAGGCACAGTAAAGTCTCCCCAGGAGAAGTCAGACCACCTTCATATACCCCAGAAATCATTTGTGGTCTACATATGTGCTTATTGATGAGCCTTCACCCCAACATCATTTGCCACAGACAGAAAAGGGCAGGGCTCCCACACATGGCCATGATGCAGCTCGAGCTCTACATTCCCGACTCACCTTCAATCCAAGTTCCTTGAATGAAGCTCAGCAAGGCAGTCTCCAGGTTAAGAGGACCATGATGCCTGAGTCCAGTGGTGATGTGCTACAACCACCTACAATGAGAAGCTTAGTGGAAAGTTGTATTGACTTCTGACAATGTTCTTTGAGTCCCTGAATGGAGGCCATGATAGTTTGGTGCTTGCTAAAGAAAAAGGGTCTCAAATCTATGTCTCCTGCAACGTTTGCAGCCAGGAGCAAAAAACACAGCAGACATTAAGACAGGATACTATTCTTGTATGGCCCCTGTGATGTCAGGGTATTTCCTACCCTAAATAAAAATCATGATTGCAGTTGCTCAGTTAATGAACATCAGCAAGACAGAGCAAATGCTGTCTAATGCTTAAACTGAAACAGCTTCTTCCTTGGAATAGATTTCAGTAGCTTTGGAAATAACTACTCCTGTATGAATTCCCCTCAATCTCCCTCTGTGTCTTGCTATTATCCTTCAAGATGTTTCCATGCAAAGAGGAATGGCAGCTCCCGCAGAATTGTACCTTGGAAATGAGGAGAGAACCACCACAATCTAATAGCAAATTTTAGATGTTTCCAAAAGCAACTAGAACATTCAGAATGAAGGACAAGGCAAAACATGACACCAGTGTAGAGCTACTTCTGTTCTGCTGTCCCTAATTCGCTGTATTCTTCATTGGCACGTAACCACATGTCTGCAGCCCAAGGGCTGTTCTGTAACTCGCAGGATTGCTGCCATTTTCCATTCCACCAGCCAAATGAGCACTGTGTGAACTCTGTCTCAGCAAGTGAACTAAGTCCTTTTATTCTTCTCTGACCCTGCTAAAATGGTTGTTAAAGCTACCCACCGTTTGTTCCCTGTGAGTATTTTATGCTTTGGTTTCTCATGACTCCTGCAGCTTTCCCTTTTTTCTTCCCCGTGAAGCCAAAGCAAGGTACTTCCCTTCTTCAACCTCACTATCCATTTTCTACTGAAGATCTTTCCCTTTTGATCACTTATGTTATTCACATCCACCCAGACTGCTCTAGAGCAACAGATTTGGGGGCAGTGTGTTCCCTCCCCCTCCACTGCAGAGATCACTGCCTGCTTAATTGAAGGGGATGATGTCATGCTGGCTGTTCTTTTTAAGGCAAATAAAAATACATCCTGTCTCTTTGGATGCTGCTTTTGAAGCTCAAACCTAGCTGGAATCAAGAAATGGGTTAAAATCCAACAATGTGCTCATACTGTACCCAAATCTACTGCTAAATCTTTTAAAAAATTACACAAACCTACTGAGCTGACATACAAGCCACACTTAGGACCCAGTGGAAATGAGCTCACTTGCTTGTCAGGCTGTCATAGGTTACACAAGGCACAGAGTCCTCTGTTTGCATAGTGGATTTGCCCTGGCTCACCCTCTGTGTGTCCTTCAGCAATGCTGTGCCTTGGCTTAATCATCAGTAAACTGAAGACAGTATGTACCTGCCTCACAAGCCGACAAGCTCATCTGCAAAACTCTGATGAAACTGCAGTATTAGCAAGTACAAAGTAAGTTGTTAGGACTAAAAAACACAAATAAATGTTCATGAGAAACAAGAGCCAAGTCCTCTGATTCATAACTCAGAGGTAATTTCACAACCAAGAGGTAATTTGATTCAGCTGATTTAAACCTTACTTCTTGTTTAATTCACCTGGGTCTTTTAACTACAAGGCTTAGGATTTTTTTTTATTATTATCTCTCTTATCATCTGTTCTGTGGAATCAAAGAAAATTTATCTCAACTCAGAGTATTAAAAAATAAACCATCAAAACACAAAAGACTGGAATGAAAATGTATTGTTTCATTTCAGTGAAACAGAACAAAGCACAGAGTCACTTAATCATTTCATAAAATCACAGAATTCAGATCACATTATTCATTCAGAGCAACTGTTGCTGATGTGCTTTTTCTTGACTGCTCAGAAGTAAGGCTTTGTTCGCAAACATTGTAGTCTTACTTCATTTAATGGAGTGCCCTGTTTTCCTTGTTCTGGCAGGAGAAGTGAAGGCAAGGGTGCACCACTGTGCTGTGCAGCAAGACTCCTGATGGTGCGTGCTGCTGCTCACAGGAATTTCTTTCGTAACCTCAACATCACATGTTATCTGAGGTGTCTGCTCCACACTTTACCTGTAGTACAATTTGTATCATGGAGAAAGACAGACATAAAATAGTGGGTGTGAAATCCTCCACTGTGTTGTTCTCTTTTACCTCCACTGAAGTTGATAATGTTTTAGAAGAGAGCCAAGGCTTCAGAGACCTCAAAGAAAACACAGGCTGTTACTTCAGGACACCAAAAATCATGGCTATCTGCAGACCCCATTTCAGCTGGACCTTTTATGTTCAAATAGTGTGAAAAAGTTTCATCAATACTCCCTCAAAAGTGCTGAGCCAGGAAAGTGAGAAAATCAATAGAACCACTCTGAAAATGCCACACCTAGAATTATTACAACTATTCCAGCTAGCACGGCTGTGTTACTGATGACACTGAAATAGAGAAGAAAAAGGTGGAAGGAAGAAAGTGACTCTTCAGACTCTCAACAAAGCAGAGGTTGGAAAACAGTCCCCAGATTCCATTAAGTCACTTCCCAACATCATGTATCCTGAGAGACTTGAAGACTGTTTTATATAACTCAGCCAATGTGGAAATGAACTGCAAGGATCTGGAACTAAAAGTGATTTCATTCACACAAGGCACCTGATCTCATCCAAGCTCCACAACTCCAGGTAAATGGTTCAGAGTACAGCATGTTGAAGTGAAGGAGTTCACAGACCCTGTTCTCTCTGCTGCCCCCCGAGCTGATTTACTATTGTAGAGATTGAGGAAGAGATACAGAGAGAGATGGAAAAACACCAAGAGCAGGAAGTTATCCAATATTTACCTTGGAAACAAGTTCAACCTATTAAGTGTGAAAGTGGTCAGTGTCTGACAGCTTTGTCCATTCAGTTGCTAAAGAGAGAGTGACCAGTAAATTAGATACAGTCAAAGCCTGCTATGAGCTCTGAGGAGTTTACATGTAACTGAGCCCTGATGCTTGCTCACTGGGGGCATATCATCATCTCAGAGTAAAGCAAAGCCACTCTTCCTGAAGGTGGCTACAATATGAATGAACTTCTGTCTCCGTTTCAGGTCAGTTTTCCTGTGGCATATATTAAAAAATGCAGCCTCTATAACAAATTGGCCCTTCAGTTCTGCAGGTTGTGTGGTACCTGCTTTGTAAATAACATACATGTGTACACAATGTGGGTGGTGCAAGGCTGGTACTTCCTGAATAACATCCTTAGGAGGGTTTCCTCACTGTTTCCCTGTTCTTGATGGGCTGTTATTCAACAATCACTGAAAACAGGCACCAAAGCACTTGGAGACTGCTACCTTTCTCCATGACCAACACTAGAGACTTTCCCACTGCAGTGCAGCCCTGCAGAAGCCTGGTAACTGGTGTGCTCATACTGAGGCAACTGGCAGAGAAGTACACAAGCATATGCCTAGGACCTTGCCCATTTAGAACAAGAATTTGAAGTCAAGTTGTTTTCAGGTCTTCCCATTTTTCTTAACCCACAAGAGAGGGAGAAAAAAAACCAGCAGGGGAAAAAGAAAACATTTAGCCAGATAGTGGGTATTATCTCACATTTTAAAAATAACAAAACAATGAATTTACACACGTAACTACTTAAAATATAACTTACTTCTGATCAAGCAGAGAAAAAAACCTCTTGCAGCAATAAAGGCTTCAAAACACCTCGCTGGCAAAGAAAACCAAGAGTTTTACACTAAACAAAGATGTGCCTAAGTTTTCCAGCTCTGGAAAAACAGGACAAGTCCTGTGTTCACATTAGTGAGCAATGTTCAGCACTGTAGCTACAAAACTGGGTCACATCCACCTTTTTGCCTCACATACCTGTAAAAGATAGACAACCCAACCACTGTCTCTTTACCATGTCAGGCAGAAAAAAAAGCAAGTGTCCTCTCTAGCCCCAGAGCTGTTCACACCAAATAATAATATGGACAGGCCTGGACACCATGCTTTTGGAATCATGTTTCCAGAGCTCTCCCACACTGTTGTCAGCATTTTGCATTCATTGCTGGGGGAAAAAGAATAAGAAGTCATAGGGGTTTGGGTCTTTTTCCTTTCCTTGGACATAAATTTCTACACAATAATGTTATTTCATGGGCTTCAGTAGAGATAGTCTTAGCAAGCAGTCTCCAAAAGGAGGGTGGCACTTATCATACCTAATTTCTCTGTGCATCTAGGACTGTCTGTTGTTTTCTCTTCATTTCTCTAACCCTGGATCATCTTCAGGTCTCCAAGAGTCTCTCCCATGTTCTTCACAGGTAACCATCAGATCTTTCCCTCCAAGGTCTCCATCCTTTCACCCCATCTTACGTTTTAGTGTGTTTTCTAACACTCCCAGCTGCCACATTGTGGCTGCCCTGACTGAGTTCCCCAGGTGCAAGTCCTTGCTTCTCACCATCCCTCCCAGCAGGCCTGTGGACAGCCCTGAGCAGTGATGGATGGGAGAGCCCACGGTAGCAGCCACCTTGCAGTTAGAGCCTGTTAGTGCCCCATCAGGCAATGGGTGTGAGTTAACAGGGACTTCTGAGATGGATTGATTTATGTCCTGTGTTCTTAAAATCACTTTGAGTCCAGTTAGAGATTCTATGCCACAATTACCCTCTTCTTCCTTGCTGCTTCTATGACACACCTGCTTTTTATATTAAATTGCAAACTCTTGAGGCAGGTGAGTTCTTTTTTTGACTCAGTGTGTAGTGCCTGGTACCGCTGGGGCTGTTGCACAGGGATTCTGTCTGCTCCTGCAGTCTAATGATTAAATAACAATGAAATGAATCTCTGGGGCTAATGCACATGGTTGGCACTTGTGATTGCCATCTGACTAGGGCAACAGGGCCATGATTGCCACATGATGGGCACGTGATTGGCTCTTACAGGCCTCAGTCAGGTCTCTGCTCTTTCTCTTGCAACACAAATATGAAAGTTGCCCGGGAACGGCCATGAAAAAGAATTTCAGTGATAGAGTGGTCACGTAAATCAACATGGGTGTCTCAAGTTGAAAGTGAAAATCATACCAGCAGTATGAAAAGCAATATGAAAAAAATGTGCATTTTTGCCTAATCAGATGAATGCTGTAAAGGCAACACACTCTCCAGGAATAACCTGAACTGCTCACATTGTCAAGGTTCTGTTGCCCAGCACCAAAGTGAACAGCAGGGCTATGCCTTGCCTTTGGGACCACTCGCTATGGTCACACACAGATGATTTATCATGTCCTATGGCACCTTCTACAAGTCAGCAATCCAAGACATGCAGTGAACAGCTCTTAGTTATGTTTGGTTTTATCACACTTCATTTAAGCTTTGAAACTTTATGATTGTATTAAAAATTCTGATTATAATAAACATCATGCCAGTAGTAGGAAATGCAGAAAAGAACACGAGGAAATGGAATGTGCACAAATGCAGCATGTTGAACAAAGATTTCTACAGTTTCAGATCCAAACTAAACATTTCAACATTCCTAATAGTTTAAATTTCCCTTTAACTGCAATTGAATCATTTCAGAGCCTCCTATGAAAGGGACTCTGGTGTTCTGGAAGACCCAAGAGTGTCACCACCATATAATGTACAACAACAGCTAAGGTGAACACAGACAAATGGCAGTCAGACTCAAATCAAAATTTCATTTCACAGCCTCCTTGTGGAGAATCAAAACATCTATTTCTTCCCGGATCCCCAGAATTTTGCAAAAGCTGTCACTTCCACAAGAGTCTGCCGAGAACTTCCTGCCTTCGCTGTTTTTCACTGCAATGTTTAGTGTTCATATAAACTTTCTACATGAGTGTACAGACTAGTTTTGATGACAATGGCCTCTGGTCCAAATGGTAATTTTCTCCATACTCACTAGAGCAGAGAACAGTACAAAATCTAGACAACTCAGTTGAATTGCAAAAATATGGTATTCAAGTGCTTGTTTTGTCTAACTTCATCTAGTGCCTTCAAGGTTAGCCCTCAGTTCCATGATCCATAGCATCCTTTGATCAGAATGATACAGGATATTCCAGAGCTGGGTATTGTAAGATCTCTTCATGGAGATATGCTCCTGTCCATAAATAATCTTACTGCAGCAGAGACTTGTACCACAGTTAGGCTGTAGACCACCTCAGTTGGTGGCTGATAAAAAATTTTCTGCCTCTTTCCCCATCCTCTCTGTCTGGCATGCCTTTCCACAGGGACTTCAATATGTGGATGACTGAAAGCCAATGAGTGAAGAATGGGCATAATATTCAGAAAATTATTCTTTCCAGCCAGGATACTTCCTCACATCATCTTTGTTCCTTTCCTTTAGTTAAATCTGCAGCATAGGCTATCTGCTCTGTTGACAGGGAAATAATGTTCAGGAGGATACCTGTGTATTACTCATTTTCCTGCAAAGCATAAATACTTTACCTGGTAAACCCAATAACTTATTTAATATGAAACAATATAGCTGATAAAGAGGATCCAAGGAAGATGCTGAAAAGCAGAACTGGAGAAATTGCCTGGCTATTGTAGTAGAAATAATGTACAAGTTTTAGATTAAAATGTAATTTATTGTCTTGAGTCATGTGGGGAAGGGAATGCTAAATTGGTTCCTGGGATGAGAAAGCAGCTGCCACCAACATTGTGTTCCCTACGTGCAAACAAATCAGCCCATGCTGTAATGCTTCTTTCTGCTCAGGCAGCATTTGTAGTTGAGTTTTAGGGGCCTGGGTTTTGCCATCTAGTTAGAAACGCTTTCATAAGCTGTACTCTCAGTCAGAGGGCACCTTAGGTTCGGGGTTCCACCATCCTCCACAGCACATCTCTTGTGAAAGAGCAAGTGGGGTCAGTCCAAAGGCCGGGTGCGAGGCAACCTACCCTCACTGTTAGCTTCATGAAAGCAGCTCCATTGGACTCCCAACCTCCCTGGGGTGTTATCCCTCTGCATAGCAAAGAGAGCAGAGGATCGATCAGGAGGTGTTTTACACCCACTTTGCATTGGTGGAAATCAATAGAGAACGCTGACTGAGCCTGCTTCACCAGCACTCACTTCTTCCAGAAACACAAAAGCATTTGTAACCTACTATAGCTGCTTGTGCTGCAGCAGCTTTGCACTGCCAAAACAGCAAAAGGCAGCCAGAGGATATTCAAGAATGAGGCTTGTCATGATCTAAGCCATAATGACTTTACGCTCCTTCTTTAGTTCAGTACTTATTTAGGTAAAACTTGCTCTGCTGTCACATTGAGGTGTGCCCTGCTGGCTGCCCTCTGCCACGTGTCTGCAGGTTTCCTGCCCCTGGGTCACAGAACTGGGCAGGGGAAGCTTTGTGCCTGCCCACTGTGCCCACCCTGCACTCACCGCTGGTGGATCTGGCTGCCTCCCACCACGTGTGGGCACACCCATGTCCCACCTCAGGACAAATGGGTATAGCCAGCTCTATCTTCACTTGTCCCGATTCAGCTGCATTGGGCTGTCCCAGAGCATCTGAGATTTCCACACAGATCTAGCAAACATGGCACAAGAACTATGACAGGTCTTCACCCCTCTGGAAAGACAGCTAGATCTGTCTAGGTGATACCCTACAGATTCTCAAATTACACTAAATACATAGTGTTAATAACCCTGTCTCGCTGCAAGTGACAAATTCTTTTATTTGAAGTCTAGAAAATTTTTTGAAAGTACACCTTATTCTGAGGTTTTGTTACAGAAAGCAAAGGTCAAAAGAACTTTCATCCTGCTCAGACAGGAAAAAATGCACAATGGTTCGCGGGGAGTTTACCTATACTATAGCCCACCTTCTTGAAAAAATTTTAGAGAAAAACAATCCCAGTTGAGAACAGGTCCAAACTGTAACACCAGGGGAGCAGCTCTGATGACCACTCTCCTCCCAGCCATCTGGTGCATATCTTGGGCCCAAGTATACTACAGGGTTACAACATGATCCTGTTTAATAGCTGATGGAAAGCCAGGTCAGGAAGGGAATGGCAAATACAGGAGCTGCTGGGTCAGAGAGAAGATCTGCACCACTTTCCATCAGCCTGCAATTCCTTGGCCTTGCTGATATTGTTCCCACTACCCTACATCACACAATGCAGCCACAATGTGATGAGGGCGTGACATGAAATCGGGCTGTCACTTATCAGAATGATATAAATCCTCTACTCATTTGTGGATGCTAAAAAGACTTAACACAAATGCTGCCACTGAGCACCAGCAAGAAATCAGCACTCCAAGCAGCAAACTGGGAGCCTACAAACGAGGTCAGGAGCTGCATAGCAGCTCTTAAGAGTGTTTTCTCTACCCATCAAAGTCCCTGTCAAAGAAGCCAGACAGCAGGGAAAACACACTGGTAAATCATATCCTGAGAATCTCACAGCGTAAACTTTCCTTTGATTTTTGTGTATTAAACTATGACTACGCTACTATCTTTTTTTTTTTTTTTTTACCCTGTCTTTTCAGCAGAAAATAAAATACAGGAGGTAAGCAATTTCTTTTCCCTAAAAACACAGACCATAGGAAGAGCTCATTTTAGAATGAGGCTGTTATTTGTTGAAGTTTGCATTTCTTTGTTCCTTCTGTGCTGTTTTACTACCTCCTTCTATCAGCTATATCCAATGGCTTCTTAAATTCTGCCTCCAGCCACAAGGAATGTAAGCAAGTAGAGCTGATGTAAAATGACATCCATGCCTTCATTCACTGAGCAGTGATTGTCTGCTGAGTACTTGCAGGGAAATTCTTTCTTTTTTTTTTTTCTTTTTTTCTCCCCAATACAAATCCCAAGGCAGCTGAGGTTACACAACCAGCTTCATACTTAGTTTAAAATATGTCTCAATTTATACGCCATCTGCAGCACTCATCATTAAATAAGAAGGCCACAAACAGGAAAACTCACAACAACGATAAATAATCAGGACTCAAATGAGCACTCTAGTTTGAGGCAAGAATCTAGGTTGATCAAAATGCTCTCTAAATGGTGCCAGCTCAATGAATGGGACAATCATATCACAAACCACTTGTCTGGGGCACATGGCCCACTTTCCAAAGTCACTGATACATTTTCTGGCTCAGGAAATTCCTGACCTGCAAATCATTAAAGAGTAGAGGAAGCATCATTAGATGCTTGCCTTTTGCTTTACTCTTCCTGAGGCATCTGCTGTAGCACCATTGCCAGAGAAGAGATGTGAAGGAAGGTGGGCTTTTGACCTGACCTGCTGTACAACCATTACTGTGGTCTCAGGTACAAATCCACAAGTCTGGGAGCAGGGTACAGGGTGTTCTGCAGAGAGCAAGAGGCAGAGGGCACTTCACCTTCCCTCACAGAATCCTTTGTGTCAAAATTACTGTGAATTACTTCATTTACTTATATTCCTATGCATGCAGGAAGAAATATGTTGGTATGCTGGAAAGACTTGCTACTGAAAAAAAGAGCAAGTCAAAGAGATTAGATTCTGCATTTTAGATCTGAACACGACCAGGTCAAAGACTGTCCTGGTATTGTTCACAGAATAAACCACTCCCCACAACGTCTAAATGCATTACAGGAGGCCATGAGTGAAAAGAAAGGCTAGACTCATAGAAATTGGACCCCTCATTTTGACAACATGTAAACTCAGATACATCTATATTCCATGACGATGAAAATTACAGGACAAGTGGCATTTATTTGTTTGTCTAGTGAAGACTAGGCAACTTGAGTCTCCTAAGATTTCCACAAAAATATGTTGATTGCCTTTGGGATTTACATCTGCAGAGGTTTTTATGATTGCATTTCAAAACACAGTATGTGCTCTGGAGAAGCATTATAATTTCTTTAATTTTTTGCAGGGCCCCAGAAGAATTCCTAGATTTTTGAAATTACAGACAGAATGATTTACCTTTCCCTCTGATGAGACGCCCACCGGGACAGGATTCACTTCTAAAGCATACTGCCAAGGATTCCTGTTGTCTAGTTTGGAGTAACAAAACTTGTATCTGGACACAACTCCAAAATTTTAAGGGTTTAATTTTTATAGACCAATCATCAACATGACTGATCCTATCATCCTATTGTTTATAAATTCTACATTTTCTAAAACTCTCATCTCTGCCCACTATTCTAGAAAAATTGCTAGAGTTCAGAAATTTTGGTAAAAGAAGCCACTATGATAAAGCTGGACAGACTTATGCTCAGTCGTACCTTATTTTATTAATAAATTTCTATTGAGGTCATGAGGTTTCTCTGTATAGTAAATTCAGCAGGCTTTGTCCCTCAGAGCTCTCATGCAAGAAGAATAAATCTGAAAGCAGTGGAGCAGAATCTGTTCTTGTACTTTTGTCTACATTTTTTCTTGTTATTATTTTCTTTCAAATCTCTCATGCTTGATTAAAGAAATTTCTCCTCAGTTTTCTGTTCTGGTTTTATTATGCTTTTAGATAAAAAGCCTTTGCACGGCAGGAAGAAGAGCAACAATTTGCCAACTCAAGCTGCATTTACCATCTGGTATCCAAGAATTTAGCAGGCTGCCTGTTCCATCAATGCAATAATATTATGTTGCTTTAATGACCCCATGCTCTGATTTGAAGATAAGCAAGTTGGACTCAAGATGACAGTAGGGACATTCACTTCCTGTAATAACCTGCACTTCCTCAGCCCCTGTCACCAATTACCAAAACATTGATCACAGACTGATAACAAAAGGTAGTACAATTTCAGAAAATCAGCTTTCTCTGCTTTTTCCTTTCTGTGCCTTCTTTAATTGGGTTTAGATGGCTGCAGTGCCAGATGGATACAAGCTGCTCTGAGTCCCATTTTCCTAGAGAAAGGAGAGCAGAGCAGTGCCCTACCCACATCACTAAAGTCAAAACTTCCAAAGGTACCAACAGTTCTGAAGGTTCAGTGTTAGACACCTTAAATGAGTCTTATTTCCCAACCAAGATGTTCAGCATAGTGTAATAAATGATAGTGGGATTTTTGAAACCTGGCTGACCAATGATTGCCTCTGACATTAGACCTCTATAGCTGTACAGCAAGTGACATAAAACACAGATTTCTTAGGAAGCTACAGTCTGAAAACCTTAGTATGAAATGAAAGCAGCGCAGTTTTTCACCCTCTTGATGTCCAGCTGAGGGATTTAATCAGCAGTGGCAAAGAGGAAAACTCGGGGATAAGCCAAGTAGTTCATGTATCTGGCATTATTTGCTGCCCATGCACCCACCTCTGCTTCTGCCTCTGATGCCTCTGATTTACTGGAAGCCACTTCTTTCTCCTCTTCCAACTCCACAGTTACTCAGCAGCCTTTGCTGCAGTGAACAGGGAATATATTGCAGACTGCAGTGCATTCAAAAAATCAGCTTTTGTTTTCAAGGACAAGGATGAAAAATTGAACATGGAGTAACTGTTACTTTTATGCATAGACTATGTAGAAAGTAGAAGGAGAACAAACTCCAAACTCCAAAACAAAACTGTGGGCTGCTACTATATCACCTGCCACCAAGTGATAACACCGACAGCCACTGGCTATTGATCTTCCCCATACTCAGTAGGAGCCTAAATAATGAAAACAAAGTATTTGGGGTTCTTGCACACAGATATTAAGGGAATGCTCCCTCCAAAGTAAGACTTGCAGTAAGACTGGAGTTGCATGCAGAAGTAACATCTTTTAACAGATAGAGGAAACATGGCAATAATTATAATGTAATTTTTGGAGACAAAAGAAACTTGTTAAGCTTTACCCCAGGGCATATTACAAGTAAAACTCCCTATCCCAGTGTCTGCCTTTACCAAATGAGAGAACAGACAGGAAAGGTGGGCTGATTTCCAGGCTTTTTTCACAGCTCTCATCACATACATGATGGTGAAGGAAGAAATACAGCAGGGAAATAAGAGGGAAGGAACCTCAGCTGTCCCCAGTCAGGACATTCCCTTTGAGAGCACTGTTTATAAGCACACTGGCCAACCCACAGACATCTAAAGCCAGTAGGAGAATCAAAAAGCATTTCTATGGAATACTGGCATGTCCTTTACACAGCATGAAACATATAATAACCAGTCATATTTTGTCATGTGATAAGGAGAAATGATTATATGTTAAGGGAAGTTTTATCCAGAGCTGACATGATAATCCCTTCCACTATAATACCAACTACTAAAAAAAGTAATAAAAGCTAAAAGGAAGGATACTGTCTCTAAGCAGGAGTGATGAATTTCAAGCCAGAAATCAGATTTTGGCTCACATCCATAGGATAACCAACATTCACAAGCATCTATGTGAGTCTAACAAAGCTTCTCATGAAGCAAGGGAGCCCACAATATAACTGAGAGGTTCACAATACACCCATTGATGACAACAAAGATAAGATCCACAGTGAGATCCACATAGCTTTGCTATGAGAATAGCCACAAGTAGGACGTGGTCCAGGGAAGGCTCTGGAGAAGGAACTCTCCAGCAACAATGGCAGCGAGCTAGCTGAAATAACACAGTTTTTAAATATTGCGTAACAAATTGTTATGTAATTCCTACCAGAGTTTCTAAATATTATGTGCTATTGTGCCATGTATATCTTATAATGTCAATGTTTTAAGTAAAGTGATCTCACTCATGACTCCGTGGAGCCTGCAGCTTTATAAAGACCTTTTAGGATTCAGCTACTGCACTGTCGGTTTGGAGAGATGATGCAGACCCATGGAATGAGTTGAACTCCCAGAGCACAGCTAATCTGACTGACCACTGTCAAACAGGGCTGCAGCTTCCTTTATTCTCCTGTCTGAAAAGGGGATGTAATGCCATCTTATTACTCTCTCTCACTAGAGAATAGATGAAGGGAATAACTCCAATACTGACCTTGACTTAAAGGCCTGGAGAAAGGCTATTTACAGTTATTTGAAAGAGTGGCACAGACTTCAAACTGCTTTTTACCAGTTCCTAACAGACAAACTGACCATACCATAGTGAAATGCAGGGTAAAAGCATTAAAATATGTCATTTAACTACTGTTGCTCCTGCTAAAAAATTATAGGACTAGCTGGAATCCTTGTCATCTAAATCCTTCCACCTGGAACAGTGACTGAATAGTGCAACCCCCTAAAGCTATTAAGACTCTTTTCTTCATAGCCTGTTACTATGAAATGGTTATTAGAGATATGCCATTAGGGAGAAAGAGATGTTGCTCAGTTTTCTGGAACAGGAACTTATTCATAAGATAAATTCATAGTATTATTGCTTCCATTTTTCTCTAGTGTGTTTGCTGAAGTTCTGCCCACAGGAGAAGCCAATCTTTCTTGATGAAAGAATAAGTTTTTGAAAACAAACAAAACAAAAAGAAATATCAAAGAGGAGAGTAGTTCAGTGATGGAGGATGTCAGCTAGAGGAAGGGCGTGAAAGATAATGTGCTGCTGATTGAGGGAGCCATTTTTGCTCAACTCCACATGCACAAGATAAAAAGCAGGACCCCCTTCCCACATAGCTGTTCATTTCACAAATTGTCCAAAGTAGTAATTTTTCAGCCCACCTATGGAAGCCGTATCCTCATCTATAAGACATGCATCAGCAACAGAAAAGGCATCACACAAGCAAGCAGGAATGAATTTACCTAGAAAAAGGGAGGTCAGAACCCCACAGCACCACAGGCACTGATTTTGAGTCTACGCCTCGAGATAACACTGCATTCTTTGTTCTCAAAACACAAAAGTTCTCTCAACTGCAACTATATTTGTTGGTGTCTTCACCAAGGGACCCTATGTGTCATTTCATGAGATCATGTCTTGTTCCTAATCTCATTTCTGAGCTCAACCACAGCACAGGGACACTTCTAATTTTCAAACCTCCTTGGAAACCTCACTCTGCCAGACTTCCTCAGGGAACCTAGTTGAGCTGTATTTAAAAGTACACATATATTTCCTCCTTTCCTCTCCAAGGCATTCTTAAAGCTCCTCAGAAGCAAGGTCATTTTTTTTTATAACACACTAGGCAAGACATTTTGAGCACTTTCAATAAAAAAAATGAAGAACAATAAAATGTTTATGCTTAGTGTCTCTGTCCCACTTGGCTTAGCCGTTTAGCATGCTTAGGTTAATTACCAATAGGTCCACTAAACCTAAGTACCAGTCACACCCCATTGGCTTTTAGAGCACCAAAAGCAGACTTTTGATACCAGTCTGGATCAACTCACTTTGCAGTTGGCTGAACAGCACCACTTGAACCATCACTGAGCAGCAAAGGGAGAAGAAACTAAAATGTGTGCAGATGTGAATGTTGACCCTCCCTCAGATTCTTCTAAATCATCCTGTAAACACAGAAATAGGAACATAAAGTCATTGTCTTGCTTATTTTGGTGTTCACAGTCATGATACCAAATAAAGCCCTTTGGAAACCTGGCAAGGAGAACCTTTCTGCAGATTATGCTGCTAAACTCGAGGCTACCACAGCTTGATCATAATTATCAGACTCAATCATGTAACTGAAACTAACTATTTTCCCTCAAACCCCTAAGCCCCTGTAACAGAACCCTCCTGATTGTAACAACAGTGTTTGGATTGACCTCCCACCACAAAAGTTAGCGAGGCTGACTGAGAGATTTACGAAGACTGGTGTCAGAAATTCAAAATTAAATGCAGGATAACACAATGCATCAAAACTAACGGTTTATCTGGGCTCGCATGCTAGAATCAGTGTCAGAGTCAGCTAAATTCATGTATCCTCACTTGAAGTAAGCTATACCAGCTATTGGCTTATCATTACAAGGTAATTACTTGTATAAAGGTATATATGCAGCCATCTACAAGAGGTAGCCATGCCACAATGAAATGCACTGCATGAGTAACCAACACAAAATCCACACTGCCTACATTAGCTGGGAGTAAAATTGCCCTGTCTTTAGTAACATCCATTGAGATTTGACACAGGACAGTGCCTGGTTATGCAACCCTTCTACTCAGGGCTGCTACTGAACTATTATTTCACATCATTCACTCCTGCTATGTGGCCTGGAAATAATTGTCTGGAAGAGGCTGGATTAATTTATTTATTTTTTTCCTAGGGAGAGAGCACTTCTTTTGAAAGAGTGGTAGCACTAGCTTTAGCCTGTGTCTAAAAGAGGGTTATATAAAACTCAGTATTGTGCAGGTGTTTTCAAGGGATGGTTCAAAGGTCAAGACTTCTTTGGGATTCAAGAGGTTCGCAGTGGATCTACTGTGAATCTAAACAGAGTGGTGTTGCACTATTGTAATATGTGATGTGGAACAAAGGTGACACTGAAACAACTTCTGCAACAGCCAAAGCAAGAGGCAGAGAGGGTAAAGCAGAGGGCATTACAATACCTGCTTAGCCTTGTGAAAAGTGACATCCTCCTCAAAGGTATTCTGACTTATGCCAGCTATTAAACTTACTGGACTCCTAGTTGTGAATAAACTTAGTGTAGCAGATTCCAGCTATCCCAATCTGGGATTTATGGGAGACTGGTTTATCAGACAGAGTAAAACATCATCTTTGGCTCATGCAATTATAAAGCAATGTATTAATTAGTAGGGGAAGAATGAATTACCCAGGGAAACCTTAATAGTCCAGAAACCTCCAGTTCTTGTCTTTTTCCCCTTCTCCTACACTGTATCACAAAAGCAATTATCCTCACACTTAATCTCTGTTTCGTATTATCATCATCTGAGGCTAAAAGAATTGGACTACAGACACAGACAGGGAAAAATTGAACCCAGAACCTGTTTTTCGCAGAACACTCCCCAGTAACCTTTTTGTAGTAAACTGTTGTAAATTACTGCCAGAGTACTTTGCTGTTTGCCAGCCTGGTGAGATTACCCTCTGTCCCAAGGTACACAACAACATGCAGCATGGACAGGGCCACCATTTAGTTCCAAGCACCTACTGCAGACAAGGATGTGTGTTAGGGGAGAGTGGAGGAGAAGGCTATGCTGCACGTTGCAGAGCCTGACATAGCTCTGGAAGTCCCATGGATGAGGGCTCCTCACCTAGCATCCATCTTTCCAATCTCACATACACACTGAAAAACTATTCCCAGCAGGACTGTACTCTCTATGCTGCAAATTCCCTGATGAGCCACTGTGTGTAAAACACACAAATATCCCCTTCTTTTCCTTAGACCATTTTGTTGTCCCTACTCCCAGTGCTTTGAATGATCCCCTTGAAGACTGAGGGAAAGGCAGAGCTGGAAAGAAACAGTGACAGGAGCACACAGAAGGCAAATCCCAGTTTGACATTTCATTTCCAGCCAGCCAAGAAGCTTCTTCTGCTCCAGAGGGGACACCCACAGCATTGGTAGTCCTGTCCTGCCCCAACTGGGACATGCACCCAGATAAGCAAAGAAGAGAGGGAGTGATTCCCTGCTGTGACCGGAGCCCACTTTCATTTCCAGACCGGAGCATGGCATCACCCCTTTAGAATTTACATTGCTGTTATCCATCCTGTTAAACAACATTTATCAGATTAACGAGGAGCGGCCCTGCTCGCCAGTGAATGCCAGCATTAACTGTAACACAATAGGAGCCCAGGCCTAAGCCCATCTTTTTTGCAGATAGCAAACCTGTCAGTGGAGCGGGAGTGTTGATGTCATCTTCTGACTCAGTGACAGTGCCTGTTCCTGGGGTCACCCAGCATTCCAACACCATCAGCACCCCCTCTCCAAATCTCACCTATTATTTGCTCATTGTGGTTCGATTTTGCCTGGAGGAAGAAAGGAGTGACAGGCTGACATCACCTGCTTATTAATAGATGGGGAGAGAAGAATTAACTCCAATAAAGGCTTAGGTGAGGGTGTTCTTTCAGGATGTGCTCAGAAGGATGGTGTGTTAGTGAGCAATATGTGCTGGTAACCTTTTAAGGGAAGCAGCTGTCTGCCCAGCAGCTGCTTCTGAACCCTTGAACTGCAGCTTGCTGGTCCTTCAAGGGCATGGCTATCCCCTCACTGGGAAAAACAGTGCTGGGGACAACCAGTGGGAAATGGGGCCCTTCGCAAAGCAACATAATTCATCTTTGTAAAGGAAAATAACAAGGTTATTAATTAATTCAAATTATAAAATTAATAACTTCAGGGACATGGTGAGACTGCGGTCCTACAGAGCCATGGCTCCCACCAAAGATCCCGCATCCATCAGTGACACCACATAAAAGATCAGCAAGAAGCTCCCCATCCAGCCCTCGCTGCCAACTGATCTCAGCCTCTGGACTGAGGCCTGCAGCTGGATGCAAGTTGCAGTGTGTGAAAAATTTGAAACAGCTCATTCAATGAGTAAATCTCCTCCTCTCTCTGCTTGTATATATTCTGGTAACAAACGGTTGGAAATGTTATCAAAGGCATTTGTTATTGAAAATTGTTTGTGTTGAAAAAAATCAACCAAACCCTTGGTAAAGAATTACTTACTTCAGTTAGGACTCCAGGTCCTATGGGATGGGTTTTTTGTAATGTTTAAAATAGTTGTGTGTGACTCTTGGCATCGTGCTTCTCCAGCAAGATCACAGGATTGCAAGTTTAAAATTCATCTCTCGTGGGTCAGCTGCTACATTAGGTTCAAATGCATCTTTCCAGGAGACTTTCTGACCAGGAGGCTACTAATGAAAAGTAAACTTGGAACACGAATAAAAAGAGTCCAAGAAATTCATTACAAAATGTAAATGCACATTCTTACTCTTTTTGTTTCTCCCAGCTGGTGGGAGGAGTTGTTAACATGTTAGAGTTAGCCAAAACAGAGACATTAATACCTACTCATATTTCTAAGCCTTCTTTGACATAACTCCTACATATTATTCCCATTTACCCACTTCCAAGACATGCAGGCTCCAGCACAGAGTCTTCTCTCCTCTTAGCAGCAACACTGTGAGATGAGAGTTTTGTTTATTTCTCTGAGAAAAGGCAGAATATTACAGTATTCCCTCCCATGTGAAAAGATCAATTTAATCGTTCTTGGCCGTACCTCATAATTTACCAGCACAAATATTAAGCAGAGGGGAAAGGCAGCCTGAACCTTACAATTCAGTGGTAAAGGTCTTCCCAGATGGAGAACACTGACTAGGACACACTGGTGCCTCTGACACAGAGCAGGGCATTGCAGCTCTTTTAGGGTGATCACATGCTCTAAAGCACAGCACTAAAACTCGAGGCACCCAGCAGCATCAAAGTGGCACATTTTCAATTTCTTTCTGTAATCACCATATACTGAGTGGTTTAGTGAGGAGGAACACTGTTAATACAGACAGTTATTTTCCGTGTTTCCCCTTTCTCAGATGGATGGTAACTGCTGAGGAAGCATTTGCAGAACATCGATTACAGCACATCCATCTTACCTCCCTCCCAACTACTGACTGCAAACACAAGACCTGTAGAGGAGGCTGCTGCAGTGACTTGTTCACTGACATGAGTGTCCTGCTCCACAGTCTTCTCGGGTATTCATGCTGGCAAGCCTGCGACTGCCTCTGGCTGGCTGCAGGTCTGGCTCATGATTCAGACTGCTGAAGTCTTCCAGAACATCGTTTTCTTTTTGCTGTCTGATTAATTTGCTTGCTTTCATCTATTTTCAAATAAGGTCTTGCTTAGAATCCTCCCTGGGATTTCTATCAGCCAGTGCAGGAGGGTGAATGCCTCTTTCCAGTACAACATGCTCTGACCTTCGCAGCACTGCCATGCCAAGAGAGCCAGGCCATTTGTGTGCTTTGAGAATACAGAATTGCAAAGAAGTGACAGTGCTACCCAACAGTTCTGTCGTACTTCCTGCAGGTACCACTCACACCTTGTACAGTGGAAGTGGACAAGAGCCACACTGGATCATGCTGCACACACAGAGAATGAAAATTCCCTCCAATTCCATAGGGGGAATTTTAAAGCCAAGAAAAAATGAGGTCTGGTTTTCTCCTTTTTACTCCACATACCTACAAACCTCTTTTCTTGGTCATAAAATCATGGAGTTTCAGCTACAATGTTTATGTCTGAGCTGCAGTGAAAAAGAATCAAATATCAGCAACAAAAGAGGGTCAGGTTTGCATGGGTGCACCTGTACATCAGGTATGACAAACACGGATGTTCTCCTCTGTCATCCTTCCTGCTGTTACCTGCACATGAGCTTGGAAATACTGAGGCCAATATTCCATGCACAGGATGAAACAGCATGCAGGTGACCAGGTTTTCCTCACATTCTCAATTGTTAGTAAAGGGCAGTGGGACTGAGAGGAGAACACAATAAATGGTCATTCTTACCATTTGTACACCATGTTCCTGACAGAGATACTAGAGTTTTATAAAACCCAAGTTTAGAAATAACAGTAAAGAAAACATTACAAGAAGTTTCTATATTATTGGAACAATACAGTCTATCCCACACTGGTGGCATCCAAGAATGACAGAGATTAAAATTTGAAGACTTTGGGCACTTTGCATCTAAAATGACATTCAGATCTGAGCCAAGACCAAATCCACAAAATGAATCTGATTCAAATTCCAGTGATAAAAACTCTGCCCTTTGCTTTCTTGTGAATTTTTACAGGGCGCAAAGCCTACATAAAATGTAGCTAATTTTCGCAGCATTATTTCTGAAGTTTGAAAAGTTTTATTCCAATTCAGAAGAAACACAGTGAGTGACAAGCAGTCTGTTGCTTTCTCTTTCCCTACAGAATGACTCAATTTGAATTCAGCAGTACATGCAGTAAGCACTGTTTGCTTTACAATCCCTGTAACTCATTGAAATTCAGAGTCAGGTTCCTGACCTGAACTTTGCAGCTAGCTCGTCTCTTACAACAGGGTTTGAATGCCTGTCACTCTGGAGGACTTGGATTCAAGAATTATTCTCAGGTTTTACTGTCAAACCCCACCTTTTGTCAGTACTCATTTTGAAAATCAGACCCCTCAAAGCTTATGGTACTACTCAGTGGTGGCACAGATGTGCTACAGGATAAGGCAGCTTCCTGCAGGTTTTGGTGCCTGAATAAGTGGAAGAAATAGGCTTTCTTAATTGGAGACAAGCTTGGGTAAACAAAAAGGAAGATAAAGACATTGCTTCTCAAGCACGAGTCCTTCAGAGTTCCAGTCTGGTCAGCTGTCTTTCCCAAGCCACATCCATTCACCAATGGACTCAACTGCACAGTGATAGTGTGAACATCCCACTCAGGTGTAGTAAAAAAAAGAAAGATGTGAACAGGAGCCAAATGGAGACACTTCTGCTGTTACTGAAGATGGGGAGGCTATAAAATTCAGATCAAGAATTGGGTTTTGAATGTTAAAGAACTTCTTCTGCCTAACTCCCAAGTCACATGTTTCGCCCAGTGTATGTATTATTGCTTTACAAGTGAGTTGTCTTCCTGGAATGTGCCATCAAATAGACACTAAGCTATGTCATTCCTATTTACTGTGCCCAGGAACTGTTTACACAGTACTTCATGCACATACATTTATTCAAAGAAGCTTTGAAATTGGCCACAGGCCAAACAGTTGCAGATGGGTTTTATAAGACAGGATAGCTCAGTGCCTGGCTGGCCACAGTTCTGCCCACAAACACGGCCTCCTTGGGATCCCAGTTTTGCATATAAGAGTACAAAACATCAAACACCAGAAAAAAAAGATGTACTGACAAACACGGGCAATTATATGCTCCGAGTCATCCCTCTCTCTCAGCAAACCCGTTCCCCCATCCATTCCCCTAGCTTACTTACTAGTAAGAGGTTTCATTTTTAGGAAAATGAAAAATTCTAAAATATAAATTTCCATTTACTTGGCACATTTCCCCTGAAAAACAAAGATCTAAGGTGTGTGTTCAACAGAATTTAAACTGAGCATTAAATTGGATGTAGAGTTCAGTCTGGTCCTGCAAAGCAATGTTCCATTCGCCTGCAGGATTTTCTATTTCTGTGCTGCTCAGGATAACAACAGATGGGACCCCTAATTCAAAGGACAATCTCGAGGCTAGAGGCAACAGAACTAGACCAGAATGCAAAAAGCAGGGTTGCTGCAGATGTGGAGGGAAATGTGTATTTTCAGCTGGAAAAGGAAAAAAAAAAAAAAAAGGAAGGAAAAAAAGAGGGAAAAAAAAGACAGAGTCCAGATGCCAGGTATGGGTATTCTGGATTGCTAAAACATCTCAAGATCCTGTTGTACTTGTCTCCCTCAAGATCCATGCCACTGGTTTCACTGAGAAGGCAAAATTAGCTATTAAGGCAAGAGAGGAGTCATATCTACAAGACCAGGAATTGGTATGGAAATTTGCTATCAGCTCAGAGAAAGAAACTTCTCTTCTGTGCTACTAGTAGGGTTGGTTGGGTATTTTCTTCTAATGCCTTCTGAATGAAAATGAAGTTGGGTTATTATTATTATTATTATTA
>VXBX01007565.1:0-17679 GCA_013400415.1 Scytalopus superciliaris
CTTCGTTCGCAAAGCCTAGCCATATATATATGCGGTATATGCTATTTCTAATTTAAAAGTTCTAATCAGAGTTGTCATTTCTGTGGGTCTTTACAGTGATACTACTCAGGTAGTTAATGTTACAGTTAGCACAAATCTTCTCAAATATGACACACTTTTTATAGTGGAGAAATCTTATGATTATTTTTGTAATGCTTAGAAGCCTAAGGTGAATAAAGCATGTGGAGCTACTTAGAGTGGAATAATTCACATCTTTAACAGGTTTTCTTTGGTCATCACTCTGCTGTTTTTGAATGTTTGTTTGTTTGTTTGTTTAATTTTTATTTTTTTTTAATGTCAGATCTACTAAAGGGAGAGCAAGGCACAACCATGTTATGCAATTTTCCTGGGAAGATTTTGGGTCTCCTTCTGCAAACAAGGTCAACTCATACTCCAATTGTATGTTTTAATTAAAGGATAGCTCTTTTCAAGCTGCTCCCTCATATGTGTATCTCTGTAGATGGTGGTGAGAACTCTGTGTGTAGAACTGAAGCTGAATTTTAATGTCTCTGACAGGAGTGGTCCAACTAAGTAGTAAATTACAACAAATTACCACATTCCTAGAGTATCTTTGGTGAATCACAGAACATTCTGAGTTGAAAGGACCCACAAGTATCATTGAGTTCAACTCTTAAGTGAACGGCCCATATAGGGATTGAACCCACAGCCTTGGTGTTATTAGCACCAGGCTCTAACCAACTGAGCTGATCTCAGGGTTCTTGTGAAGTTATCCCAGTGAAGAGTGAATCATATGAAGCATAAAACAATTCATTTCACCTAAAGGAAGGGCATACAGTCATGCTAATCAAATGCACAGAATGTTATAAAGCTCTTGACATTTCTTGCTCCATAATACTTTCTATTATGACGTTTCCTTTTTGTATACATATAACTCCACTCTCAAACAAGAGATTCAAATAAAATAATGTATATATGGGAAAAAAAGTCTACATATAGTATGTGAAAAAGTTCACATGTGGAAAGTATCTTTTTGAGACTTAATAGGAAAATTCTGTGATCTGCTGGGTTAAACCTTGGTGAGTGACTAAATCTATGAATTTCCTAGTTGTGGAGTATTATGAATGATGAGTCAGAAAATGGACTTGCTCATTCAAACCCAGCTGCGGACTACAAAAATATGACCATTGCATTGACTACATCTTTGGAGACTCCTTTTCTATTAAATGAGAGAAAAAAAAGTTAGTCTTAGACCCTAATGGTACCTAAAACATTTACCAAAGTAATCTATTGAATACCAATTTAAATACTTGCCTACTAAAGCTAAATGAAAACCACAGTATTTATTATATTCAATTTACAGTCAAATGGACATAAGGAAGGACATTATTGACAACCTAATTATCACTGGGAGCTGGATGTGTGATACATTTATTCTGGAAATGTAGAGAGATTTCAGTTCTATTAGTAGAGAAACAAAGAACTGATGAATTCTTTCTATAAAAGCAGTAGTTACATATAGGGCTTAAACTCTGTAATATATTATTATTATTTTGTAGTTCAATCAAAATAAATATATGCTAATAAAAGACTGAACAAATTACTTTTTAACATAAATTAAGAAAATAAATGATATTTCTTAACATTTCTAATGTAGCTTTCTAATATATGCCAGTTATAAAACCTGTTTTGATTATATAAGTGTTTTCTGGACTGCTGCTAATGTTAGGTATTTTTTTCATTAGATAGTGTTAAAAATCAGGAGAAACCAAAATAAAACCAAATTTTTTTTAGCCTTGCTTCACATAACTGAGATTTAATTTGACATTTTTATATGAGTAGATTAAGACCCTAGTGTTTCTCATCCTGTGCCTATATAGTTGGTACTAACAGATGAGCACGGGGCAGACTCTCATAAAATATTTCATTGCTTTTACAAGGTTTCTCCTAAGCATACATAGATGTACATGTATTTAAAATTTTAAAATGTCATTTAGTTTGTGGATTTTTTTTTTTGTGGCTATTATCTCAATATGCATTATAATAGCTCAAAGTGAGTGCTATCACGGAAATATGTATCCTAGAAGGAAATATCCTAAGTTTGTTGTTGCTAAATTCATAAAATCTGCAAAAGACTATTGCTAAAAAAAACCCCCAAAAGCAACAAACAAGCATGTGAGTTTTATTTTGTCTCCTTTTAATAATGTTTTTGTTATCATATGCTAGACCTTGTTTAAAGTTAAACATTTATGTAACTCCTTCTTTGGTGCTGATGTTTTATTAATCATCTTACAGATGATCAATAAAATATTATTTGATTAAAATTTCGGAAAATATTTGGAATAATGTCATGCTTGCAATCAATGTCACTGAAGATCACTGCAGTTCTTTTGGAACAAAGTTGATACAGTCCTTAACAAGAAAACCCAGAAACAGCTTGTACAGCTTTAAAAGTATGCCTGTCTAGACAGCAGATGAATGGAGAAGACATTTTTCCTGCATTGGCCTTGAGCAAACTCTATACAAAATCACAAGTATTATATAAGATAAGACTGCGGTGACCAGAGAGGAGAGAATAAAATCGTCAGTCTAGATTATATTTTGTATGATCATTATGTTTCTATGTGTTATAAATGAATGCATATTTAACGTATTAGGTACTCTGCAATACAATGTATGCCTCATGGAACATGAATGACAAAAATAGACACATAGAAAGAAATATCCTTACAGAAGGAATAACAGTAGTATCCTTTCATCTCTCATTGTGTGGTATTCTTGGCAGAAAAAATAAGCTCCAGGATAGAGCCATTAATCTGATCTTTGATACACTCAGAAGCATTTGTGGTTGTCCTGCAGGTTGATGAAAACTATGACCTGGATCTTCCTGATGTAGTCCTTGTACTTGCTTCTCCAGGATAGACCAAAAGATTCAGTTCTTTTATAGGGAAGCCTCCCTCTTCCTCCAGTGAATTTCCGGAGTCCTCAACAGACTATGAAACATGGTGAGCAAAGAGACAAAAAACCACCAGCACTCGGTTCTGTCCAGCAATTTCCAAGAAACACAGCAGAGTTGGCTGATGGCTTTCCCTTCCTAAGGGAAGAGAGCTCTCATTCAAATATTTCTTTCTCTTCCCCTTCACTAATGTGGTGGGAAATATTTACTCTCTTTGATGTTTACACTTGCAGCCAAAATATGGCGCAAACTGAACTAAGGGCATATATCTACACATTTAATTTGTATATAGTATAACTTAACTCATAGTAAAAGACTTCACATAAATCAGATTACTTCACATTTGTTGCAAGCTAAGAACATAGAGTGTATGTGAAAGGTAGCTCAGCAGATGCTTGGTAAGCCACAGTAACTTGATTCATTATCAATTCCCCAGCAAGCAAGGCCACAAATCGTATAAAGTTGCACAGGTTGAATTCTCAAGAGGCTTTCATGGATTCCTGGTATAATGTGCTCAATATATGACTGTCAACATATTGACATTTGTGAGTTTTAGATGAACTCTGTTCAAAACAGCTTCAAAAGAGAAATTCTGCTCAAGATTTATTATTATGAATTATAAAAAGCATACAGCAGATGAACTTGATAGAAATGTCATGGAAAAGAAGTGAAAAATAGCAGTTTGAGCAGCTGTTTTCACGGTGTGCCAGCATAACCTCAACGGGAAGTAAAAACTGGACAGTGTGGATGGATGTCTTGCAGCCAGTGCTGAACTGGGAAAGGTTCCCTTAAGTCAGCACTCACGCAGACTCCTGTGCTGTGCCAAGAAGTACTGCACATATGAGCTGTGAGGATAAGCAAGTAAGAATGATCATAAGGAGCTCAGAGCAGCAGCTATCTCACTGAGCCATCTCTGCCACTCAGCTCTGACTCTCTGGGGGATCAAAGACTGAATAGTGACATGCATTAATTGGAGGAAGCTTAATATAAAGCACACATCTATTCAACCCCTCTAAATCAGCCTCTCAATCAATGGCAGAAAAAAAAGGCATTTTAAAGCAGTGTACTGCATGTTTTACTAGTGCCTATTCTAACATCCATTGCCCATTTGGTTAGTTAATATAGGAAGTAAAGTATGTGGAAACTGTTGGTGACTTGAAAAATTAAATAGGGAACGGCACACTGCGATGAGCTTGGTGGAGCTGCTACTTTTCAGATTGTATCAGATGGCTAAATGACTAGTTTCTTCAATCATCCCAGCAGTGATTTAAGCCACTGACTGCCAACATTTTCTTTAATCCATTCTCAATTGAAAAAAACTAACCTTTCCACATTCACTGTGTCAGATACTGTATTTCTTTACACTCAGTTTGCTCTGTCTTTAGGAACTTTTCCACACCTCACTGATTGGAAGTTGGAAAAGTAAGCAAAAATTGATCAGAGAGCAACTATTTCCTGAACTTTTCATTTCTGTTACTTTAGGAAATCATATTGGCAAAAGGGAAAGTAAGTCTGACTGCTATCTTTATTTATAAAATAAACACAATATCAGACAAATTAACAGTTGCAGCCCTGACAGGATAGTCACAAAATGTGGAAGTATTAAGATATAATTTTAGGGAATAATTAAGCAAAAATCATTGTTCTTGTTTCCTTTCCAAACTATAAAATGTTGATATTTATTACTTCTCTATATATAATATATGCAATCTGGCATTAAATTCAGGACAATACACTTGCTTAATTTATCATTGTAATTTGAATCCATACCAAAAAATCATAGGATCAACTAGGTTGGAAAAGACCTCTGAGATCATCAAGTCCAATCTTAGACCTAGCACTGCCCTGTCTACTAGACCATGGCACAAAGTGACACATCCAGTCTCTTTTTAAATATCTCTGGGGGCAGTGACTCCACCAGCTCTCTCGGCAACCAATTCCAGTGTCTAATCACTCCCTCTGTAAAGAATTTCTTCCTAATGTGTAATCTAAACCTGCCCTGGCAGAGCTTAAGACTGTGCCCTCTTGTTCTACTGCTGGTTGCCTGGGAGAAGAGGCTGACCTCCACCTGGCTACAACCTCCTTTCAGGTAGTTGTAGAGAGTGATAAAGTCTCCCCTGAGTCTCCTCCAGGCTAAACAACCTCAGCTCCCTCAGCCCCTCCTCATAAGACTTGTGCTCCAGACCCTTCACCACCCTCCTTGCCCTTTGGACACACTCTAGTACCTCAATACCCTTCCTAAATGGAGGGACGCAGAACTAGACACAGTACTCAACGTGCAGCCTAAAAACCATTAAATAACTTTTTATCTATGCAAACAAATATGATTTCCATTTTCTAAGGAAGTAAATTTACATAGCATTTTCCTCTCGTCATTAATGAGTCTCAAACATCCTAAAAACAATTGGATTTTCTTCTACCAGACACCTTCTTCTCTTGCTAATTTTAATAAACCTCCTAATTCTATTTTATCTTTCCATTGGCATGAAGAAGGTGAATAGGAGCTCTCAACCTTCTCCACAAGATTTCTGTATTCCCAGCTTCCCCAGAACAGGCAGCAACAAGCTGGCAGTCAGCCTGGAGGAAGAAGAGGAGGGGCTGACAGTCAGGGCACTCAGGCTCCAACAACTTGCCAAAGAAATGCATGCCAATTTTACTTTCCCCCTGCAGTGAGGAAATTAGCTGGATAAAAGCCTCTCAGGCAGGCAACAGGCAAACTACTTTTTTTCTGTTTGTGCACCCAGTATGGGATTTTTCTAGAAATCTTCCTCTCTCTTTCTTCTCCTCTCACTAATTTTAAAAAAATTATCTTTATCCCAATTTGCACCATCAAAAACACCTACAAAAAGCATGGAAGGAGAAACAGATGGAGGAAGGTAGCGTTCAAGAGAGGATGGAAGGCTGAATAGTTTTGTATGGTTAATTGGGTGGTTAATAGCTCATATCACTTTATATTACACAGTAGCTGGAAGATTCCTTTTGAAGTGGAGATGGTTGAAGGAACTGCAGCACAGGGCTTCAGGAGTCCTATGGACTTAGAGAAAATAAAGGTGCAGAGTAACAAAAATAAAGAATGTTTAGAAGAACAGTCACATTGTGTAATACTTGGAATCCTTCATCTAACCTGATTATTTGTTAAAATATGTCAATAAATTAATTCAGTTAAGCTTTTATTTGTAGGGCATGGATATAGTGAATGCAAATAGTATCTTTTGGGATAAACAAATAGGTTGCAGGAAAGAAAAAAGCATTCAGAAACTGTGTGTCTAAATAGTATGAAGGAAGGCACTGCATTTTATCTTCTGTAATTGCTAGTTACAGAGCTTGTTGAATTTATAGTCCACAATGTGCTACTGTGGTTTCTTCCTAAGCAAGATCCTGAAGAGGTTTTAAATAAATGTTTACAGTTCATCATAAACTTGGAACATGCAGTGCAGTGGCATATACTTAGTTTGTCGCAGTGAGACATTTTAAGTTCATATTCCTTGAAAAACAGAGTAAGGACTCTGAGATACTTTAGTGGAAGTATGCAAAATTTTGAGTGTCCTCTCATCCTGCTTCACATGAGTGATGACCAAGAGATTTCTGTAACTTCCATTATTGGCTACAAAAGGTGATTCCAGATAACATCACTGCAGAAATTGCAAAGAAAATAGCATTGATTTCTTTCCAGGATATTAATGTCATTCTTGCATTTTATTTAAACCATAGCCCCTCTTCCTGGAATCATGTTTCTGGGAAATTTTCAGCTTCTCAGGTAGGTTATTTTCCGGGAAAATGTGTTGCTGGTTTTTAATTTACATTTGGGCCCTAAAGTGCCATATGATCTATTGAAAATATAACTAAAACGTATTCTGAATTGTCATTTAGGTTTGTTGGGGTTTATTTCATTTTAAGAAAGAAATTGGCAGAACCCCAGAACCATGCTTTTTTTTCATCACCTTCAAGACAGTAGTCAGATTTTGGAAGGAAAGCTGATACTGAATTCTGGCGACTTTTAATGCCATGATAACAAATATGTGACTATGTTAGCAAAGAGAAAAATTTAAGCACAGTGTCACATTGCTTTGACTCATTGGGGATAAGGGAATTTAAAATTTGAATCTTGATTTTTTACGGAAGTATGTTGGGACTCCATGCTAGTCACAGCCAGGAGGCTCAGATGATGGACAGGAAAGTACTTTTGCTTGCACCTGCAAAATTATGAGAGGTCAACACAGGCCTGGTTGTGTCTGCTAAACCTTTGGCCTCACCGAGGACAGGTTTGAATGGGCACTAGACAGTAAATTGCAGAGGTAGCAGCATCACAGTAATCTCACAGAGTATTCAATGCTGCTTCTTTATTATGAAAAATGTGATGGTTTTGACCTGGACTAAGAAGTAGATGAGATGGAGGTTACTGGGGAAAATAAAATTGCTCCAGGAATATCAGGGACCTCCATGGGCCATGTGCTGGCAGCTGCCCACTGTGCACTAGTGAGCTGAGCATGCTTGTGGCCTGGGGACTGCTGTCCAGTGATGTCCAGGGGAGGCAGTGGTGGCGGTGATGGGGTGGATGCTCTGATAAGACAGAAAATCTGGGCAGGGAAGCCATGGCAGGAGATGAGGGCTGGGAATCCAGGGCAGGTCCCAAAAGTGGGGGGGATCCCTACCACACCCTATCCTGGCTCCCTCTTATTTGGTGCCTGGATGGGCAGGGCTGAAGGGGCAGTGCAGGCTACCCAACACCAATAAAGCTGCTGACATGGACATCTGCAGTGAAGATTGATGTGCTTCTCCCTCCACATAGCCTGTTTTGACCTCCATGATGTGCAGATGGGCAAGCCTGGCAGCTTTGGTAGACACTTCACATTGCATGTTGTTAAAATTCTGCTGTTTTCTAAGTATAGACATGTTTTCAACTGATCTGAGTGTGACGTATGAGATTGTGAAAGAGCACTGGGCACCAATGATACTGCAGACACCAGCAAAGATTTCAGCAGAAGAAAATTGATGTGGCAGTGACATTGCACTTCATCAGACAACTTTGGTTGTGTATTGCATTTAGTTGTGTGCCTGATGGCCGTTTGAGGAACTTCAGGACCTTTTGGCACTTTGGTCAATCTGTACAGTCAGTGATGGTGAACTCCGTCGTCATGTTTTGGATTGTGAGGCAGATCTCCCCCCTTTCTCCAATTTTTAGCCTTCATTGTGGGCTAAAACTGGTGTGGATCTGTGAAACATGGTCACAAATGAGGATTATTTTTGATGTTAGATCACTGAAATAGCTGGCTTCTCTAGAACACCTTACATAAAACAATGCACTGGNTTTCTCCAATTTTTAGCCTTCATTGTGGGCTAAAACTGGTGTGGATCTGTGAAACATGGTCACAAATGAGGATTATTTTTGATGTTAGATCACTGAAATAGCTGGCTTCTCTAGAACACCTTACATAAAACAATGCACTGGATAGACTTTTTGCAAGTGCAGCTATTAATTTACCTATAGGTTTTAAGAGCTATGCTAATGTACATCAACGATTTCCTTTCCTAGGAAATATAGAAATACAACCCCCCAAAATTTAGCCCCTAAGCCACATCATGAGATCTTTCTGGGTATTACTTTATCTGTTTTCTCCTCAGGTCTGTGAGGTCACTTTCATGGTATTTCTTAACTGAACAAGTGAAGTTTTTTAAGGAAAACAGCTGTTTTTCAGAGGGAGAAATAAAGAATAACACAGTGCTGATATAAGCACATAATGTTAAATTTTCCCCAAATTTTATTACATAGTAATATTTTTAATTCTCACAATAGCTGTTAACTAAATCCATCAGTGAAAGAGGTTATATGGGCACAGTTTTATGGTTTCATGTGTTGTATGGTTGTATGTGTTTAAGGGACTACCCCTCATGAGTGGTTGATGCTAATTAAAAAGAGGGACTGAAAAGTGTTCTTGAGGAAAGAGCAGATCTGTGAACTTCATAATTTCTAGCATCTGAAACCAAAAAACACCTTTATTAGAAGGTGAAGTTATTGCAGACTTGTGATTTCTAAAAAGGAGCAAAGCTCCTCTTAAAGGTGTGGCCTAAATTAAATGGAAGTGAACTTAGAAGAGGTTTTATTGTTACCATGAGAAGCAGACCATGGCTGATGTAGGATGTACCCCTGTACTCTCAGCACTCTCATCAGCCTGCCCAGGTCTCCAATGGCCAGGCGTTGCCATAGGGATCACATTACAGGTACTGAGTCCTGATTACGACAGTTTCGGTGAATGAACATTTATCCATATTTTTTTACTTCTCAGACCTAAACAGCAGCTGTGCATCTCTCCCTACATTCACTTTTTTTATTTTGCTTTTGAAATGCACATTCATCTGAGAGAACTAAACTAGAATTTGGAAGACTGTTTAGGGAAACCTCCTGGGAATGTACTTAAATTACAGCAGCAAATTGTTACAACAAAGTGGAGACTGGAAATGAGGCCAAAACACTGGCTATGTGAGATGATACGAGCAATAGCATGGCCAGCAGGACCAAGGCAGTGACCATCCCCCTGTACTAGACATTGATGAGGTTGCATCTCAAGTCCTGTGTTAAGTTTTGGGCCCAAGAAAGACATTGAGGTGCTGATGGGTATCCAGAGAAGAACAGTGAAGCTGGTGAAGGCTCTGGAGGCCAAGTCATATGAGAAGCAGCTGAGGTTGCTTAGCCTGGAGAGAAAAAGAGCCTCAAGGGAAACCTCATTGATCTCTACAACTATCTGAAAGGAGGTTGTAGCCAGGGAAGAGTTGGTCTCTTATTCCAAGTAACAAGCAATAGAACAGGAGGAAAGGGACTCAGTTTGCACCAGGAGAGGTTTAGATTGGATCTGAGGAGAAATTTCTTCACTGAAAGAGTAGTCAAGCAACAGACTACCTGGAGATACTTAAAAGATGTGTAGACATGGTTTAGTGGTGAACTTGGTAGTACCGAGTTAACAGTTATATTCAATGACCTTAAAGATCTTTTTCAACCTAAAGAATTTTATGATTCTACATCATTTGTGTACAGCTGTTTAGAAAACAAAAATCTACATGCATATTTCTTCTCTATCTGAAATTCTTCTTCTGTTTGACTGAGAAATTCGCCTGATTTGGAAGCTGTAGCAATAAATCTATAGTATTGGCAGAAATCTATTCATAAAACGTGGAGATTTTGCTCTAAGTTCTGGAGGAAAGTCAATGTTGCAAAGTGAAATGTAAAATTATTCCTGTCTCAGTGTTATTTTTGAGTCATATATCTCTGCCTTTTATGAACAGCAGGCATATTTGGAAGAATTATGTCTGAGTCATAAATCCCTATTTGCCTTGGACATGACTAATAGGTGTCTTTAACACAGTAAGATGATATTACTGTCTTAGTTTGCAATTTTTTTTAACCTCTGAAGCACATAGAACAGATGAAGTTTAAACAGTACGATGACATTAATCTATGGTCTGTCAGGATATTATTACCACCCTCCTTTTCTGGTCCATTGATTCCAACTAGCAGATGCTGTAATTTATATGAGTCCCAAATTTTTTTATTTCAATATTAATCAAGTGGAATCAGTGTGGTTGCTTTCAGAACTTGCTGGATGTTGTGGTCTGTGAGAGAAAGGGAGTGAGAGTCAAGGCAGGGAAGGAGGGAGGAGATCGTTGTTCATGCACTCCCTCATGCCGCATCAGCTGGGACTGTGAACAGGGAAAACAAAAGTCTATTTAAATGAATAATGTTGCAGATCTTCCTGCTGTATCTACCAGTGGAGGCTGGTCTGTTTGTAGGCAATTACCAACCCCTTGTGTTTTGAATAGCTAGGCATCTTGAGTGCAACAAAATAATCTTCACGAGCTGGTTTCTGTCATCCTCATTGCCTTGTAGAAAAGACAGAGAACAACTCTAACAACACATCTGAATATTAATATTTAATATTTGTGAATATCTGTGCTAGCCTAAAGGCTGCCAAGCTTTGCTTATGAATAGGTTCTGAATTTTACAGAAGTGCTTATTATTATAGTGGAAACAACACTGTCTTCTTTACATGCTTTTGCTAGCTGCCTACTTGTTATTATCACTATTATTAGCAATTTATTTATCTATCATAGGTCAAACTGTGCACACCTGTACAGCACTATTCACAGTTACACTAGTTGCCCCTAAAAAGCCAAAGCCTCTTCATATATGCATTACATGACACACTGATAAATGTTATAGTAGATAGCAGGAATGAACAATACTTGGAGTTTCCTGAACATCCTCAATTGTTCAACACTAATTTATCTTGGCTGTGCAATGTGAAAATACCATCCAGAAGTTTCTGTAAGAAATTTTGATGCAGTCATATATTTCATTGTTTGCTCAGTATTCCTGGTAGGCGATTTATTCCTTAAATCACATAGTATTGTACTTGCTCAGTCATTAGACAGCCTAAATTCCTAGAAGAAAACAACTGTTGAGGAATAATGAATGAGGAATAATATATAATGCATCATTGATATGGAAATTAATCAAAATTTATGCAGAAATTCACAAGCCTTTCAGCAGTTATCAACATTTTTTATAAATAAAATGGTAGCTGTACAAGTATTTACAAACAAATAACATGTTTTACCACTATTATGGACCTAACTGATAAGATATATATGCTAAAGCATCAACAAATTATGGTTTGCACTGTTCAATCAGTTCTAATTAATTCTAGATGTTCCTCAGGGGAGATTCTTTTCAAATTAACTGATTATTAGCAGTGGTGAGAGCTGGGTGGTGAAAAATGTATCCTTTCCTACAGCCTTCAGGAATACGATAGCATTTGCTTGGACACGAAATAAGGCTGTATATTCAAATGTGACATATAAAAGATTTTCTTCTGGTAAAAAAGATAATCAGAGGCTTTGTGTATTTATTCTCCCACACACCCTTTTAGCTAGAAAAGACAGGGCAAGATAATGCTGCAAGACTCTAAACCAGAAAGTGACTGACTGTGGTTTAGATTCAAGTCACTAACATCTACCTCCAGATGAAGCATGCTGGTGGTTGTTTAGTTTAGTACCAGGTAGGAATTTATATTCTTTACATTGGAGGATGACTTTGTGAGCTCTGAGCTCTGCTTGAAGAAGAAATGTCATCTTGAGGTACCAAAAAGCACACATTTAAAACAAACAGCTGAAATGACAGCATCTGTTGCCCCCAGGCTGATCAAGCTGAGCACTGAAAAGGATGATTTTATCCCTGTGCTGTGGAGACTGTCACTTTCTGATGTAAACAACTAACATGTAGCATTTCTTCTTATAATTGTAGGCAACGTGCCACAAATGAAAGAGAAACTGCTACTGCATCTGCCAGCCTTGAAGGCTACAAGTGGTGACACTGGGTCCAAAATTTAGACAATTATTTTAATTCCTTTTAATTTAATTATGCTAAACGGTTTTAATGGAAGAAAAAGAAAAGAGCAGCTGTGAGAAAACTGCAAGGACAATGTTATTGTGCTTAATTTTAAATAAAAGTTTAGACATGTTCAGAGTGTGGATTTCTAGCTTCAGAGATCTAGCTCCTCAGACATTTCACTTAATGAGTGATATTATTAAATGTGCATCCAATTTCTTTGTGATTGAATTTTCTTAACTACTATAATTTCATGTGGCTTTTCTACATCAGTGGTGTCCTTGTAATCATTCCGTGTTCTTGGTGTAATATACTTTTTTTCATAGAATCCCACACTTTACACATTTTTCAGGTTTTCATAGGGCTTATCACTATTTTATGTCACATGTAGTCAGGAATGGGCTTTGGCTAACACAAGAAGACACAATTAGTGTTTGAAATATACCTTGTGTGGAAAGCTAATTTGCTGTGTTAAGAGAAATTAAACTCCTGGAGTGACTGCAAATGTTGCTTTTATGCTACTTTAAATGAAGGTTTTTGTGTAAGACAAATAAACCTTATTTATCAAATATTTTCATTTTTTAATTAAAAATGTTAATTTTGTTTCACAAAGTTGTCTTCTTTGACCTCCTCTGAAAATACATTGCACTCTCTTTATCAAAGAATTATCACACTGTAGCTTCCACTCATAACCAAACTGTGATACTGAGTATCTAGGAAGTTCACTACCACGCTCCTAGGCTGCTGAAACCTCCTTCAGGTAGGGGTTTTTGTTTTTTTTAATTGTACATGTAATCATTTAAAAAAAAAAAATCAACAAGCCCTTGAAAATTTAACTTGCATACAACTTCTAGTTTCTTAATAGAAATGTGCTTCAAGAGCAGTCTAAAGGAATATAAATTAGAGATTACAAGAGGTTCTTCACCCAGAGGGTGGTTGGGCACTGGAACAGGCTTCCAAGGGAAGTGGTCACAGCACCAAGCCTGACAGAGTTCAAGAAGCATTTGGATGATAATCTCAGGCACATGGTGTGACTCTTGATGATGGTCCTGTGCGGGGCCAGGGGTTGGTCTTGATGATCCTTGTGGGTCCCTTCCAACTCAGCATAGTCTGTGATTCTGTGATGATTAAAGGTTTCTGAAGAACCATGAAAAATTCAAAATGCTTTTTTGCAAGTTTAAGATATGACTACTGATGTAACAAGAAACAAGTATTTAAATTCAAATATTTGAGTTCAAGGGGAGAGAGAGCAAATAACTTTGCAGAGGATTTGAAAGCAATACCCTTTTATTTTGACAGATGCTGTGTATACTATTGGCTTACTGACCTAAGGGAGAGAAAAAAAGAGGAAAAATATCCACTTTAGTTGAAGTGTGATTGTATATATACTAACTGAGTAGGTGAAATATCATAATCTTGCTAGCGGTAGCTCTCTGTTGGCAATATACATGCTGTGCTTTTTTGACAAAAGTTTGTGTGGGACCAGTGCACTATAGAAAGTACAAACCTTTGTGGCTTACATATTATTAAGGGTCTTTATAAGATCATATGGTAGTAATGTAAGAACCAGAAGAGAAATATAACTTTGATGACAGATTTTTATTCTGACTGGCCTATAAAATTATTATTTTGGGACCCATAAATATCATGTCAGACCACTAAAGAAGAAAAGATCTGAATTCCCATGAAGTTGTGTTATACCATTCTTACTGATTCAAGCTGATCTTTGAAGCCAGAGCAGAACCAGAAAATCTCCATTTTTCTTTGTTTTTTTTTAATTTTTTTAAGATATGCAAATATCCTGAATTATGTAATTTTTGTTCAAAGTGTTCTGACTGGATCTCTCCTAAAATTAGGACAGTTTTGATTTTTGAGCTGGTTTTGTTAATACAGTTAAAGTTGAATAGACTAATTTGCATACAATTTCTAGTTGCTTAATTAGCCGAAATTGAGATAGGAAAACCAGGAAATATTACTCAGTATTTATTATCACAACAGAAAAACTCAAATGCATTGTTTAAGTGAGTATTCAAATCTGAATTCCTTTGGGGGTTAACAGTCTCATGTAAGAGTACTCTTCCTCTGCAGTAATTTCAGTGGACATGCACGCTACAGACAGGCACTCTACTGAGCTTAAGTTACCACTATTTTATTCACTGATAGTCAGGTCTGCTAAATCTACCATTGCTTTCTCACCATAGGTTTTCTTTGTATTCAGTCAAGTATTATTGGAATGTGTCTGCCTCACATCTCTAACCAGCATGGTACCATGATACTTCTAAAGTATTTCTGTCATTTCTAGGATAGAAAAATTCATTCCCAGAATACTCTCTTTTATTTTTTTCTTTCAGAGAAACAGATATCTTTTCACCTTCCTAAGAAAGCGGCAGTGAATACAGAGGAAGAGATTTAGAACCTGAATGAGTATTTTTCTGGCAATGGATAGTTTCGATAGTTTAAAAAGACACTGATGCTTACCCAAATAAAAAGTTTCTGAAATCCTCCTCTGTTAGATTTATGTTTAAATTTTCTGTTTGTATATCCATTTATGCCTGCTTACTACACATTTGCAGTGGTGTGGCTGGCTTATTCGTATCCATGATGGTTTCTTTATACTTCCATTTTCAGAAGTTAAAGGCATATTTCTACAGAGAGTAATAAAACAAATCCAAAAGCTGCTCAAGAACTACTGCATTTCCTCAGTCTTAGAAATAAAGGATAGCTGATGGATATATAGTCCCTAGTGAGCTCTTATGTGCATCTTGGACTAGACTTCTAGCAGAATCTAATATCTTTCTGCAGAGACATAAGTCTTGCTTCTTTAGCTGCTGTTAGCAAGAAGGACATCCTCCATCATCATGAGCATATTTCTGATACAAATTTATTTGCCTTTATAGATATGGTGTTAGTCATACAAATCTTAGTAGACTTTTGTACTCTAGTGTGTTAGTCTCCAGATTCAGTGAAGTGTATAGTGAACTCCCCAAATCAGCATGATTTCACTGATTAAACATATATTTTCCTAGAAGGATATAGCTAAGAATTACCAGCAACCATTTTTTCCAGATTTATCTCAGCTTCAAACTTCTTTAAAACACTAAGAATATAATAATGGTAGAATTTTATCTGAGACATTGAATTTAATCAAATTTATTTCTTCCTCTATTTTTTCAGCTCTGTGAACTTGACTTAGTCAAGTTATTCTTCATATTTCCCAGTTACAGTGCAATCAAAATCAAAACTTTTTAAATTAAACAAAATTGATAGCTATTCCTGTATTTTAAATGATATTGTTTTTAATTTGTTCTATTTTCTTTGCCCTAGTTTTTTTTTGTTTGTTTGTTTGTTTGTGCTGTTTTTGTCCTGAAAACAGTTTCCCTGGTGTGTATTTGAATAGGCAAAGTGCTAAAACATATGTGAAATTCAAAGTAAAATATTATCTTTTTCACCCAAACATATTTCCACAGCCCATTCATGCTTCTTAGTTACCTGCAGGTTTCAGTTTTTTAGGTATTACTTATGTAATATTATCATTATCTGGCACTATAGTAGTGTCTGTCTCTGTCATCTGCTTTCTTGGTCTTGTTGATTAAAGGCTATGTCTCAAAGAATATTAGAATAAATGAAAAGGGAGTAGAAGGGAACAGATGATATTGATATAGTCTACCTGTTCCACTGGGGAAAGAAGGAAAACAAATTATTCACATGTTTAAAAAACAAATATTCTGTGATTTTCTCTGTATGGTAACAACCTTCCAAAATTAAACACGTAAGGTAGTAGCAGGTCCTTGCAAAAAGAAGATATGTATTGACATCCACCAAGATACCATTCAGCCCAATCAAGCCTTAGCTTTCTCTTGAGAAGTCACAGAGCAATGTCCATATGTAAGATGGATTACAAAATGAGTTTGCACATACGTTTTGCCTCATCTTTATAGCATTCATTATTACCCATTCCTGAAGCAGGTACCAGACTTTAAGCAGCGTATTTTAACTATTACAGGTTTTGTAGGATTATAGAATAATATCTTCACACCATTTACTGCCTTGTCTGTAAGTTCTTTTATATTCTGTCATCATAAAAGAAGTCTGCCATAGTTTTATTATAAAAGTTCAATGTTCTGAAGCAGAACAACAAACCTCCTTTTCTAAATAATTTAAAATTTTTTTAATGTTTTTGCATAACGCAAAAATTTCACATCTCCGTGGAACTGTGCCTAAGCATTGCGTTAGACTTCAGGAAAACAAAATCTAACAAGCTAGTGGTGGTAGTGGTGGTGATGGTGGTGGGGTGCCAATGAAAAAAACAACTGCCTGCTTTACACCCCTGTGTTGATTTTCCTGATTTATTCATTTGATAACAACATAGGCATGATTCCTGTTGTCCTCATTGTTTGTTCTTGTGACATAAAGGGAAGAAGAGATTAGGCCCCACTCTGTCCCAAGCAGAGAAAACTTCTTTTGATATCAGTAGTACTATGTGGATCTGGCTCAAACTGCTTTTGAAACCGCAGTGTTGAAATAAATTACAAATATTTCAAGATTTTTAACTTAAATCTTAGACCATTTATTCATTATTGTCTTGGAAAAAAGAAATTGCTCAAGAATACTTTCAATTTAAAAATGGAATAAGAAAATTAATTATATTCTAATGTTTGAGACAGATATATTTTTCTTTTATTTTATAGTATGTGTGGAGAAAGAAAGAGCAAAGGAGAAGACAACATGCATCATCTCAGGAACAAAAAAAAATCCCAGGTGTTTCTTAGATTTCTTAGTTATACAAAAAATTAAGAGAATGTGTACTACTTTTTTTATCTGCAGCTACTAATAGCACTTCCAATAATCCCTGTTTTCATGCTGTGACATTCATTTAGATCATGTCTGCACAAGCCACTGGCTGAATTTTTGGTTCATCTTACCTTTTAGTCTTTTCCCACTAATGTACTTGGAAGCTAAAGTGAGCAGTCAGTGTAAATATACAAGATTTGTTTGGACAGAACTAAAAAGTTGTTGAAAAAATTCCATAAAGCATTTAAAAAATGTAAATATGTAAGTTTAGAGACAACAATGTCCACATTCTAAAATGCTATAAGATACAATCTAAGCTGAAAAAATAGATAATTGTTTCCATCTGTGTTTTCAGTATTATTAATTTGTGTCTGTTCTAAGTCTGCTAAATGTTCATTATTTATTTTTGGCAGGGGATCTGTGCTTTTATTTCCAACCTACCAGTTTTTTTCATCTAGTAGTAGTGGCCTATTTTCATCAAGACAGATGGGTGCCCTGACCTATGCACATCAGCAGTAAGCAGGGTACAGAATCAAAGACATCATCATGGCTAGGC
>VXBX01007570.1:0-38708 GCA_013400415.1 Scytalopus superciliaris
CCCCTTCCCTTTCCCCTTTCCCCGCTCCGGAGCCGCCCGTGCCTCCCCTTCCCTTTCCCCTGCCCGTGCGGGCCCGCGGGCGGTGCGGGGGCTGCCCCGGGCTCGGCCCCGCGCCGTTCCCCGCAGTGCTCCGGGCCAGGCCGGGGCTGTGCCATGTGCTGCCCCGCTCTGCACCTTCCAGCCAGGCCCACGGTCTGTACTACACTGGCTCTGCCGCATTTCCAGCCCTCTTACCAGTCCCCTCCTGCTGCAGCCTTCGGTTCGAGTGACCTGTCTGTATCTTCTAATTATTTTTCCGCATTTAAGTGTATTTTAGGCTTTCTGAGGCGTTACTCTATTGGTCCGTAATCAGCGATTCCTGATAGACATTTAAACAAATCCTGCAATCTTGCTTCGGTAGCAGCCTGCTTTTCTTTTTACCTTTTCTTTTACCTCTGTCCATGCATACTAATTATATATACACACACATACTCTCCTTTTCAACCGTTTGAACTCTACACGTGCTCTGAAGATGCAGATGGTCCAACTCCGGTGGATTTTTGTCACTGCTGTGCTCTCACTATGCATTTTTGTGACTGTTTTCAGTTTTCTCACAGCATATGTAGTCATAATCAATAACTGTTACGGATTTTTTATCAAAAATCCTTTTATTTGTTCATTTTAGTCCAGTCTTTCTATTCATAAAATGAGTAGAGACTATCACCAGGAATCCTACAACTTTTCATGGAGCACTAGGCAGGTAATACAAGTCTGTCTTAGGTGAGTTAGCTTAAAAACAGGTCTGAGGAGCACAGCAATGCTCTTTGAGTAGCAATGCAATCGTGATATATTTTAAGGTAGATAGAATAATTTTACTCTGTGCTTCTGTCTTCTTAAACAATTTCTTGAGTCCCTGCCTTGAGGTATTCCTTCCATTTCCTCTTTGGGCTTTGTTTTTGTAATAACGAATATTTGTATGCAACTACAGTGTTTGAAACAAACAAAAGTACCCCGGGGGAATTTGAAGAACTGCTGCAAGATCCTTCCAGCCCAGTCCTGGGCAGGAGTAGGTGGCTGGGGAAGACTAATAAAATCATAGAATCGTGGAATGGTTTGGGTTGGGAAGGGGCCTTAAGGATCAATTTCTCCAACCCCTGCCGTGGGTAGGGATGCCTTCCACTAGGTTGCTCCAACACCCATCTGGCGCACAACCAGTGTATTAATGGGTCCTCCAAAATTAACTTCAAACACAAACCAGTTTGTATTTTCTCCGTGTGATGCATCCCAGTTTTTGGGCAGTGAGTGGTTGACTCCTGTGCTCTCTCTGCACGTGGTGATCCTACAGACATCTGTCCCCTCCGTGCTGAGGAGCCTCAGCCTGCTCTTGCTTCTCAGTGGCTGCAGAGGATGCCATGGCCTTGTTCCCAGTCACCTGTGTTGGAAACTTTCCTCGTCCGACCTGTCCCTTGGAAGCCTGAGGGATCCTTAGGTGCTTTCTGAATCCTTTCCTAGTGCTTCCTAATGCCCGTGGGTGGGGAGTTGAACCCACAGCTTCTGAGGATTTCTGCCTCTTCCTTCAGTTATTTTCTTCAAGTTTGACTTGGGCACTTGGCTGTTTTTTGTCATTTTATTGCCCCATCACTCAGCCCCTAAGTCCTTGAAATTCTTAGACAGGCCCATCTCACACTGCCCCAGGAAGTCATTAATTTGCAAATGCTGATGGCACCAGCATTTAACCCTGATAACAGCACATTCCCTCTTTACTCCCTTCTTTTTTTTCAGGTTGTTTGAATCATAAAAAATTCTAAAGTACTGTCACCAGACTGTCCTAGCTGCTAGTACCTTGTTAGGGGAATGTGGACCTCCTCCTGGCCTGCTTTCCCTTGTTAGCACTGCCATCTTCCAGGAAAAATGTAAATATTATTTTGTTCACCTTAAACATCTGATAATGCAGATAGTGAGCTAAGTAGTTAGAGCTGTCCAGGATGGCATTATTCCACAGTGGTTTCCAAGGATAATTGCAGTGATAATTAACCTCATATTGTTCTCCAACACACTGTTTAGGTATTTTTTTCCCTCCTTCACATGTTTGTATAGTTCAGTTACATCAATGACACTTTCACTGGATTTTCGTTTGATTTTAAGATGGCGTGGCTGTCTCTGAAAAAGTGAAAAGCAACAACCTGGATGTGAAAATTCCCAAGTCAGAATTAGAAACTGAAGAAAAAGGAACAGAGGAAGAACCCACAAGGGAATCAGATAGCAGCATTTTGGATGCATCATCTGATTATCCAAGAGGTTTGTTCTTAAACGCTGATATTACTGTGTTGTGTGCTTGAGGAAAGGTAGAGAAACTGGGGGAGAGGGGTGGAGAGAATGTGTGAAATCTCATTTTGCTTTAAAGCTCACCTATGTATTGTGAGCACATGGATCAATTACTTTATCTTGCATAAGAAAACCTGAAGGTTGATCTTATAAAAACACCATAAAGGATAAAATCACTATAAAATCAGTGTCACTCTAACGTGGGGTGTTCTGGAACCAATAAAGCAGATTTACTGGATAAGCTATTTCTCTTCTTTTTAACAAATTCCCCTCTGTTCCCTTGATTGATAAGTTGGAAAATCAGGTGGTAGATTCAGAGGTTAAACACTTCCCTAAGGGAAAAGAAAAAAAAGTAGTAGAATTTAATGTATTCTGGCTCTACAGCGAATAATTGTTCTCAAAACTGGTCCACTTTTAGTTGATGCTTTAATTTTGCCATACAGATCATAGGATGTTTTTGTACTGCTCTGGGCAAGTAACTAACAATGCCAAGCAGTAAACCCAGGAGTAAATGGAATGTGACTTGATCTTTTCAGCTGGTTTTTTCAAATTAAGGTATTTCCAATTTTAGAAGTTTGATGTGTGTCAGTATTAAAAAGAAGGAGAAATATGAAAATACATGGATCTTACTAAAGAGCCTTTCAGGGGATTAATTTTTGGAGTCATTCCAGCTACCATGGAAATTAAAGGCTACAAATAAGGATGCCCATGGGTACCACAGTCATTCTCTAACAGTGTTAGAGATGCATAGAAAAGTAGCCATAAACTAAAAATAATTTTTAAGCTAAGAATGTTTAACTTCTAAATATTTTTGCTTTTTAGACAAACATATTTCAATTCAAAGACAGCTGACAGATCTAGAGAGACTGGCTGACCTGAAAGAAGGTGAGTTTACCATGGCAGTGTAGAACACACATCTTGGTGTTACAGGTATTTCCATTTCCCCTTAGTTTTTATTTTTAACACACTACATATATTTATAATGCTTGAAGACTAGAGGTTTTGTTAAAAAAGGGCTTTATGATTTATTCCCTTGCTCCTCTGCTGAATTCTGCCTAACAAGTTGTTTGACATTCAGTTGTTTGACCCAGCAACAGACGTATGTGACACGTAATCCTGAGCACAGCTCTACAGCATGTGTCTCCCTGTAGCTGATTTTTACCTAGGTTGGTACTTCAAGGGCTTCACCACCTCTGATTCACATAGCCTTGCCTTTGTTTTTTGCGTCTTTCATGCAAGATTTCCAAGGAAAAATTATTTTATGTAGAGTACGTTACCTTTTTTTGCAGCTTGAAAAGATACCAGGTGCTTGCTTTATCCAAAATATGCAGGGGTTGGAAAGACAATCCTGTAATTTGTTTGGGGTTTTTTTAAAATATTGCAAGTCTCTGCATGCCATCTATAAAATTCTGTTGTTCTCAGTACTGCTCAGAAATTGTATTAGCCTCATGTCACTGGAGTAAAGAAAATGTAGAAAACAAAAACTAAAAGTTGTAGAAGTTCATTACCTTTAAGGCAATAGTGACTTTTGCCCCTGTTCCATGGGGTAGAAAGAGTAAATGCATATATGTGAAACTTCTGTGTGCCTGAAATAGTGTTCCCTGGGGAATTCATCTTTAACTCCCACTGATACTACCTTCATGCTTTCTTCTCTTGGCCTGCATCTCAGTTAACATGGGAGGTACCTGCATTTCGTGTTTCTCCTACTTTTTAATTGTATTTTCAGACAAAAAGAAGCCGTGTCCGTTGTGTCCCGAGGAGAAGTTCAAAGCTTGCTATGGTCATAAACTCCGTCGCCACCTTCAGAATTTGCACTGGAAGGTTTCTGTTGAGTTCAAAGGTAATGGTAATCAGGTTGGAAGAGCAAATACCAGAAAAAATTGTGGGCATGTTCTGTGTTTCATGTTTTTCATTATCTCTGCCTTAAGCATTTTGTTCCCAGCTCTGAATTAGAACCATATTTTGACAGAATGAATTTTGAACTGGGATGTAAAATGTAAATGTGAAACAACTCTGTATTCTTCTACAAAAGAAGTTACATTTGTGTATTTTCTCTTCAAAAAACAGTAGGTTCGCATGTCATAGAAGTTACTATAAAATTTAAAATGTTTGCATAATGAAAATTACTTCAATGAAAGTCTTCGTTATATTGATAATCAGACACACGCATGTGGTCATATTTGGCTCATCATAAAGAATCAATGGTTTCAGATAAATGATCTAAGTATTTATTTAGTATTATTTAGTATTTGGTAGCCTTAATTGTTTTTAAACAAACTCTCTGATCTGCTTGTAAGATGCATTAAAATCCCTACAGGAAGTTTAGGAAAGACAAGAAAGGGAGCAGTATGTGCTTTTTAAAGAACCAGCTATATGGGCTTGTGGGAAATAAAATGACTAATTAGTGGATGGCCAAGATAATTTTAAACTAAAAATTACCTGACTGGGGTATCAGGTGTCTTACCTTGTTTGTCTTCAGCTGTGGAATGTTTGATAGGAGTCTTCACACAAGTCCTTTAGCCAGGCAGTATTTTTGTAAAAGACTCAAGAACTTTTGAACTGCAGACCAGATGCAGCTTTGTAGGATGCTCACAGACTTATTGAAATAGTTTGCCTGTATGTGAATTTTGTGCATTTAAAAATTTAGTATGTGTAATTAGTGTATGAATTTCCCTGTGCAAAGGGTGAATGTACCAGATAGTTGGCGGTGTTCTTTTATTTCTGTGTGTTGGGAGTCTTACCTGACACCATGCAGTGTGGGATACAGACATTCTGTTTATTTACTGTGCCGTGTGTGGATTTGTTTCCTAGGGTACAGAATGTGCATCTGCCACTTACCCTGTCGTCCCGTGAAACCAAACCTTGTTGCAGACCAGGTAAAAATGCTGAATCACAGGGAAATATTTGTTACCCTACAGAGTGGGGGAAATGGGTAATTTAGTGCAACTTTTGAGATCTACTTAGTTGCAAAATACATCTTGCTCTCCCTTGTGTGGAATGCCAAAAGCTTGTACATCCAGAGTGCAAATATTTCATAGGACCCTCAGGTAGCTGAATGTAGTTACACCTGTCTCCTGATGGTGGGCAGCTGCCTGGAGCATCTCTGTGGGTGGAGATTCCAAATACTGGGAACACTGTAGAGGTAACTAGTGGCTTCTTCATATGCCTGTGTTCAGGTCTAGTTCTACTTTAACCATGTTAATGGTTTCTGAAACTACATTGTTGCCTGGAATTCCTAGGAAGAAAACTTCCAGGTCAGGGCAAGGCAGAGAAAAATCCTTTACTAAGAGTTCAGCTCTAGCAATCCATGACGCGCGCTGGGATCACAGAACTCTACAAATTTATGATGCTACTTAATTTCCTTATCTAGAAAATACATCCAATATCTAACTTGCCCACCCCCCTGGAAACACCCCCTTAGAATTGAGTCGGTGGTCCCAAGACCACTCCTTCCTCCCCCCACCCTCGTCTTCATGACATTACATCTTCTATTTGGAGTTCTTCCAGTCCCCTCTAACCCCATCTCTATACTACGACTAAACAATACTGTATTTTGACTATAACATGTTCTAATAGCTATCTGAATACAGCCTAATATCTCCCCCTTAGCACAGAAACAGGCTTCAGGAATGTGACACACAGGTTAAAATCTAGCTTAAGTATTTGGTACAGGGGTTATAAACTACTTTTTAAGTGCAAAAGACTATTATAAAACTACATTAAAATCTACAACTATATTAAGGCTTATGGCAACAACATAAAGTACAATGTTGCACAGACCCTTTCGAAGATGGGGGCCCATTACCACTGTATCATCTGCTCAGCAACCATCGCCCGAAGAACCGACATGATCGGCCACATTAACCGGCACGTGAACAAAGGAGAGACCGAGTCAAGGTTTATTACAGGTGGGTTCTGAACTGCATAAAGCACTCAGTCCTTTGGTACTACACAGCACTTGCAATAACTGATATGGGGGTGAGAGATGAGAAAAATTCCAAAACCAGTTTAGCTTTACTAAGGAAAAATCTGCCCTTAATATCTCAGGGCTTCTGTTTTCCTCAGGGATGTAGTGCTGTGATTTATTCTCTGCATTGACAGGTGACTCTCTTCTTACTGATAACTAATACTCCCTTCACACTTACTGTTGTAAGTACAAGCCTCTGTGTCATGCCAAGTACAAGTAAAAGAGTGAGGGGCATAGCATGCACGAAACAGTCTAGATATTTCTGAAGTATAAAAATCCTTTGCTTTTTATCCAAACTGCACCAGCCTGTGTTCCCAAAAAAAGGTGACATTCTTTTAGTCACAGACAGTTGCAATAGGGATGTCAGTAGTTCTTTGGTCAATTACAATCCTGCCTGACTTTCTCCAGAATAGGACTTCTGTTTCAAACTTGAATAAACTAGATGGAAAACATTCTAAATAATTGGAATGCCAGTAGTTTAATGCCTGGGCATCAGTTGGCATATCTGAGAAGCTCTAGTAGTATACATACTATATTCCATACCTGTAACTTAAACAGAGTTTGTGCTGTGAAATACATTAATCTCTCTGTGGTTCCCTTCAGAGCTGGAAGTAAAGAATGGCCCATTTGTCATTTTTTAACTAAATGCATGGGGCCATTTTTTTCTCACAGGGAAAGGAGAACTTCAGACATCAGGTGTTTCATGCTTTGTAGGTGCTGTGGCAACTCTTGGGGCCTCTGAAGGTGGAGCAGATACACCACCTGCCTGTTGGAAAGCCCTGAGAGAGAGGCAGGCTGAGCTCTGGAACATGTCTAGTTGGTATAAACTTTCCCATGGTTGTTCCTAGGTAAATCTTAGACTGGGGATAAATTGCTCAGAGGAATGACAGCCTGTGCTCACAGCTGGCAGATCTGGAAGCTTGTTTGGCCACAGACTATTCACACAGAGCTTAAGTGCTGGAATTGTCCCTGCTGCTGTCCAGGCACAATTCATGGAGCTGTTTGGTAACTTAGAAAGATTTGATCAAGGATTTTGAGGGATTTTTGCAGTTCATTGATACACATTCAGGACTGTGTTAATAGGGTTTTGATTAATTAGCAATGCATTATGTTTGAGCATGTAAACCAGATGTGCTAAGCCTCAGGTTTAGGAGCTGGCTTACTTAAATTTGAGTGGATACATGGAAGCCCAACAGAGAAACAAATCTGATGTTTTATGGGAAGAAAATTGTGGTGGAGTGTGATCCTTATCTGCCACTCTTGGGATTAGAAGATAAATTGTTGTCTGTGCCTTCTACATCCTTGTCAACTGATCCATGTGCTGGTGGAATTACAGCATAACCAGAACTATGTGCTACGTGGGAGCAACTTGTCAATGCAATTTATCAGACGTGCTGATGCTAATTTCAGTTCTCACTAATTGTTTCCTTCCCCCTCCGTTCCTTTCTCTTAGTTCGTGCTCCCGCAAATGAAGTGGTAAAAGAGTCGGCCACGGATGTGCAGGTTCTTCCCAATCACTCCACGCCCCAGAAAACAGACTCCTATTTTAATCCTAGAATGAAACTCAACAGGTAAGAGAACTGGGAGTGGGAGGATGCACTGGAGGGCTTGTGAGTTTGTAGTGAAAAATGCATGTTTTGAAAAGCAAACACTGTGAAACTTCTGCTCGGAAGGAAGGAGAAAGGCGTTTTCCATCAGAAAACTCTCCTTGACAAGTAGTATTTAAACCCAAGAACACTATATGGGAAATACTGTCATATCTGAAGCAATTAAGTATTCTTCTGTAATTAGTAGATCCTACCTCAAGAATGTCTTGCTGTAGAATAGAAACTTCTAAGCATAGCTGAGGTTTTTGATTTACAGTTATTCCCTCCAAAAGGCAGAGTTCAGCTTAAATGTTCCACTGTTGTGGGAGATGCATGTGGGAAAGGAAGGAAAAATACTTTATCAACCTACTCACTGTGACCATTGTTTTTCATTTTCTAGGCAACTGATATTCTGTGCACTGGCTGTGCTGGCTNACTATTCACACAGAGCTTAAGTGCTGGAATTGTCCCTGCTGCTGTCCAGGCACAATTCATGGAGCTGTTTGGTAACTTAGAAAGATTTGATCAAGGATTTTGAGGGATTTTTGCAGTTCATTGATACACATTCAGGACTGTGTTAATAGGGTTTTGATTAATTAGCAATGCATTATGTTTGAGCATGTAAACCAGATGTGCTAAGCCTCAGGTTTAGGAGCTGGCTTACTTAAATTTGAGTGGATGCATGGAAGCCCAACAGAGAAACAAATCTGATGTTTTATGGGAAGAAAATTGTGGTGGAGTGTGATCCTTATCTGCCACTCTTGGGATTAGAAGATAAATTGTTGTCTGTGCCTTCTACATCCTTGTCAACTGATCCATGTGCTGGTGGAATTACAGCATAACCAGAACTATGTGCTACGTGGGAGCAACTTGTCAATGCAATTTATCAGACGTGCTGATGCTAATTTCAGTTCTCACTAATTGTTTCCTTCCCCCTCCGTTCCTTTCTCTTAGTTCGTGCTCCCGCAAATGAAGTGGTAAAAGAGTCGGCCACGGATGTGCAGGTTCTTCCCAATCACTCCACGCCCCAGAAAACAGACTCCTATTTTAATCCTAGAATGAAACTCAACAGGTAAGAGAACTGGGAGTGGGAGGATGCACTGGAGGGCTTGTGAGTTTGTAGTGAAAAATGCATGTTTTGAAAAGCAAACACTGTGAAACTTCTGCTCGGAAGGAAGGAGAAAGGCGTTTTCCATCAGAAAACTCTCCTTGACAAGTAGTATTTAAACCCAAGAACACTATATGGGAAATACTGTCATATCTGAAGCAATTAAGTATTCTTCTGTAATTAGTAGATCCTACCTCAAGAATGTCTTGCTGTAGAATAGAAACTTCTAAGCATAGCTGAGGTTTTTGATTTACAGTTATTCCCTCCAAAAGGCAGAGTTCAGCTTAAATGTTCCACTGTTGTGGGAGATGCATGTGGGAAAGGAAGGAAAAATACTTTATCAACCTACTCACTGTGACCATTGTTTTTCATTTTCTAGGCAACTGATATTCTGTGCACTGGCTGTGCTGGCTGAGGAGCGCAAACCCATTGAGTGTTTGGATGCTTTTGGTGCCACTGGTAAAGCCCATCTCTAATATTTTGGTTAATATCCAATCCTAAGTAGCTGCAGGAATCAGTAGGAACTGACACCCCATAGTCAAAGCTGATGTGAGGTACACAATAATTTCCTTCCTTGGGCAGGCAGTCATTGTCTTCCATGCAAAAAGCAGCCATCTCGAGGCTGGCATGAGCCTTTTCCAAGGGCTGTCAGTAATACTAAATGGAAATTCAGTGGTCTCTTTGAAATCAGTCACCCTAACGTCTGTGGAATGGCATCTTCCTAAGCTCGTGTCCAAAGTCACAGATAACTTACGATTCCATGGGTGAGAAATTTAACTGTGAAAACCTGTGGTTTAAAACTGGGGTTGAACCCAAACTCCTTTATTGCATTCATCTCTTAATTGATTACAAAAGTTCTGACTGTGAATGTAGAATAGTTCTGTCAGCATCTTGTTAAACATCTGGAACAAAATTCTGAGGAGATGGTGGATTTTACAGGGGTCTGGCATAGAAGTCTGTCTGCTACATTGGAGTGTTAAACAAGCCAAAGGGCTTTCTTGGAGAGTGTGGGTCCAGCTTGCTGCAGAATCAGGTCTTTGGGTCTATAACCTGGATTATTACATAAGAAAGTGATAGATAAGACTGTCCCTTTCCATGTCCCACTGTCACTCTGCTGAGGCAGAAGGTCACCAACATGGTTTTGCAGAAACATGACAAAATTTGCATTGCACACATTTCTGCATTTAAAAACATGAATATTTTCTTTTCAAGTTCAGCGATGCAGAAACAAATTCCTTTTTCTGTCACAGAGTTCCAATTCTGTTTTTCCTCAGGTATAATGGGACTGCAGTGGGCAAAGCACCTCAGAAGTTCTGTGAAAGTTACAATTAATGATTGTAATGAAAAGTCTGTGACAATAATTAAGGAGAACTGTCATTTAAACAAAATGAAGGTGAAACTGAACATTAAGGAGGGAGAAAATGATGGAACTGTGGGAGATGGAGAAGACAATACTGACACCATTGAGGTGACAAAAATGGATGCCAATGTTATTATGCATTTGAGAGCATTTGATTTTATGTAAGTGTTGAACGTTTCTGTCAAAATTTACTTTTTTGGTAATGACACATCCCATCCCACATCCCAGTGTATGATTATTTGGAGAAGGTGGAATTACAAAAGAATCAGCCAACAGTCTTTTTAAATATAATTCTGTTGTCCCAGAAATTATGTAGGGACAGAACATTAATCTTAAATGTTACAGAAATTGCTGAAAAAAAATTAATCCTTCTGGTATCCAGAATGGACTATAAATGTACATGAAAATTTTAAGCCAAAGGGGTTTTTTTTCTTTTGTAACTTCATTGTTGATGAAATCTCAAATCAGTCTTTTTTTTTTTTTCCTTAAAACTTCTACTAATTTAAAATTTGTACCTTTGCATGTTGTTGTGTCGGAGACTTGACTTCATCTTTTGTTTTTATCTATTTTGCAGCATATTAATTTTCAGTTAAAGTAAGCTAATTTTTCCAGGTTGGGTTTATAGAGACATACATTCCAAACCTATACAGACATCAAAATAAGTGATGGTATTTTTTGATGGTATTTATTATTAGTTATTAACATTTACATCTAAGCAGCAGGTATTTAGACTGGAAATCAGGTTAATTATTTAGTAAAAAGTAAGATATTTTGTCTTTAGAGGTTTCCCTTTGTTTTAAGGATGAAGGTAACCATGAGGCTGAAATTCTTGTTACTAGAATTAGTCAGCAGGTCAGAATGGAAAGAAAAGTACTTGCTGGCTTTGTGGTGGTGTGTCTTTTCCAGCTTCCCTGGTTCTTGCAATGTGACACTTGAGCACTCCAGAGTAAATCATGAGAGGTGTGCTGGGAGTTTTAGTCCTGCTCCCTCTCTTTGTTTTAAATAGGAGAAGATTATAAAACAGTGTTTTCCTCAGTTTCAAGCTAACCTCTGGAGCATCTGTAGACACTCAGTGGTACTTCCTTTCTTTTCAGCCATTTGGACCCCTTTGGTACTTCTGTGAATTACCTGGATTCTGCCTTTAGGAATGTGAGAAACCTTGGGATTGTGTCGTTGACATCCACAGACATCAGCTCTCTGTATGCAAAGGCTCAGCACGTTGCCCTGCGGCACTACGGGTGCAACATTGTCAGAACAGAGTACTACAGGGAGCTGGCAGCCAGGATTGTCATTGCTGCTGTCACCAGGTACTGCTGAACCAGCTCCAGTTGTGGTAAAAAAACTATTAGGTAATTATTGGAAATAATTAGTGACTGGGCAAAGTGAAAATCCATCAGTAGGACAAGGGGGTGGGATCTAACAGAAAAAAATGCACAGGCTTGCAAACTCTTCTATTCCTCTGTCAATTCTGTCATTTAGAGCTGCATAGGACTTCATAAATACTCATTAAACTGCTTGAATGGCTTCTTGCTAAGTTAGACTTGCTTCAGTGGCACCTGATGTTCACTTCAGATGCTCATGCTTGAGGTTCAAAAGATGGATGTGATTACTGACTTGTGAAATTGGTCATTTGGATATAGATACTCAGTAAATCCAGTCTGTTAAATAAATGGAGGCATAAAACCTAATTGGGACCAGAAAAAATATACAGGCAAGAGGATGGGACAGCTGCTTGAAAAAGATGGGAAGGAAATGAGGTGCACAAAGGTTTTGGGAATGCCAGAGCACAAATGCTGACATGAGCATGTTCACTTTTTACTTCTCTGTCTCCATGCATGTGTGATGATGCAGGTGGCAGACTATTATTTCTAGATATAAGGAAATAAAACAAGATTTGCTTGGCCTGGCAGGAAGGACACCAAAAAAGGCACTCTGTAGAACAGTGGCTGAGCTCCAGAACCTTGCAGTAGGTCCAGGTGTCCGTGGCAATGTTTGCCTGCTGAATTCCATACAGTGTGGTATCGTGTGTGCTTTTTCTTCCTAGAGCTGCAGCTCGCTGTAACAAAGGCATTGAGGTGTTACTGGCAGTAGCTCTGGAACACTTTGTTCTCGTGGTGGTCAGAGTTCTGAGGGGCCCGGCCACTGCGGATAACTCGGCAAAGAAAATCCGGTACCTCATCCACTGCCAGTGGTGTGAAGAGAGGATTTTTCAGAAAGAGGGTAATATGGTAGAAGGTAAATGGCTTTTCTTTTGCACTTCTAGAGATCTGATTCCTGTCTCTCCATTTTGTGCCTTGTTTATATTTACATCTGTGCTGGTTTAAAGGTGAACTGACAGAAATGAACCCAGCTCAAGAGAGATGACACGTCAGTTACAGTTTACTAAAAAGATCACAATAAATACAGTGATACAGAGAAAAATTGGTTTTAACCCTCAAACAAAGATGTATAACCCGGCCTCCTGGGGCGAAAACCCAATGGTGTTCACTGGTCCCTATGCTGAGCCCCACTGAGCTCCCTGGGTGCAGAGTAAAAGGAAAGGAAAAACCTGTTGGTGAGGATGATGGGCACAGTCTGGGCAAGAGTGGCAGTCACAGTCCTGTTGGGGTTCTGGTTCCCCTCTGGATCCCATGAGGGGTACCCAAGTCCCCAAAACCCCAAGATTATTTACGCTCAGGTTCAGGTGGGAATGCCCAGCCTCCCCCCCAGGGTGGGGAGTTCCACAGTGGGTGATTTACTCTGTGAGTCCTGGGATATTTTGGGAATCTCTGATGGCCCCTGAGCAGAGCTGACCCCTCAGGTGGGTGTGAAGGTGCTGGTGCCCCCCCAGAGGGGAGTTATCCCAGCTCAGTCACTGGGGTGAGACAGAAACACTCCCCTGTCCCACAGGGCTCTTTAACCCCCCCCTGTCCCCTGAGGGCTCAGGGGTGCCCTGGGCAGCTGCTGCCAACCAGCCATCAGTGCCAGTCCCTCAGAAGTGACACAGAGGGGGGAGAACACACAGTTTGGGTCACACCCACACAGTGACAAACTGGTCCCAGCCCCTGTAACTGGGACAACATCCCATTAGTAACAGTTCCCTTGGATGTAGCAACGGGTGGTTTGTATGAGGTGGAGGGGGCACCATGCTTGTCAGGGGTTCATTAGCTGTGTACATGGATTTTGCTGTAAATGTGCTGAATTTGTGGCACAGGTTGCTCAGGTTGTGGCTGCCCCATCCCTGGGAGTGTCCAAGGGCAGGTGGCACATGGCTTGGAGCAGCCTGGGCTGGTGGGAGGTGTCCCTGCCCATGGCAGGGGGTGGGATGGGATGAGCTTCAACGTCCCTTCCAACCCAAACCATTCTGGGATTTGTTTCCAGACCGGACATCCGACCAACTAGCTGTAGCTGCTGAAGCTGCCAGGATGCCTGGTATATCCATGGATCTGCCATTTCAGGAAAGGCCATAAGAGCGGGGCAGCCTTGGCTACCATTGGGTTTCTCCAGACAGCAGCATCCTGATAGGTTTTTGTGTCAGGTTGCTTTTGTGCTGTTGATTTCAATTCCTTAAAATGTAGTGGATTGAACAGTCTTACTTTCCCCTCCTGTTTGTGGGCTGCCTCTGTACACAGGTCAGAGGCAGGAGACAAAACTTACACTGAGGTAGCTACTAGAGATGGTGGTTTCAATGAATGTAAAAGCTAAAACCTTGTTTCAAAATCAGAGGCTCTTCAATGTCTCACTCATAACTGGTGGTGTCTTTGCTCTACTCCAAGTCAGGTGCATGAACGTAAAATGAGCTTGGTATTAAAAAGGTTTTTAAAACATCAGATAGAGTTTTAAGGATGGGCATGAGTAACCAGTAAATACAGTGTTATGTTAGACATTTTAATTAGTAAGTGAATTGTTTACTTAATGCCTTAATTCCACGGGGCTTTGAAAACTTGTAGGAGGACTGTGTTTTATAGGTATAATTGGCTATGTTTGAAATCTTTTTGGTTGTATGTACTGTTAAACTGGACAGCTTTTTACATAAGTGTAGGAAGGTGAATGATTTCCTTGTTACTTGAAAGAAACATAGGAAGTTATGTGGCTTATTTTTTCTTCAATGTTTTAACACTGAAACAAGATCAAGCCATCAGTGACTAAATTCTTACCTTGAGCTGCTTGGCAGAAGTTACGACAGTGTCACACCCCCATTGTTGCCCTTCCAAACCCCTCTGCTGAAGTGGGCTCATGCTGCATCTCTGTGTCTGCAGTAACACAGGCACTGCTGGCTGTCACACCAACTGAGCCCTGCTTTGTGTTGCAGAGAACCCGTACCAGCAGCTGCCCTGTGACTGCCACGGCAGCATGCCTGGGAGGACAGCAGTGGTCCTGGGGCCTCTCTGGTAAGTGCAGATCACAACACACAGGTGGGAGTCATTTTGGTTGAAGGAGCTCTGAAGGTCAGTTGTTCAGTCGTGTCACAAAAATGCAAGTCTGCTGGGTTTGTTAGCACTACAAAGGGAGTTCCATCAGTCAGGAAAAAATTCAGGAAACACATCTTGTTGGGTATTCAATTTTGCTTTTGTTCAAACCACTTCGTAAATAATAACAAACTTGCTTTAAATTTCACATGCAGTGCACTTATGGAACATGCTCTGCACAGGAGAGTCTGTCTTTGTGTTCCACTCGTTGTCTTAATGTTAAGCAATTCTTTACTCTGTGCTTGAGGAAGATTCTTTTAGTAAATCATTACATGTGCTGATGGTAGTAAATAATACACTGCTTGATAGCCAAAACTTGTGAGAAGCTCAAGAATAAAGCTTCTTAAGTCTTTTGACCATTTCAAAGCAGCATTAAAAATAGCTGAAAAATGACAGTACCTTTCTTGTGGGGCTTAAATGACTTTCTCAACATATTAGGGCAGAAATAAAACAACTATTCTTGATCTTGAATTTTTTTAAACAAGGCAGATATTACTGTAATTGCAAACAAAGTAATTCAGCTTTGGTAAGTTAAAAACACATTCAGCCAGATGCAGGATTTTGGTGTAACAATTGCTAATCAATTTGGGCAAGAGATTTTTAGAGTAGCTTTTTTGCTTTCAGTGAGAAGTTTTAACTTTTCACTCCTTTTGTGTGTCACAGGTCAGGAAGCCTCTTTAACACTGGATTCCTCAGGAGAATGCTGTTGAAGGCTGTGCAGTATGGGCTGGATGAAGCTCAGCCACTCCTGAAGACATTAGTTTGTGAAGCAGAGTGCACAACTTTAAAACAGTTTTCTACCCACGGTCCTGGTGATGAGAACAAACAAGGTAAGAAAAAGGGCAGCCTGTTCACAGAAAGGTGAGATGGTGCTCTGTGATGAGAGTATCCATAAAATCTTGTGCATTATTGAATAACTGGATTGTTTCTTTCTGTGTAATTAAAGCATTTTTGCACTTTACAGTAGAATTAATTTTGACTTCTAATTCTATTGTAGAAGAGTGTGGCGTGTATATTAAAACCTCAAACATTTCAGCAGAATCCTACGTGGTACCTGGTGAGTGGATCATTTTGGTGTAGCTGTAGCAGTTGGACAGTGGTTTTTTATACTGTTTGTACTCAGGAGTTTTTCCCCACTGAATAGTGATGTTACTTCATTACTTCATCTTGATCTGTCATCGTATTTATCGTATCATCATATTGGTGAAAGCAGAATGGTAAATACCCCACGAAGCCCACTTTGCTTGTTATGACTGCAAAGGGCACGTTAGTGAAATTCAGGTTAGGTTTTAACTCTGCACATTCTGCCTTTGAAAGGCAGGCACAGGTGGAGGTGCTGCAAGGCCTATTTTATGTGCTGTCTTAGGTTTTGCTGGCATTTTGGGGGGTTTCCCTGGATATTCACTGGTTTCTCTGGCCTTTTTTTGTGGCCCAGGCAAAAGGAAAGGCGAGGAAGGGATGCGCAGTGCGGCGAAGCGCCAGAAAGCGGAGCACAGCGCCGAGCACCCCGCCTTCTACTACAACGTGCACAGGCACAGCATCAGGGGAATGAACATGCCAAAGTAAGGCAGCCTGGAAATCCCACGCTTGTACTGCTGCACTACCTGCCTCATACTGAATCAGCCTTGTCAGCACTGAGTTCATTTTAAATGTGTGGTTTGTTGGGTTTCTTTCCAGGTTAAATAAGTTCTTGAACTATCTCTCTGAAGCTGGGTACAGAGTGAGCCGAACCCACTTCGACCCCATGGGCGTGCGCACCAGCGCGCCCCTGGCGCAGTTCAAGACTGTCCTCATGAAGTACAGCACTCCCACCTACGCAGTGGGGCAGGCAGAAGGCCCCGTCCATCTCCCTGCAGATGATCACGGGGGAGAAAAGTCTCCAGCTGCTGCAGATACCAAGGAAGAAGATGCTGAGTTTCCAGAAGATGATGAGTCCAGAGGCAGTGCTGCCGTGTCCACAGAATCCCACCCCGCGCACTGTGCGGCTGATTAATGCGGATTGTTGTGGTCGTACATCAGGATGTTACAGACTCGAGCACACCCTGTTCCAGTAAGCCACTTCTTCCCAAACTGCAGTTTGAGCATTTGAGCTGCCTCTTTTACTTCAAAGGGGCATTTTAGACTTATGTAGCAGAACTTAGCCCTGATCGCAGCCTGGCTGTGGTCACGGAACTGGCACTGTGGGAAGGTCTCAGAGAGTTACCTGGTTTTACACTCCCATCCCTTTCACACTGAGGCGAGGTGGCTGCTCCTCAGTTTGGTCAAGCCCCATTTTGCCAGCACAGCATCCAGGCGGGTGGACAGGGCCAAAAGCCTTCAGCATTTTGGAACGTGAGATGAGTGCAAAACAGCATATTCCTAAAAAACATCATTCCTAAAACCTACTTGGTTACAATCCAGAGGGAGGGCATGTTAAGAAGATATCAGAGGATAAAATGCAAAGTGAGTTTAAGCCAGGAAGTCCTGCCTGGATGCACCTGGAGCTCCAGGCTGCATGTGGAACTGTGTTGGGGTCTGTTTCCATAGTCCTGCTCCAAGCAGGACCTGCCCCAGGGGAGAACGGGAAGAACTGCTACCGAAGCTCCGGTTTGTAACCAAACCTTTGTGAATTGTGTAGTCACTCTAGGTAGTTGTTTGCTCAGAGGTTACACTGGTGTGCTGCAGAAAGGTACAGGGACAAGGGACCAGTTGACATTCGGGTAAAGTTTTGCCATGAGTTTGTCAGTAATAAATCTTGGGTGAGAAAAATCTCCTGTGAACAAGCAAAGATGCTGTGTGTTGGCAGTGGGCTCTGGTTTCCTTAAATACATGGCAGCATTCCAGCCAAATATGCTTGACTTTGTCCTTTCTTTCCCCCAGACTTTGTTCTGACACCTCTGTGTATCTCATTTGAACAAGGACTCACTCCCACGATTGAACCTGTGGGAAACTGGCACCGTGTTCAGGCTGGTCCCCTGGTCTTAGGGTTATCCAAGAGTAGAATGTGAGTGGTAATTATCCTTATGTATCCATCTCAGAACCTTTACAGTAAGAGTAACATGACTCATACACTCCTGATTATGCAGAACTTCCTATGCTCCTGTCAGGCCAGAAGTAAGCTGCTGTCTCTTACACTCTCTTCAATTCCAGATCTCTTCTGTGATGAGTTATTTTCATTCTGTCCTGATTTAACCAGAGGAGCCTCCTGAAGGGATCGTGGATCAGTGATACAGCAACAGTTTCCTTCAAAACTGTAGTGCTTACAGTTTTTTCCAAAGATCACTTGGGATCAAATTGGAAAGACAGATGGAAGGAGAAAGAGGATTTCATGTTCCCTTGTTGCATTTTTGGGTTTTTAAGAGGAGGGTGTTGGCAGGCTGTGCTTGCAGGTAACACACTGCTCACTTCAGTGTTAACATGATAGAATGAATCAGTCCTAAAGTTGGTTACCTGGGGTAAAAGACTGTTCCAATTACAGTAAAGTAGGTTAAAAAGAAAAGTTTAATGTAAAGTCCCTCATGAAAAATGCTTTTGATTACTCTTGCAGCTCCTCCTAAGGACAGGTGTTATACACCTTTTCCAAGCCAAGGCAACTATTCCCAGGTGTTCAGAGGGGCAGAGAAAGTGAAATTCAGGCTTGCCCATACAGTCCAAGCCTTTCTCCTCTGCCAGAGGGGCAGGTGATAGGGGCAAGGTCCTGTGTCTATTCTTAGAGCTGGCCAGTGTACCAGCCAGTACCAGTGCTGGGCCAGGCATTTCATGCCACCACCACTAATGACAGACCTGCAGCAGATCTCGGCTGGATCACAGTGTCACTGCAAGTCACTTGTGCTGAACAGAAAATCAGGACTGATCAACTGTGGGAAGCCTGAGGGTTGGAAATCAGTGTCAGGCCATCAGCTGAACAGCAGGCTGGAGAATTAATGTCCGAGGACAACAGAAAGTTAAGCTGCAGGAGATGATCCAGTTCCCAGTATGGGTGGTACCAGTGCCACCTCCCATGGTTTGTACCTGAGGGCATAGCCACCTCCCACTGCATAACCCATTAGCACTTGGGGTGTTTTCTGCTTAGCTGGGATTTAAGGAAGCTTTAGGGGGGGTTAGGCTGTTCAAAGGCAACTTGGATAATCAGTGTCAGCCCAGAGTGCAGGAGGAGCCTGGGAAGAAAGGGATCTTGTCCAGAGTGGGAGAGCACTTACGTGCAGTAACTACAGCTTTTGGTGAACACAAGCACTGCCTCTGAACTCAAGGTGCAGCCTCTGGTTAAAAGTTGTGGTAAATAAAGAGATAAAACAAGGAAGGGAGCAAAAGTTCACTTATTAAAATGAGGCACCTCAACCCAAGTCCACTGCCTTGGGCTGAAACTGCTTAATGCAGTTAAATGCAACAAAAGTCTCATGGTTTAACCCCCATGCTGTGAAAATCCTTCACCTCCTTCCTCAGGCTGTAGGATCTGCCTGGAACAGGAACACCTCTGACAAGTCAGTGAAGAGCTGCTGCCTTCTGTGTGCCTCTAGTTCTTGCTGAAGACACAGAATACCCTTTTGGAGTTCAGCTGCTTCCAAGGGACTGTACCAGCCAACACACTCAGGTGCCCCAAGCAGGGCAGGACTAACACACACCCCCCAAAGGGCTCCTTTTATCAACTACAAGAGGAAGGTGCACTGGAATTTCTGACAGGTTGTTTTATTTTCAATTTGAGCATTTCAGTGGGACTTGAGTTGGATAGGAGATACTTTAGTTAGGCTTACCCATACCTAACCCATTATGTACCTAAAAATAACGTGGTTTTAAAAGGGAAGAATAAAATCATGTTGAAAATAAAATAGTTTCTAGCACTAAAGAGTCACAGTGCAATCAATGGTTTAATCAAACAACTACATTATATATATTATTTGAAGAACATAAATATTCAGGAAATTCACTACAACATGAAAATAAAAGCTTCACATTCTCCCACGCTTTTTGAAAGAACTGGGGACAAAGTGACAGCTCGTAGACAGACTGCTCAGCTTCACCAGCACCCCTCCTGCCCCAGAGCCTGTTCATCCCCGCAGCTCTCACACTGGAAGGGATGCTGACACTAATCTACAAGTTTCCCCATGAACTTTAAAGCTGCTCCCCCACCCCCCAGTTCTATTCTGTGGACATGCACTACTACTCTATACAGCAACGTTTCACCAGAAAGTCAGCAAGGATGTATTTCCTTAAGAACTGCCCCCTCTGTGCTCTGGGGCATCCAAACTTCCATTTCAAGTCACAAAACCCCAAGTCTCTCCAGTCAGAGAAAATAATTAAGTTACTCAAAGAAGCCTGTGCAGTTTTTAGTGGGATAAAGCTGACCTGGAACAGCAGCTGGGAAGGACACATATTTACAAGTGCTAGGAAAGCCTGGAGCCATGGAAGGGGAAATCCTTCCCAGGAGAATCCCCGAGCACCGGCATACTGGTGTACCACATGCCAAAGCCAGTGGAACTACAGGCAGGACACAGGAGGAGCGATCCTGTGGTGTGAAGTCTGTTGCTTCCCTGTCACCAACTCTTTTTGCTTCAAGCTCCAGGTGCAAAGAGGTGTGAAGGCCCACCAGCAAGTCTTACAGCAAAGGGAACCTCGTGATGCCAAAGTTTCCCTTCAGACAGAACACTTCACAGGAGGAGCAGCTCCCAGGAGCGACAGCCAAGTCCAGAGGGGTTGAACATGCAAATGAACAGCAGCTCCCAGGCGTCACACAAGAGCCCAGTGCCAAGTTGGAACACTTGAACCTAAATTTAAGACACTAAATGGTAAACTTTGTCAAGTACTAAAGTTGTCTTTCAAAGTGCTAAGCCATGTTTGTTAAAGCTATGGCAAAGGAAAAAAAGCAGAATCTTGGAGCAGCTTATGGTTGAAGTCTTTTCTACTCACACCAGGATAAGGTCAGTGCTGGGCTGGCACAACTGCCTAAATAGCAAAGCATTTTGATGTCCATGTGCTGGAATTTGGGGGATTTGCTTTAAAAACAAGTTTTCCAGACAGTCACATTCTAACACATTCACAAGAGAGATCCCACTTGATTGGAACAGAGCAGGGCTGTGAAACCTCCAGAAGATGCCCTTCAGTTAAGCTGTGAGGACAGAGCACTGTAAGAGGCCAGGGGGCAATCGTCAAGACTGGCATGTTTTGCAAGGGGAAGAGTTACAGGTCTGGATTGTTTGGGCTTTTTTTGACTGAAAACCAAACTGATACCATGAATCACCTTGCATGGAAGTATTAAATTAAATCAAGCACACAGCAAGGTTTTAAAGTGTCCTTTTTCTCACTGCAGCTCTTTAGAATCGTAGAATCCCACAACAGTTGGAGTTGGAATGGACCTTAAAGACCATCTCATTCCAGCCCCCTGCCATGGGCAGCGATGTCTCACAAGATACCAAACTCACATTTGTTAACAAGAAAATGACTTAATAAACCTTTCCTAGGGGATCAGATTACCTCTAGCTGCAAGACCATCCGAAATCCTTTCTCTAACAATCTTTCAGATGGAGAACCAAATTCCAACACTGAACATGTTCCGTGGCATATGCTACTATTGAATTGACTTCCTTGGCCATCCAACACTCAATACTTCACAGAGGCTACTGTAACTGTGTCAAATGCAGTCGAAATCCAGATTTACCTGGACGAGATGAAGACATTCCAAACTGGAACACTCGATCAGTTATCATGCATTAGGAACAGAAGAGCACATCAAACACTGGAATGCACCTGGAGAAGGTCATTTAGTCTCCTAGGGAAAAACCAAAAAACCCAACCCAAAGGCTAAATTAAAGAGAACCCAGAATACTGTCTAACCATATTACTGAGTATACTGAGAGTGCCTGAAGGCAGCACGGCTATTGTCCGGGAAGATACTGGTGGTGCCTTCTTTTAATATTAAAGAAGTCACAGCTACAAAAGAGTTAGTCCCATCCCAGTTTCCCAGCACGGCTTATTTGTGCTCCTTCGTTGGCGCATAGTACAGTTCCATAGGCTTGTTCACCTTCCAGTACTTCTCACTGACCAGTTCCAGGGAAAACGACCCATTTAACACCTAGAAGAGAAGAGCAAACCAGACAGGAAATAAATCTCACTGCTTGCACAGGTTGTGTAGAAACAGGCTACTTAAATTAACACTGAAATGTGTTGACTTAAAGGAGTTACCAACAATGTGGCACAAGTCACAAGCTAATCAAAGCCCGGGAGTCTCAGGGGAAGTAGTACTTTTCCCTCTTCAATTTTAACTGGAAAACAACAGCATAAGCCAGCTCACAGTTGCTGGCATCACTGGGTTTTCCCCAAGTAATTTATATGCCTACTTTTCTACCAACCAAACTTTTGCTGTCTCCATTTTCCTGAAAAGCAACTGATCTGCTTCTGAAGAACCACATGCCACGGATTTTACCCCTAAGCTGGGTCAGGAAAAGTCCAGGTGAGTGGAACTGGATCAAATCTGTACAAAGGATGGATCACTGGTGGGTTTAGAGGGGGTGCTTACGGTGAACTGCCCGTTGGCAGTGGCGATGTAGATGGTGTACTGCTTCTCACTGGCAGTGTCCAGGTTCATCTGGTTGGATTCCCCTTTGCTACGAAGCTCCTCCAAAGCCAATCTCACAGCCAGGTACTTGGACAAGTGATCAACCGTGGCATTACCTGAGGTCTTGATGTACCTGTGGCAGCAACCACAAAGATAATCATGTTTGAGCAGCAGGTATGGGGAAAAACATCTGTAATGCCCCCAGATATTGAACATCAGCTGTGAAAAGACTTTTCAAGGCAGTTCACAGCTGAAGCTTTTCCCAGATTGACAGACATGACAGAGGCATGTTTCATCAGCAGAGAAAGCCAAGAAGATACCTGAGGAAACCACAAATCTTATTGCTGTGAGCCAAAATTTGCAGTCAGTGCTTCGACTGGATTATGGACACACCAAAAAAAGGCCAGGAAAAGCTGCCAGCCTGCAAATCCTGCTGGCACAGAGCTGCTCTGAAAACTGCTGACACTTATGCAAGGTTTGTTTATTCCCAAAGAATCTCAGAAAAAGTAGAAAGGGGCTGATACTACACCATCATCCCACTACCTGTGAACTGCAATGCTTAAAACCCTTAAAAAAATCTTTACTTGTGACCAAAGGCTTGAAACAGCTCATTGCTGTATTTTTCATAATGGTTGAGCAGTTCCTGCCTTGCAATAGAAAGGGAAGGAGGGTGTATTTGCATTTGGCCCTGGCACAGGTTGGGCAGAGAAGCTGTGGCTGCCCCATCCCTGGGAGTGTCCAAGGGCAGGCTGGACGGGGCTTGGAGCAACCTGGGCTGGTGGGAGGTGTCCCTGCCCATGGCAGGGGGTGGGATGGGATGGGCTTCAATGTCCCTTCCAACCCAAACCATTCTATGATATCACTGAACAGTATGACCAAGGTAAATTGATCTTTAAAAGCTTCAAGAAGTGACAGAAAGCAAAAGCATCAGAAATGAAGAGCAGCATCACTGACCTTGTCTGGGCGCTGTCGTCGTTCTCCATGAGCGTGGGGTGGGGCCTGAAGACCAGCTCGATCTCACTGGCCCCGTCCATCACGGGGTCTATTGCCACCGTCGTGTTGTTGTTGTCCAGTTCCAGCCCGGAGTCATCCGAGGTTTTGGTCCTCTTGTTGCTGGGCCCTGCCTCCTGGTTGCTGTGTGTGGAGGCGTTGCTGCAGTGGGAGCTGTCTCCATTGTCCTCTGCCCCGCTGCCGTTCTCGATCTGCTGCTTCTTGCCCCTCTGTAGCCTGGTCAGAACAAACAGAAATAAACCCTGATCCCCACTCAGAATTCACTCAGTGGACAGGCCCACACACTGTACAAATACTTTTTTTTTTTTAGAAAAAGATACTCACAGACAAGACCATTAATTTTTTCCTGACCCTCAAACACCTTTCAGACATGTTTTAAGACCATTTTAGCTTCATACAGTTGTTTACAAACAGATGCAGACCATTATTTTCATCTAAACGTGAGTCCACGTGTGATTAAAGACACAAATCACACCATGCTTCACCACAACACAGAGCCTGGAGCCCCTTTCCCAGCTGGCTTTTTAAGTTTAAATGGACACCAGGAATTTCCCGACAGCATAAACACCACATTTTTCAGCCTGTGAATTAAGTTGTAACTAAAATTAAATCCTGGCATTATGAGCATATATAAGGGTAGTATTTTGGTACAGGGTTCATTGTATTATGGTCTGTTATCTAAGACATGACAGCCATGACTGAGTAAAACCAAGCTGAAATCTCTATCAGGCTACCACAGAAGCTGCAGGGAACAATACAAAGGTTTCTATTAGTAGACAAAAGCTTAAAAATTACTTTGCCAAAGGTTAAAAATTATTTTGGCAGACCTCAGAGGAGAGAAGAAGACTCTCAAGCTACATGGGGAGTGAGGCCAGGCAGTGTATTCTTAGTGTAAAGGCAAACGAGCTGACACGTGGGCAAACGTCGTGGATCAGGTACCTGTTCATGGCCTGGATCTTCAGTCCTTCCTCGATGCTGTGACTCAGGGCTTGCTGGTTGTTGTGTTTGCTGATTCTTGCCAGTACTCTCTCCTGATGGGCCTCATATTCATCTCTGCTCGGGTAAATCTTACTGATGAGAGCATCAAAATTGGGGTCTGGGCGCAGGGATCTTTTTGAAACGAGCTTTTTGCGACACGTGGGACATTCTTTGTTGCTGGACGTGAACAAGAAGGAAGCAAACAGCACTAACTCTCCAGCAGAACAAAACTGCCCTGACGCTGCCATCCTTTGTCAAAGGGCCTCGCTAGGACTCAACACTTAGAGTAAAGCTGGGTGCAGCTTCTGTCTCTTGACAGGTCAGGTAGTTGCAGGTATTTAAACAAAGGTCACAAACATGTATCTCCCTGCTGCTTTTTTATTTTAAAATATGCCTGAGCAAACTGCATTTAGACTGAAGAGTTCGAAACTCCCACTCTGCAAACTGGTTCTTCCCTACACTCTCTGGCTGGATTTTCACCTAGAAGAAAATGGATGTCTAGTGGAAATTATATTAAGGCACAGTCTTGGGAAGGAATCCTTCCCTGTGAGGGTCATGGGAAGCTGTGGCTGCTCCATCCCTGGGAGTGCCCAAGGCCAGGTTGGACGGGGCTTGGAGCAACCTGGGATAGTGGGAGGTGTCCCTGTCCATGGCAGGGGTGGCACTGGGTGAGCTTTGAGGTCCCTCAAACCCAAACCATTCCAGGATTCTGTAATTCCATGATTTCTAGCACTCACAGGACAAAACAGGTTAAGAAGTCTGTTCAATAGATCAAGCACTAATTACTGAGAAAACTAACTCAATCTTGTCCTTCCCCCTATTTTGTTCTCATTTAACTAAAACAGCAGGTTCACACCATCGTATTCCTGAAAGAGGAAGAGCCTCAGTAGCTGACACCCTAGTGTCTTTACTCATGATGGTTTTCTTGTTTCCCTCTAATGAATTTTTTCCTAATTGCTTATCAGAATTTATGCAGGCACAGCAAATCAAGTGTGACATGGATAACTGCCATTATCATAAATAAATACATCATTGCCTTAATGGCTGTTGGTTACCTCAGAATTCTGCTTGGGAAGCATGAACTTTTAACTGAAGAATACAAGAAAAATTGCTTGTACTTTAGGGCAGATTGTTTCAGTAGTGAAGCTCAGAAGCAGGACTACTGCTGAATCCACACAATTTGAAATTTATTATTAGGAAAAGAAAGAATGAGGGAAATGAAACTCATTTTTGAAAATAACATTTGTTTTACTGTTACTGCATCGAAGAGAAAAAGAAGAATACGAAAGAGGGTTTCGGTTCCTTGCAAGCACCAGAGCTATGGGCTGAGTTTCCATGAGGACAGAGTGTTTGTGTGGCAGGGCTGGCGGGGCAGGGGGAGCCGTGCCCGGCGCGCCGCCCCGTGCCCGCCGCTCACGCACCCGCTGCGCAGCGCCGTGATGATGCAGTCGGCGCAGAACCGGTGCAGACACTCCTTGGTGGTCATGGTGTTCTTCAACATGTCCAGGCAGATGGGGCACATCAGCTCGCTGTGCAGGCTCCGCGGGGACACCACGATCTCCAGCCCATCCGTGATGGCTTCCTAGTGCCAAAGGAAGGAAAATTCTCTAAGGGCATTTAGGAACCTCCTCATGGAGTTGGCAAGTTTTCCTACAGGGAACATGGCAAAAAGGCAAAACGGGACATACACAAACACATTAAGCACACAAGCCCAGTGCTGCCATCAAGGCCAGCTCTGTAGCACACAAGAAAGACATGGAGCTACTGGAGAGGGTCCAGTGGAGGCCATGAAGATGGTTTGGGGTCTGGAGCACCTCTGTTATGGGCAGAGGCTGTGGGAGCTGGGCACGGTGAGTCTGGAGAAAAGAAGACTGAGAAGGGATCTCATCAATGCATAGAAACATCTCACAGGCAGGTGCCAAGAGGACAGTGCCAGACTCTTTTCAGTGGTGTCCAGGGACAGGATGAGGAGCAACAGCCATAAAATAAAACAGTAAGTTCCACCTCAACATGAGGACAACCTTCTCTGCATGAGGGTGACAGAGCCTGGAACAGCTGCCCAGGGAGGGTGTGGAGGGCCCCTCTCTGGAGACATTCCAGCCCCACCTGGAGGTGTTCCTGGGTCACCTGCTCTGGGTGACCCTGCCTGGGCAGGAGCTGGACAGGAGGATCTCCAGAGGTCTCTTCCAACCCCAGCCGTTCCGGATTCTGGGATTACCTGAGGTGTTCTCTGCAGCTCATACAGACTGAGCTCCCAGGTTTTGCTCAGAGGCTGCGTCCCGTTCGTCTGCACGGCTTGAGACATGGCTGGGAGAAAGGAGAGAAACAAGCTCAACACTCATGTGTGTCTGGTACAGGATCCACTCCCTCTCCCAAGCCAGCGGAATTCCCAAGTCCTCACGGACACGGCCCCGGTGCCAGCAGAGCAGAAGCTCTGGGGGCACACTTGTTCATCACATACCAGGCTCCATGGATAATCCCATCCTCTGTAGCACCCCAGAAACACTGAGGGAGCCACTCAGCCATGAACACTTGGCAAAAACCAATTGAGTTGTTAAACAGAAGTGCCACAGAACTGACAGCCATAAAGCTTTGGCCGTGCGATGCCGACGCTGCAAATGCCACCTGAGGCAAAAAATATTCCTAAAACACCCACTTATAGACGTGCAGAGGGGTGAAGTAGGGTCTGCTTCCTGACCAAGGGGAAGGGCAAAACTAGGCACGACACAGAAAACCAGCTGAAAGTGCTCACTGGAGCACACCAGAATGGCTTTGTGCCCCTCCTGAAAATACATCGCACGGGGTTTCCAAACAGAAGTTTGGGGAACACTGAAAGATCAACTGAAACACAGTCACTGAATAATAAAACAACAGACCACACAGAGAAACTGCAACACTGTCCCATCAGAATTTTAGGGCTGCGTGAGATGAGGCAAAATTACCACACGTGGTCACTGCAGATGTGAAAAAAATCAGGTCAAAATGACAGAAGAAAATTATGATTCTGTAAAAAAACAAAACACTTTCACACTCGGGGAGAGGAGGCAATGCTTCCCATCTCTGCAAAAAGGAAGGAGGAAAACTTATCCCAGACTGAGTGGTATGTTTAATAAAATAAATGTAACTATATAAGTGGACAGATTACAGCTGCAGACATTTCTACTCAGTGGAAGAGGCTGAAGTGCTTTCTTACTTTTTTTTATCACTTTTTTAAACCTACATTTGTATTTCCAGACCCTTCAATTCAGCAGCCAAATGCATTTTCTATTGGCATCTACCACATACATTATAATCCAGTTTCCAACTCAACAATTTCTATATGAAAGAGTCAAAACCTCTCTGGAGAACAAGGTTACTTCATGAAGTTAAATTAATTGTGAAGGGAAAAGCAAGAGGAGTGCAGTGAAGATTATTAGATCTGCTTTCATCCAGGCACAGAAATCAAGAGTTTTCACACCTTATGAAACAGAAGGAGACAGAGAAGAAAAAGCCTGACAAAGCAGCCACATGCACTGTTATGGCTACTAAGTGTAATCCTGCAATGGTCTGGGCTGGAAGGGACCTCAAAGCCCACCCATCCCACCCCCTGCCATGGGCAGGGACACCTCCCACCAGCCCAGGGTGCTCCAAGCCCTGTCCAACCTGGCCTTGGACACTCCCAGGGATGGGGCAGCCACAGCTTCTCTGCCCAACCTGTGCCAGGGCCTGCCCACCCTCACAGGGAAGGATTTCTTGCCAATATCCCATCTATCCCTGCCCTCTGGCAGATCAAACCTCTCTCTCTCTCTCTCTCTCTCTGCCTCTAACAAGTACTACTAGGTGGGATTTATGCTGTGGCCAGAGGGCCACTCTTGTCAGTCACTGAAACACCTTGCCCTGCATTTCAAGGTCACCTGCCACCCTCCAGCCAACTCAGCCTCAGGGCACAGCCAAACCCCGAAGCACAAGCTCTGCCACTACAGGGCACACACACCGGCCACTACCAAAGCAAGAGCTCATCCACAGAACCAAGGCATTACACATCTGAGAACCACCAATGGCATTAATCTCTTTGGGTTTGGTTCCTTGTTGCTCCCCTGTCCCAAACAGCAGCTGGAAAAAGGGAAACATTTGGTGTTTAGTCATAAAACTTGCCTGGTCGCTTTGTGTCTTTTATAGAAGAAAACTGGAAATGGGGAGATAGTTCAAGATTATCAGAATGTGTAAACTTTGACTTATTTGTAACCAGGATCCTTCTCAGTTCTCCGTGTTGTTAAGAATGTTAAACTAAAAGAAAACCCACTGTACTGCTCTTAAGGAGCTTAGGAATCCTCTGATTGACTTTAGATATCCAAACTTTACCCACAAGCTGAACAGTGCTGGGAGATGAGCCTGTGGCTCCAGTAAAGAGCACCACATCCATCCAGCTGAAAGGCTTCCTATTTAAGCCTGATTTCCTTGGGAAACAGGGCTTATGCAATCCTGCTCTTTGTGCTCATTTTCTAAAACAATTTTGAAGAAAAATGGTTGAGTTTAAAAACTTATTTTCTTGTTAAGTCTTGTTCCTCGAGTGCTGGAAAACAGGCAGTTATGGAAAAAAATATCAGTATGGAAGACCCCCACCTTAAAGCTCCTTGGATTTCCTGCCTCCTCACTAACTGGGGAATTTATGCCAGAGCACCCTTCTTCCAAATGTGCTTGGAAAAATATTCCAGCAGACTAACACCCACACTTGTCACACACTACATCCACTTCACAAGCTCTTACACTGCAATACACTTAATTATTTACTCTGGGGCAGTCATGACTCGCAGCAGGTTGGGCATTTGGATATCCCATTCCTGAAATGGTCCAGTAAAAATAAAATCCAGCTGGCAACAAGTACAGCAGACCAGTCAGAGCTGTGGGCTACAAGGCAGCCAAAGGAGGAGTCTCTGCTCCTGCTCTTCACAGCTTACCCTTCAGAGGTTTCCCACTCTTAGATCCACCAACATACAATGGCTCCTTGTCTTATACCTCAAAATCTGTCATTATGAAAATTTAAGTTTTCCTGAACTCTAGCTTGACACCAACAGTGATGCTGGTCCTGCTTTAACCAGAGAATGGGGGAACTTTCTACTGGATGTCACCAGAGATCCCTCACAACCTGGATTATGCTCCAAAATGCTCTGCAGTGCCTATTTCAGCCCAGGCAAAGCATCTGCAGGGGTGGTTGTGTCAGCACCACCCGAGGGCAGAGAAAGGCTGGAATGGTGACAAGTAGCTGGAATAGATAACCCACAAACCAGCTCAGGTGTGGCCATGACCACATCACCCCTATTTAACTCTAAACAGTGTCCTGAGTTCTGATACTTTCAGGAAAAAAACACTTCTGAGGGGAAAAATTGCATCAGGTTCTTTAAAAAAAAAGTATTACACATATTTTTACAGAGTCTGAAAATCTTTGAGCTCAACTGCTTTCTGTTCCAAGTTGTAAAAGGTAAATATTTAGACTTAAAACAGTAAAAGAGTCAGACTTCTATTCGGTGTGCCAAGTTCAACAGCACCTTCAACCATTCTGGTTTTTCTTTCCAAAGGATTAGTTCCTTTAAAAACAGGTATCACAGTGCAGTTATTTGCAGGCTTAAAAGGATTAGTTTTGGGTTTTATTCTCTCTCATACTAGAACTAGTATTGGGGACAGATTGCACATTTTCACAAAGTACTCAATTTGATCATTCATTTCAGTTTATTCCATTAAAGCACTCAGAAATTTAAGTTTTTTCTGCTTTTACTTTCTGACTAAGAGCTTGATTTGGGAAAAAAAAAAGTCCATACAATTCTGGAAGACACTATTTGAAGGAATTAACCTTCTCTGCAGTTCACTGGCAGCTCAGATGGCTTTACATCCAGTTGTAATCAAGGACAGCTAATACGATTATGTATGTTTAGCATTCACTCTTTCCGAAGGTTTTCCCTCTCTGAATCCACAGATCCCTGGGAGCCAGCAGGCTCAGGTTCTGGCCTGGAGCTCCTTTTGTTCCCAGCTCTGGGATGAGCTGCTCAGTGACCCTGCACAAGAAGCCCCTGCCCGTGCCCATCCCCCGGCCCTCGCTGCCACTGCCAAAGGGGACAAACCCCAGAGAGGAGATCCCACTGAAGGGGCTTTGGCCTCCCAGTCGAGTTCAACGTCACAACACCCCTGACTGGGAAAGGTTCCACCTCCCTCCATTTGCAAGCTGAATTCAGTATTCCATTGGCCACGTGCCCGGTCACCTTCTCTTGGCACAATCAAACCTGACCTCTGCTAGCACTGAATTCCAGCCCATGGCCTGGTGTTCAGAGCTGCAATCAAAGCAGTGGCTCTGCAGGGCAGCTCCCCTCCCACAGACAAGGGTCTCCATTACCACCAGCTGTTTCAGACATTAAAACCTCGTGTAAAATCCTGAGGAGCTGGTGCTGTGGGCTCACATCACAAGCCAGACACAAGACAACAATTCCTTAAGGTACCAAAAAAAGGAATTATTTCCACACAGCACTGGGGACACTCACACTCCCCGGGATGTGGCGGGGAACAACCTGACCTGCTTTTACCAGGAGGCTGGATTAGATGATCTCGGGAGGTCTCTTCCAATCCCAGCTACTCTAACATGGGCTTATCTCACTATCAGAGACATTTACCCTTAGTTTTGTTGTGTAGAGTGTGACACAGCCAAGAAAAGCCAAGAGCAACTAACACTAATTAGCCAATAAACCACTGCCACAACACAAAGCTGAAGAGACCTGACTCTACAATCTATGTGGCCAAGTAGCCCTCTAAGCATCCTCCCTACCCACCAAAGAAACACCACAAGGCTTTTTTGGGGACAGCAGTGACCACCAGCCTTATACAGAGCAGAATCCATTTGTTTGAGCTGTGTGGAAACAGCAACAAGGGAATCGGGCCCTCAAATACCAGCAAGTCTGTTTAAATGGGATTTTTCTTGGTAAATACATGATATAGCCATGTATTTAAGAAAGAGAACACTTAGGATAGAGCTGTAAATTGTGGCAGATTACCTGTCAATCTGCAAATTCAAGAGGATCAGATTAAAAATTAATGGTATCAAATGAACAGTTCCAGTTATTCATAAAATGCCTACAAGTATATTAATGGGCCAATTTCAAAACTATTACCAAACACCTTACCAGTTAATACTGATGGCAATGTAAGCTCCTTTGCAAATGCCTGCTACAGTTCAAAATGAGCTTCCACAAAGCCAGCGTTCCAAATATTTTGTACACATTAACTAGAAGTCTACCATGTGCACACCACAAACACAACTAATTAAAAGGCTATTAAAGATGCCAAATTAATATAAACCATGAAGCTGAAACTTCAATTCCATGCTTCAGAAGCCAAACCTGATAACAAATTGCAAGTATTTACAATACCAAGCTTTCCACCCGTATGATGCCTCAGCTTACAAACAAATACAGCCTCGGACTGTGATCAAGGGAGAGAAACACTGAATTAGAATAAAAAACAAAGGAGAAGAGACACAGAATTGTATCATATCATCATAGAATCCCAGGATGGTTTGGGTTGGAAGGGACCTTAAAGCCCCAGTGCCACTCCCTGCCATGGGCAGGGACACCTCCCACCAGCCCAGGTTGCTCCAAGCCCCGTCCAACCTGCCCTTGGACACTCCCAGGGATGGGGCAGCCACAGCTTCTCTGCCCAACCTGTGCCAGGGCCTGCCCACCCTCACAGGGAAGGATTTCCTCCAGGTATCTAATCTGAACCTGTTCCCTTTCAATTTTAAAACCATGTTCCCTTTATCCGTCACAGAGCACGTATGAAGATCTTGTTATCTATGCTCCATGAGAGAAAGAAACCAGCACACCAGCAAGTCCAGGGGCAACAGTGTTCCTGGAAAATAGGAAAGGAATCAGATCCATGTCAAGGCATCATCCTTGGATCCTAAAGTGGGCTTTGATAGTGCACATTTACAACCACCTTCATCATTACAACCTTAACCACCACCTTCAGTCTCCCAAAAATCCTCAAAAATGCCAGCATGGTCCCCTCCCAATTCCTTCCCAAAGCTCATAAGCAAAGGCAGTATTACCTGTGCATCCCCCTGCCATGACCCAAAGCTCCCAAAGCCCTGCAGGAAACCTCTGCTGTTCCACCTCTCCAAACCTACTTCAAGAGCAAACATCACGTCACCCCTGAGACAAGGAGGCTCAGGGGGGACCTTCTGGCTCTGCAGTCCCTGATGGGGAGCTGGGGAGGGTCGGGCTCTGCTCCCAGGGAACAGGGACAGGAGGGGAGGGAACGGCCTCAGGCTGGGCCAGAGCAGGTTTAGGATGGATTTGGGGAAAAATCCAGTGAAAGAAGTCCAGCCCTGTCACAGCTGCCCAGGGCAGTGGTGGAGTCACCACCCTGGAGGGATTTAAAAGACTTGTCGATGTGGCACTTGAGGACATGGGTTATGATTGATGTTGAATGTGATGAAACAATTTAAAGCAGATTTACCCTCTCACTACTGTAACTCATTCAAACTTAAACATGTGAGAACCATACTGACAATCCCCATTTAACATTCTATTTTCCTACTCCATTTACAGAAGGAAATGGAGAGGAACATTCAAATGTTTTGATCAATTGCATCAATATGGCCCCATGATGGCTGAGAAAACAATTTCTACAATAAAACCAGAAAACTAATATTAAAACACAAATCTAATGTTCAGATGGGTCTATCCAAGTCCCTCTGGATGTCAGATCAACTGGCACAGTGGAGAAGTTTCTAATAAAATAAAAGTGTCTGTAAATAGATCAATGACAGATGTTGATGTTCAAGGCTGTGCCAAGTTCTACATTTAAATACTGAGAAATCCAAGGTCTGTCAGTCTATAAAGAGCAGTTAGCAAAGAGAGACAACTTCAGTGCTGCCGTAGAGCGCTCCCAGCCAGGAGGGAAAGATGTTGTATAATTAATTCAAGACCACAGACTCAAAAATGCCCCAAAGCAGCCAGTAAAACCAAGGAATGCAGAGGCACTGGTGCAGTTTAACAGCCCCACAGTTGGCTACACTAAAAACCTCTTCCCAACATGACTGTCCCTCTCAGTCACACCAGATCCCACTTTCTAGTTTTCCTGATAACTAGTCCCAAACTTACATTTTCCCCCACTCTGCCCATAAACTTAGCAGGTATTTCTCTTCAACATAAAAAAAAAAAAGCAAGTAATGACACCTAATGCAGTGATTTTTGGAGTGTCTGGGAGGCTGCTGGACAGTGACATCTGACAGAGGGAAAAAAATATTGGCATTTCTGACAGCACGGGCTTGGAAGCACATGGGCTTTTACAGTTTCTTCAGTCTATTTATTCTCCCGAGAAAGCAATTTGCCTGGTGCCTTAAGATGTGGAACCTTCAATTGCCATTCCCAGTTTCCTGGCCCTGAGAGGGATCGATGCACAGAGTAATGGGTGCATTCCCAATCTGGCTGCCAAGCTGCTCATCCTGGGGTGTGACCTCATACAAACCATCTGCTGTGCATATGGACACCTCTGGAAGGGTTCACTGACAGCAGTGTCCAAAGAGACATAACCCTCCTGGATTACATGCCAAGGGCAGCAAGGAAAAAACGTACCAAATTACACTGTCTGTGATGCTCCAGGTGGTTTTATCACAGTGTTAAGAACAGTCACGGACTTTTGGACACGACACAAGTTTGTGATTTTAAGTTGGTGCTTCTCTGTGTATTTACAGCAGGAAAATGTAACAGCATCCAAGAATCCTGTGTCCATGGACATTGCTCTCCTGGAGCTGCTGCTCAAACTGAGTTTATTCTAATGAGTTCTATCTACACTCTCTGCATCAGTGACCTTCCCCCTTCACCTCCCAGATCACTCCATTACTATCAATAATCTTCAATCCTTGGTGTTCAACTTCTTATTTCCTGTTCTGTGTCATACCCTCCTGGACAACTCATCAGCTACAAAAACTGGAATACACAAAAATCCTGCAACATTTCCACAGAACTCTCTGGATCATATCAGTTGTCTCCAGGTAGTCCCAGAATTCACCTGCTCAAACTCATCATATGCTAAACCCAGGCTATTCCTAAATTAAAAAGCTTAGATTTTTTTTTTTTTTTTAATCTGGAAGAGACATTAGAAAATTTTTCACATTTTGATACAAACACACACAAAAAGCAAACATTGCCCACTGTTCTAATGCATCAGGCAGCAAGATTATTTTAACCACTAAAGCTCAAATCCTGGTACTCAGCCTTGCACGTCATCTATATCTTGTCTGAAGTAGTATTAAAATATGACAGTAGTATTAAAATATGATACAACATTAATGCTTTGGTCAGGAGTGAAAACAAACCCCAAAACTGTTACAGGAACAGCAACTTTTCACTGTTAATGTGGGTCAACAGATCAGGCAAGCACTTGACCTCAAATGTGTTGGAGATCCTTGCCAACAACTCATAAGAGACACTGCCAAGCCATAATTTAGCCCTGTGAAGCAACAATATTAAGCAGAACTCTGGGGGGAGTGAGTAAACTGTGATTTTATCTGCTAGTTGTTAAATTTTAATGTGAAGTTTCTCATAGTAGGAAGCCACAGCATATTGTGTATTTGACCACCCACGTGAGTTTCAAAAATGAAGTTTTAATCTCTTAAATCAACCTTAGACTCCAGAATTAATAACCAACTGGGATGGAGCAAAGCAAAAATGCCTTTCTAGAATTCATTTCAGTGCTGTACCAGATCAGAATAGGAGGGATAAAGGACTGAAAACTTTTGGGAGCAAACAAAAGTAAACCTTCAAACTCCAGAAAAGCTGAATCTATCACAGCAACTAAACTGATACAAACAGGCCAGGAAGGATACGTGTTGCCTCAGGATATTTTTAATGAGATTTACTTTTTATTTCCTTGCCCTGCACTGCTGGCACAGTTTTTTTTTGAGATGAACCACTTGCTTGCTTTCCTGAAGTAAGAGCTGCCAAAAGCAAATCTGACCACTCCAATCAGTAAGATGAAGTTTGATCATTTCAGCACCCGTGTCGCAGCCTCTACACTCGCTGTGCATTTTAGCACAAATCCTATGAACATCCCTGCACTATCATTCAAAGGACCTTTCCCATCTTCACAAATGCTGGGACTAGTTTGGCAGCAAAGGCTGGGTCTTGAGAAAACTTGAGTCTTCTCTTTTCAGTTTTTACACTGGAAACACGGAGAAATGCAGCTCTTGGCTGAGGACTGTGCTGGTAAAAGCCACTTCTACAGCTACAGTTACACCAGGGAGGGAAAACACCAACACGCAGCTGCTTTTCACCCCACAGCTCAGCCTGCTTTTGGTGCTGGAATGAACCCACCAATTCAAATCTGCCTTCAGGAGCTGGCCCTGCACTGTGCTCTCAGAGGTAAAACCAAACCTCCTTCCAGAGGTGTGTGCAGGATCCCAGGATCCTTCCTGACAGTCAGGGTGTCACACAGCCCCACATCAGAACCAGCACTCTGCTCAGCTGCAAACACGAGGAGAAATTCAGGATGATGGTAACAAACAGGAGCTGCAGAGTTGGTATGTTAATATTCCACATTTAATTGTTCTTCAGGGCTGCACCCACTGCTCACCTTGCTGCACTGCAGTGGCTGTTCCAGCCCTCAGATGCCCATCCCAAGCCCAGGGTGGAAGAGCTTGGAAACATCCAGTTTCCAAGACATCCTGAAACCAAAGGCGTGCTGAAATACCATATTAGACCCTGAAGTGCAGTGCTTGAGGAGCTGGCACAGATCTGCTTCTATTTCCATTGGGCAATCAACATCGGTTTGGTATTTTTCAACCCACCACAAGAAACATGAAAACCTGCTCACCACCTTCTTGGATGGCTGCTTTGGCTTTGGACAGTGCTCCGGGGCCCAAGATGCTTCTAAGCACATTTTAAGAAACACCATAAAAGTTCAAGCCACTGCAATTCAGGTGTCTTGGGACCACATCAAGGGACCCCTCTGTATCCTGCTCTTCAGCACACGACACACCTGCTATCCATCCCATTTATTCACAGAAATGGCCGCAGGCAGCAGTATTCTATTGCATTTATACTGTAAGGAGAAAGTCCAAGAATATCAGATCAAGAAATATGCTTGGGTCCCAGTTTCTTCAGAGCTATGTTAGATAGACATGAAGATTTCTCCCCCACTTTGCAGTTATCACAGTGAAGCCACGACCAACAGTGAGAGAATTTTCTTGATGAGAACAAAAGACAGCTTGGCTATTGAGAAACAGAAAATAAACTCCCCCACAACACTTGAGAGACAAAAAGACTCAAGCCATCTTATGTATGATTGACTTAATAGCTACAATAAATATATGAAAGCAAAACTGTTTATCTGGCAGCCAGGCAGCTCTCGCCTAAAGCTGGGTGACAGCAAGTAACAATTTGCATTTCAAGGGCTCCCTCACAAATAGGACTGTACATTTTGTAAACAGGAGCAACACTTACACAATTTAACCAGATAATTATCCAAAACACTTTAGAGTTATCCCTGAAAGGTAGAGCATGCATTAGGTCTTTAATTAGTTAGCAGGATACTACTGAGAACTCCCAGCTGTCTGAAAGAGAGACCCACAATCCAGAATTGGGGGGAAACCAGACAGGGATAATTCCTAAAAAATTTCTCTACTGCAACAAGTCTAAACAGATCCACAATATCAAATGCTGCTCATTCCTCAGAAAATTAGGAATTTAAGGTCAGCTTTGAAGGCCAGTTATTTTCATCAACAAGCAGAACCAAGCTGAGGCTCAACAACATCCCTTCTCCAATCTCCTTCCTCTCTGCCTACATCATTATTAAACTGCTGATCTATTCAGAAAAAAATAGTAAAGGGTATTCAGAGAAAAAAGTGGAAAGCATTCCTTTAGTCTGATACTTGTTTCACACACATTCTTAGAACTGGTGCTGCAGTCAGAGCAGATCTAGTGCTCCTTCTAACAAAAATACAACCAAGCAGTCCAGACTTCTGTCTTGGTTTTTGAAGGTCCTTTCCCCCACAGTTCCATTCTTTTTGTAAGCAAGAGAAAGAGTTTAAAGAAAGCTAAAGAAATTCACCTATTTCATAGCTAAGACTGATGGCTTTCCTATGGGTGCCAACCATATTTCTCCTGAATAACACAGCCCTGAAAATGCCAGAATTCTGCTTTAATCACCCAAGATGCCCAGCCAAGTCTCTCTACTGAACCTCTTACCACCCATCACTCTTAAAACATGAAGCACCACTGATAAAGGGAGACCTGTGCAATTGCTTTTGCCAGCACCTCCATTTATTTCCCCTCTAAGACATGACAAGCAGTGCTCTTCTTGGCAGCCGCAGCAAGGCTGCAGCTTCAAAGCTTGGAACCAAAGGCCAGAATTTTAGCCACTGAGTAAGTGAAAAAACACCTCCAAAGCAACATCTCTGTCCCTCTATGATTACAAGGTGGAAAGCAGAAAATAATAGGGTAGTTATTAAATATTGCAAATTATATTTTGCAGGGTAAAGATGTTCTAAACTTGCCATCACTGAAAGAGACTGTAACAGAGGCAGCATCAGCCACAAAGCTGACATTCAGCTCACACTGCCCAGTGAAAATTCCTCCCAGCTCCAAACAACTGACAAAGTTAACCCTGCGAACAAACATGTATCTTAATGCAAAATACACTGCCTATTCACATCTGCTGCTGTCACAGTGAAAGGCTGTCTTCACTGACACGCCAAATGCCAGCTCCGAGCCTGACATGATGTAAAAGAAAGTCAAATGATCTCATTACACACGATTTTAATGAAAACACAGATGAATACAAATCAGAGTACCTCTGCAGGGAACTCCTATTACAAACTGAGTCCCAAATTGAGTCTTTGTCACTGAATGAATGACATATTTGATCAAAGAACTTTCCCCAAGCAAAAATAATTTCCCACACACACCGGTCACGTTTGTTCAAATGCAAGCAATTCCCTTTAATCCTATGCAGTGCACACAGAGCTACAACCACTTCCAAACAGGGCTGGATTATGATTTATCGTACTGGAAATCATCTTTCTCCACTAGCTGTCCTCTGGATTTCTGTGGAATTAGGCCCTTCATCCAATTATTTTCCATAGGAGAGGGTCTGAAAAACAAACAGCTTACAAAAATCCCGAGAAGAATATTGCTCAGTGCTCGTGTCATACATACACTGTGCCGTGGGGTCGGTGCAAGGAAGGCAAGTGATTATGAAGAGGCAGCTACAACAGAGTATAAAACTTGGCAAGAAACAGGTGCTAAATTCGTATGGGGAGAGCAAGTGTGAGGGGAGGAGGGACACGCAGAGCTCCCGACACTGCTGCCCTGCGGAGCGGCACTGCCGGAGGGGCAGGGGCAGGGATAGGGGCTGGGATAGGGGCAGGGATAGGGGCTGGGACAGGGGCTGGGA
>VXBX01007572.1:0-113384 GCA_013400415.1 Scytalopus superciliaris
AAGTTCTTATCACATAGTGAACAATTGTATTCTACAAGTTGTTGTTTGAAGATGCTTCAAATATCCAAATATTATTGGGGTTCAGAAGAGGAGTAAACACAAAGATAGGTTCCCCAAACCTTATTTGATATCATAGTTCAAATACAGGGGACAATATCTCTAGTCTTGCCTCTTTCCTTAAGAATATATTGCACCTCAGCACCCCTACAACAAGTGAGCAGGCTCAAAGTCCTCAAGTAACCCAGTGAGACTTTCTCTAGATCCTGGATGAAATCCTGTTCCTGCCTTAAGTCACCAGGACTTTGCCCTGGGTCCCCCCTGAGGTTCTCAGCAGGCACAGACACAGCAGCTCAGGCTCACCAAGTACTCCGAGAACAGGCAGAAGGGCCGTGTCGGCTGCACTCGGATGGCGATGTTGCCCTCTTCTCCTGCAGGCACAACAGCCCCGTGGTCATCTATGATCTGCACAAAGGACACATCACACTATTACTCTGGTTTGCCCAGGGAGTATCTGTTGCAGCACAGTGCAGGACAGAGAAGGGACACAGACAGCATCCCCTTCCTCTTCTCCCCACACCGGCAGCGTATCGACGTACCTGCACATCGTAAGGGGGGACGGCCTTTCCCAAAGAGCCAGGTTTAATTTCCATTCCTTTCATATTGGCACAGATTGTCACCTGCATAATAGATTGCAATTTTTAGAAATTTTTTGCAGCATCTTGTAAACTTTATTACTGTTTGCATTGTGCAAGACATGTCTTTGTGATGTTGTTGTGATGAGGGCTGAATCAGGACCAAGTCACTGTGGTTCTCAAGAACATTAGAATCTGGGATGTGAGCTGGTGTAATATTTTTCATTAAAACATCAGACAGGCCAAATTGATAGCCAGAGTAAATTATCTTTTCTAGTTTTGCCTTTAATGTAAAGATGATGAGAGGATCTACTGGTAGTAATTTCATTTATTGGAAACCTACTGTTTCAGTCTGGCCATATCCTTCATGGATATCCAGCCCTGTCTGGTTTTTCCACTTCACCATCACTTCAGGATTGAGCGCTTCCCCTCCAGACAGACAGTGCTTCAGACTCGTGAACTTGTAGCTTGAGGGGAATAGCAAATGAAATAATTTTCTTAACTCCTAAGAAAAGCAGTGTGTGGCTTTAACTGAACTTGGCTTCCCTTGGCTTCCCAAGTAAGTACACCTAAAACTTCACAAGTTCCTTTGGAAATGACAACAATCAGCCTGTTACACAGAGCTCGACTGGCCTCCTAGATTGCTTGTGCTGCCACCGAAAGTGGTTTAAACTCTGTGGCACTCCAAGTAGGTTTTTCTGCTGGCAAATGAGTGAGCAAAGTTGTTTTCTTGGAAGGGCTGACACGAAAGGAGAAATCTGAACAAGCACATCAGATTTTTGTGGAAAGCTGAGTTATGTGCCATCATACAAGATCAAATACAACACTGCAAATTTTCTAGAGCAATAGGAAGGCTGAACAGGAACACAGAGCCTGAGCTCTCTGCTAAACCTAGGCTGATTTTTGTCAGGATGAAAGACCTCTGTGAGAAGAGTAAGTACCTTATGGAGATGTGAAAACTCCTTACAAACCATTTCTCACAAGCTGAGAATTTTACAGAGTAACAAACTGCTGGGAGCAGCGCCCAGATAACTGCTCAAATAATTTTCAAGCATATGAGAACAACTCCAGTGTACTCCAGTAATTCCCTGATCCAATGCTGCCTGAAACTTGACTTAAATTTAAATGTGAAGCAGAAGTTCAGAGGAAGTGAAAATCTAAAAAGATCTCACTCACTTCCTCTGTGCTGTCTTTTCAAAGACCCAGCCCTGAAGCCTGAGCAGGCTATGGTGTGACTAGTTATTCTCCTATTTCAGAACGCAACTTTCTTTCCTGAGAGCACATTTTGCTAATCAGATTTCCTTTAACTGAAAACAAAAATAAATAAGGAACCTGAGGAACTAAACAGTGAGAGCTGTCACAGCACTGTATGCCAGCGTCCCTCCTCCCCCTGCAGTACCTGCTCAGATCATGCTGGACCAGCATGCGGTAGGCAGTGGGAGCAGTGCAGAAGGTCGTGATGGGGTATCTTGAGAGAGTCTAGAAAAAGAGAAAGTTACTTTGTTGCAAGAAAATGTAATGGTGGGTCAGACCTTGTGACAGTGAAGGTGATTAGCACAAGAAGTCCATGTTGAGGAGAATTGCTCGGTAGGCACTCTGGCAAGTGGCTGAAAATTCAGGATAATGAAACTCTAATTCAGGTCTATGCCATACTCAGATTACTGGCTCATGCTCACCCTGGACCCAAAGCAGATGGAACTCCATACCTGAATTGAACTTTAGGCTCAATATTGGACAAGACAGTAGAGATCCCAAGATTTTTATATCCTTCATCTTTCACCAAATCTCCTCTACACTGAAGCCACGTCACATGGCCTAACCAGGAGGGAAAACACTTGTTCCTCTAGCTTATTGGATACCAAAGGGAGAGATGATTGCTTGAAGCATGGGGAGTACTATCCCTGCTGCTACAGAGCATGGCACCCATGCACTGGACCCCAGGCTGTTTGCTTCATTAACACAAAAGGGAAATAAACCTCACAGTATAAAATGTTACGCATACCTCTGCAATAACTGCTGGTTTGAACTGTGGCATGTGGTGTACAAAGACACAAGATCCACAGATCCATGGTGCAAAAACACTGCCCCAAACTGCTTTTACCCAGCCAGTATCAGAGGTATTCCACATTATATCTGAAGGAGTCAAGTTCATCCAATGCCTAATGATAAAGCAGAAATCAAAAAGTTGCTACACAGAGTGTGAGAGACTCAGGCACTGATCAGCAGAATTGCAAAGAAATGGCAGGAGGGTTCCATTAGATGATGTGGTATCAGGAAGCAGGGCTTTGTAGCAAGTTTGTAGGAGTGGAAAAGTCTCAGACATTTTCTTATTTCCCTTCATTTCCTCCTGCTTAACATTTTCTATGTTTGCTTTTCACCTGAGTGCTGCAAAACATCCTGGGCTTGAGTTGCAGAATCTGGATCTTGATGAAAATGCAAACAGATAATTTAGAGTAGGCTTTCCCGACCTTATAGAGTAGTGATTTTATCTGTCACAGCTTATTTACATAGGAAACTAATCAAGTGACTTCTATGGACTCTCTTTTAATAATGAAGGTTTCACTGTGGGAGGGCACAGATGAGGAAGAGGCAAGATCCTACACTCATGACATGCCGACATTTACTGGAGTTTTACAGTCGCATTTTCAGTGTAATGATCATGTCACTTAATCAGGATATTGGGAGTAACTGCAAGGTAATACCTGCCAGTGGTGGCAAATCCAATGCCATAACTGCTGTGGGAGTGCACCACCATTTTTGGAAAGCCTGTAGTTCCACTGGTAAAATAGATCAGCATTGGGTCTTGACTTCTTGTCTTGACACATTTGTGGTCAGCAGATGCCACCCTTCAGAAGAAACAGTGTATTAAAGTCACTGTATGCAGTTTTCCACCAAGGAATCCATGGTTTTAAGGTTTAGGAGTTAAAGAGAAAAATAACCCCAAACTGTATGATCTCACTAAATAAACAGTTGCATCAGATAGCACAAGCAGGAATTGAAGAACACATTTTGCCAGTCACAACTGTGCTCTGAATCACGGGGCTCCTGAGGGAGGAGAAGCTGAAGGACCTGAATGTAGTTCCCCAAACCTGTGCTGGACAACTGTGTACTTAATGCAGTGCAATCACAATGCAGTGAGTTGACAGAAGGATGCAAAACTGTAGCTCCTTCTTATTTTGGAAAGGACCCCCAAACCTCAGCTATGTCACCTCACTGACACAGCTTCCTTCCCCTCACAGGGATGATGGGCAAAGGGGTCAATACTCACAAAAGGAGTTCTTTGAGGTCCAGCCACCCAGCCCTGCTGCCTTTGCCCACAATTAGTTTACTTGTCAGGAACTGGCAGTCAGACATGACAGATTCCACTGCAGGAGCCAGCGTGTCACTGGTAACGATGCACTTGGCCTTCGAAGCCTGGAGTCGGTATAAGATGTCTTTGGCTGTTAATTGGGATGTTCCTGGAATAAGGACAGTTCCTGGAAAAAAGCAACAAGCAATTGAGACGGCTCAGCATTTCTCCAAAATACTTGATCTTGTCCCTGTTGATGCTGAATTCTTCCATCATGAATATTTAGCATTTTAAAAACACACTGAGTCAAATTCTTTCTAAGAATTTGCAAAAGTGCAACAGCAGAGCCATAAAAGATTGTGTTGAATTATGAATGCCTCTAACCATACCAGTTACTGCATTGACACTGTCCACATGGATAATGTGTCTGCTCAAGGCTGGCCTTAGACTGTCACCATTCAGCCTTCCCTGGCTTCAGCTGAGGATGCCCTTTAACTGGATCATTGTCTGTCCCTTTGGTTCCTGTGCTGGTGCTGCCAAATCTCCTTCCATGCAAGAGCTGAACTGGACAGGTCACAGCAGCACATTCCTGCTGACATTTCCCCCACCTCAATTTAGCCTATTGCTTGTATGTTCTCTTTATGTTCCTTCTGCATGCAGGAGGTCTGTGAGGTCCCTCACCTGTTCGCATACAGGCCACGTTGAGGAGCCACCACTCTGGGACACGAGGCAGAACTGCCATAACTCTGTCTCCTCTCTGCAAACCACAGGCCTCAGAAAGTACATTGGCTGTCTTCCTAGAGAGAAATCCCAGCTCTTCAAAGCTCCACTTCACCTCCTCTCTCTCCTCGTTTACCCACCAAAAAGCTGGATTTTCTGGTTTTCTTCCACCCTACAACACAACAGAAGATATAAAGGAAAGAAGAAAGACCTTAAAAGGTTCCATTTCAATACAAAGGAACTCCTGACCAACTTAATCCTTCCTGGTAACTTTTCTCTTAGCGTGGCACTTGTATTTCTGACAAACAAAACAAAATGGTGCATCCCACTCTGCAGCTAATCCTATACAGTGTCCATTAGGAAAACTGATTTATATCATCTGAGATTTGTTCCAATGTGTTCTGGCTATGGCTAGGACAGAGTAAGCACTGCTTAGCAACAACTAAGTCAAGGACCTTTCAGTTTCCCATGCTCTGTCTGGGCATTGATCAGTGGGTGGTGAGCAATTGTGCTGTGCATTGCTTGACTTTCTTGGGTTTTCTTTCTCTGTCTCTTTTTCTGTTGTCTCCAACTACTACTATGATCATCATTATTAATATTATTATTTGTTATTTTATTTCAGTTCTTAAATTGGTCTTACCTCAACCCATGGGTTTACCTCTTTTTTTGCTGATTCTCCTCCCCAACCCCTGCGGGGGGCTGTGTGTGTGTGTATGTGATCCAGTGGTACTGTGGGGTTTGGTTGCTGTCAGGGGTTAAACTACGACACAAGTTCTATAAATTAAAAGAAAAAATACTACCTTTTCCAGTTGTGACCACTGATCTAAGACATCACTTGCAAAGTTGAAATATTCTGGCAGCTCTGTTTTATATTGGTTTATAGAATCATAGTGGGAAATAATCTGAGATGTCAGAAGCCTCTTGTATCCATGGAATGGTCTGCAAGGCGACCTGAGAATCCGCAAACACTGAGGGATCCATGACTTAATAAATGTTCTCATGATAAATGATGTCTTGTCAGGCAGCAGAGGAGAAAGTCAGGAGTACAGCTGAGGAGTCAGTCACCTGAAATGAAAGAAAATACATTTAAAACCAGCCAGGTATTGGATGCTGTCTTTTTTATGATGTTGGTTAAATTAATGCAAATCAGGTTGAATAAACAGGTTGCTTGTGCATATCCTCGTTTTTCCCTATTATTTTATGTTCCTCCTTATCTGGCAAAGAGATTGTGCACTGCTTTTTCATTAGAATCTTTGTTCTCTACTTTGTCAGCTAATGAATGATTCTCATATCTCATCTCTAAAATTTCACGTACCAGTCCTTTTCTAAATATGTCTTGATTCCTGTAGATTTTGTATTTCACTTTGCCTGCTTACAGAAATAAAATGCCATTACTTATTAAGTGTTTTGAGGACACTATCACCTTGACTTAAAAGGGTCTCTGCAATTATGCTATGCCTTAAATATGCACTAGATGGCGAGTCACACTGAATTTATAAAACTGATGTATCTCTGAAACATTCTCTTGTGAGTTCTTTTTTCCTTAGTGGCATGGAATAAACACAGGATAAACAGTGGGTGAGCAAAGTTGAAATGCCAAAGAGTTCTATTTTCTTTGCACTTCATCTGAAGTGTGTAACTTGGGAAAAGATGCGTGTTGTTAAACAAACTTGCAAAGAAAATGCCAGTGCTCCCAGTCTCTCCTAGTGTTTCCTGCACAATGTACAGGTACATGTGGAAGCGACAGAATGGGTGATACCACAGGTATTTAAAGCCCAGCCTTGAAAGTCAGGTGAAGTGGATCTTCACTCACAGATGCTGAATCTTCTGATAAACTTGTTTTGAGTGTAATCGAGTCCTTAAGAATCTACCACAAATTGTATCTGAGGGAATCTTTCCCCGATTCAGTGGAGCCAGCTTTGCTTTAAACTTTCAGTGACACAACATTCTCCTTATTTAATAGCCAACGGTACATACCTGTCTCACAGCGACACTATGCAGTTACTTTAACCTTTTCCTTACCTATTGCAAGTGGAGGTGTAGTGACACCTTACAGTGTTCAATGCCAATAAAAAACAGTAACTGGCATCACTCTAAAATCACTGTATTTGTGTGGCAAAACAGAGAAATAGAAGGTGCTCACATGTGAGGCACGTGTCAGTGACTCTTGACCACACAATGTACAGGGTGTGAGTGGTAACAAAGCAGAAGGCCCAAGAATTGTCTTTATCCTACATAGCCAGGGTTTCCTGCTGACTGGCCTGTGCCTGCTGCAAAGGGCAGATTTTCCATAGCTCTCAAACTGTGAAGCACAAAATGAAAGAGCCAGAGCTAGTTAGCAGTGCTGAAAAAATGTACAGAGTAAGAGCTAACATGCTTTATGTCTAAAAGAAAAAATTGTACTCCACCAGTTTTAAATTTTCTGTTCAGTTCTGCAAAATCCCTCTCCTTTCCTCACTTCTGTCTGGGCAGGATGGGCTGTTGGATGATCCTCCTTTTACTGCAGTTTCCTTCCAGGACACAGAGGTTAGAAGGCCCTTCCAAAATGGTATGAGGCTTTCAGGAGGGATTTAAGTTGACTGCTCTTTATTTTAGTGGCAGACAGGGCAAAATCAGCTCTCTAAGCAAACGGTTCTGTCATCCTACCCGTTCCCTGGGAGCCTTAGGCTGTGTTCTGAGCTTACAACACTGCCTGTTCAGATCAAACAGGCCTTGTCAGTTTTAACCTGTAATTCTGAAAGATGGTTTTTAACGTTACTGGGATGTTACTTGAAAGACATCTTTGGAAAGGAGCTTGTCATAACAGAGAAAGAGACCACAAAGTCAAATGGGAGACTCTTATCTTTCTGTTTTGTTGGGTTTTTTTCCCACTCCTTTAGTACCTGATTGCTGAATGTGTATTTATGTGTGATCTTATCTTGCAAGCAGCCTGAATACACAGCTCCCTCTGATTTCATTAGGCACCCTATACAAGTACTAATAGAACACATCTCAAGGTGCATTACAACCCAAAGCTGTTGAGACACTTAGGAAAAGACTTTGCTTGAAATCCAGCCCCACTCCCACCAGGCATGAAAACAACCTAAACTGAAGCATTATGACACCCAAGACCTCCCTCAAAACAGAGGCTACCACATCAACCACCAATACAAACACTCCTTCCTTTTAGTGGTACCCTCCTGAATAAAAAGTCTGCTAAGGGCACAAGGAGCGAAGCAGCACTTACAACTCCTCAGGAAATGTTCTGAAAAGACAAGCTAGTTCACAGGCATACTTGATAGCTATTCAAATGAGGAAATAGTATACTTAGTCCCTTCAGTTTATTGCACAGATATTATGGCTGCATGAAATTGTGCTACCACTGAAAAACAATGGTTTAACCCACAAAGTAGTATTTTACTTGGCACTTAAGCAGAGAGAGGAGCCTCACAGACCAGACACTGAAGAGATACAGATATTCAAATTACATATGCAAAGCAATGAGAGTTTTTCCCTGATTTCAGCGCACTCTCAATCAGATCCACAATAAGTAGCTCCTTAAGTACAAGAGACAACCAAACATTAGGCAGAGGAGCCGCCCTCAGATACTGTCCCAGGTGCTTCACCTGCTGTTTTGTCTGCAGCCCTTTGCTGGGTAACACTGACGAGACCAGGGTGTCTAATTACAGAAGTGCACTCTGAACTGACTGCTGCTTCTGCAAGCATTTCCTGCTGTGCTCTCTCACCCTCTCTCTGGGGTTCTGATTATTTACAGAAACACTAAATCCAACTTTCCCACAGATACTTTTTTCCCCCAAACACTTCTAAAGATCGGGAAGTGACCTTGCTGTGGCAAGGTGCAGCTGGCTCCATTGGTGGTAGACTCCTTTGTCACCTTTATCAGCCTCTTGGTTTGGCTGATACAGCCACAGCCATATGGGCAGCAAGCCCTGTGCTTAGTGCTCCTTTGCTTCTTTCTTTCTGTCTCAGCATCTGGATAAAGGCAGGACAAGATGAAGACACATCTGTTTGTCCTTCTTCTATCATTGTTTCTCACAGGCTTCCTGGCAGCAGACAGCATAAGCCCAAATGAAGCAAAGCTAAAGAAAGCCAAACTCCCCAAAATAAAAAAAGAGAACAACGTCCTTTTGCTGAAAACGAGCAACTTTGACAGAGCATTGAGGGAAACCAAGTACCTCCTGGTGAAGTTCTGTGAGTATCCATTTCCACTGTCTCTTACCCTCATGGCTCTGCAGAGCGTGACTGATGCTGGGGCACGTAAGTACGGTTGTTTTACCATTGCTTTGTCCCCCAGAAGTCCTTGTTTATTTTGTTTTTTCTCCTTGTATCTATTTCTGATCATAGCTACAGTAGTACATTCCTTTTTCGGGTGGTTAAATACCAGTCTGCTACTTAAGGCAGTGCTGAGTTGGCATTCTTTGCTTCCCCTGCCTAATTTTGCAAGTATGGGTTTCACAGCAGTGATGAGTGAAACATATTAAAAAAAGAAAAACCAAACAAAAAATAATCAGAGAGCTCTTTTCTCCCTCTTACATTTTCATCAGCACTTTGAATGAGGTTTTTGTTGGCTGGAAGTGTTTAGACTTCAGGGAACATCTGTCCTCTCACAACATTTTGGTGTCTGTAATGGCATGGTATTGGACCACTTCCCTTAAATTAGCACTTGATTAGGTGGAGGCAGCTCCGTGGTCCTTCTCAGGTTCATGCTCATTCCTCATGGGGAGAAAACTAGTGGGGACTTTTGAGGAACCAGTTTTGTTATAAGGTCTGGCCATGAAGTACATCACAAACCTGGATGGTGATGATAATGATGTTAATAATGTGGCATAGGTCAATCTGAAATGAAAACACTTGTATTTTTCTAACAACAAAAACCTAAAATACACTAACAGATTAAGGAAACTGAAAATACATTTGGATCATGCCAAACCTTTCGCTAATCCTGAAACAATGTTATGAAAAACTTTGAATATTTTTAAACTTTCAAAATAATCACATTGGAAAACTATTTAAAACATAATGTTTAAAACTTTTAAACACTCGTGAAAGTGTTGAAATTTAGGAAGTTTTTATTGACTGATTGTGGATGGTCTAAGGCTATTTGCCAAATTCAGGCTGCAGTTGTGAACTCTTTTTCTCCCTGAAGATGCATCATTTTGATGAAAAAATAATTTATCAGAAAAGCCTTAGTAATTCTCTACTCTTAGCTTTGTTAAGAGCTGATTCAAAGTACAGAATCTCCGTGTTCAGGTCAGAGAAGAGCTTGTGGCCAAACCTTCTTAGTACTGGCACGGATTATCAACAATGAGATATTGCAACACCCCTCAGGATTGTAACCTAATCTGAACGGGAAACAGACACGTGAAAAAACTCATAAAGAGACAGGAGCTGAAAAAAAGAATTGTTCTAATACGATACAATTGTTCTAATACAGTAGCCCAGGGACTTGGGCACTCAAAAGATGTGGAGATCTAAATCAGGCCTCCTTCCCCCTACTTCAGAGCAGAGTCTTGGACCTCTCTGATTTCCCACCAGTCTCACAACTGTTTTCTTCAGAAGGGAAGGACAAACAGAGTCTTCCATTCCCCCCTGCACCTTCCAAAGAGCATCAGAGATGAAACGCTGCTCCCCAGTCACACCTTGTTCCAGTGATCCTCATCGCTTTCTGATCTGGATTAAAGGCCAGCATATCTGAAGGGCTTACTGAAAGCTCATGGGTTGCCTTTCCCCCACAAACCATAAAGGCATCTGCAGTCCCAGGAAGGAATTATGAAATCAGTCACAAGAGTGATGAGCTCCACAGCCCAGATATATTACCTGGAAATCATGGCCTCAATCCCTCTAGCTCCCTTTGGAGATATGCCAGTAAACAGTCTCTGGGGCAGTGAAAAACTATTCTGCAGTGAGGCAATGCCCCAGGATGTAGGAAACCTGACTCCACAATGCTGAACAAGCTGATTAATTTGCTGTAATCATTTCGTTGCCACAGCACAAAGAGAGTGAAGATGGGACATGCATGTGTACCTGCACAGAGAAGCCATAGAGCCCTAATATTTTATGTCCTACTCCTTATAACAGCTTATCTTAATAAACAATCTATGGAAACTTAGATAACATGAGAGGAAGCAATATTGCCCAGATCACACCGGAAATCTGTGGGGCTGCCAGGAACCAGCTTCAGAAATCAGAATGAATGCAAGACCTGAGATCTTTCCCTTCTTGACTCACTCTCAGTCACATAGTCAGAGAAAGGAAAGGAATACCAGGCTTCCCAGAAGGTGGGATTTGTTCTGGTGCTGTACCACCACAGGGAAAAGTTTGAGCTCCAAACTTTGCTTCAACACTCTACCTTAGACCTGTCAATTATGAGAAAACCCCAATACTTTCCCTGTTGCACAATATTATTTACTTACCAGTCCCACAATATTTATCAGGTGAGGCCTGTTTTGATGTCTTCTGCCCAGAGACCCCCAGATCCTCCTAATGCCGGTCAGTTCCAACTTGCAGTGTCCCAGGTCTGCCTCCCTTCAGGCAAGATTTACTATAAATCCACTCTGACTTTGTGCCAAGCACTGTACGGGTACCCTCTGGAGCCGGGCAAAGTGCACAGGGCAAATACCCAGAGAAACACCAAGTATTGACCCAGAAATGCAGAGCTCTTCTGCCCTCATCCCAGCGGTGCTCTGCAACAAGGCATGTCTGGAAACCACCATCACACAGGAATGTGCAAGCCCTGCTGCCTGCCCAGCTGAGCTGTTTGCTAGGAGCACATAATCTCAGCACTCGGCTGAAAGTGCAGTCTGTGAAATGTCCTAATCCACATTAAACTGATCTAATTTTCACACAAACGCCTGCTGGCACAGGAAATACAGAGCACTTGTCACCAGCAGAAGGTAGATCTTAGATCAGTGTTGCCTGCATGGGAGAATGTCACTGTTTACCCTGCACGTTGGCTGAATGTAAGTCCCTGTATTGACTTTCACTGCAGAAGCAAACAAACACACAAAAAAATCCCAAGCACTCAATCAAATACGCTTGTCAGAGGGAGAATAAACTTCATACACCTATGAACACAAACACTAGAAGCACTGTTTGCAGAGCACATGCTAATGCCAGTTCCTTCCACCTATCAGCAGAATTCAGGAGAAGGCACAGATCCCAGTGAACGTTTGGTTCCACAGATCTCTGAGAGTGCCTACTCCTGTCCTTTCCAGCAAAAAGTTGCCAGTTTCTGGATAAACAGGTGGTTAACCTAAGAACAAGCATACCAGTGGTGCAGACCTTGCCCTGCTGTTTTGTGTGCTGAGCTGCTCGCTTTTATGAAAAAGTGATATTTACCTTTTCTAGCAGAACATTTGTACATCCAGTGAGGCACCACGTCAGCCATAGGATTCTTGCAACCTGTCACTGACTATTATGCTGAGATATATGACATATAATAGGCAATATGAGGGTTACTCTGAAAGACAAACATCTTTTTCAGGCACAAAAGCTGAAGATGATGTCACTGAAAAAAACCCAAGAAATTGTTGCCTATGTATGTATATATTAGTTCATAAAAAGGGATGTTTCTAGAAAGCAGGGTGGGGCATGACTGATCTTAAATCAATTATATAGCTCAGATTAACAGATCACTTATAAAGCCAACATCCATAGCATACTCCTGTGGCAAGAACTGATTTCAGCATTCAGGTGTGGTCTTCTCACCACAGGAGGTGAATGTGGGCAGTTCAAACCCACTCAGAATAGTTATTTCTTACCGCTAAGCTTTCCACAGGAACCTAGTGCAGTGTGAAAGACAGTGGAACGTCGATGCCTCATTTGTGTAGACTTTATCAGAAATCTATGCCAGCTTTGGGAGTAAATCTTCTGAAGAGTCACTTTAATTGTTTGCAAACTATGGATATTAAAATGTCCAGGACATGTGGAAACACGTGTCTGGACAGGTAAAAGAGTCACTAAATGATGTTCTAGTTACCTGTGCAGACTTACTGACTAGCATGAGTCCCTCATGTAGGTGCGTCTCATGTAAGCATATTTTAGTGAATGCTTTGAATAAGAATCCAAACTTCAAATAATCCTTGATGTTTGCATAGCAAAAGATCTCAAATGAACTGCAAACATCTGTTACAAAGTAAAGAGGTCAGCACAGGAGACCATGGCTGTATCTCTCTGTAGAACAGAATGGGACAATTCAAGGTCACACAAGAAAGTTTGCAACTGCAGCAAGATTAACACCCTTCCACTCTGGCATGTTAAACATGAATCTATCCTTCATATCAAGAGTCTTCTACAGAGAAAATCATATATCTGTAGCACAACAGTAGAAGTAGCCTATGCAGAAGATGAGAAATGGGACTGCTAAAATGATTTTGTGACCATGTCAGAAACTAACTGGTAGGAAGTCAGTATCCAGCATGACAACAGACACAATCAGAATGACTGCAGCAATCCCTAAACCATCAAAAGACAGCAGAATAGGACTGGAGGTCACCAGCAATTAGCTAAAGGAAAAGGAACTCATCATGCTTCTATGTATACTCACTTCAAGAATGCTTTAGGGCCATTAAACACATGGCTGTACTAGCAAAACATTTATATGCCCACATTTCACTATATTTTAGCTCAGTAAACTGCACTGTGAAAAAGAAGTAGCAGCTTACTCAGGTTATTGATGTACTCAAGAGGAGGAGTCTCAAAATACAAGATTTCTGGTTCTCTTCCCACTTCTAATTTTCCAATGCTTAATTTATCTATGCTTTTTATTACAACACAACTAAAACTACTGATAATGAAGATGTCCTCCCACTGTGATAGGATGCTGTTCCTGAGCCGATGGCCTTTGGAGGGGCTCTCCCTTCTGGCAGATGTGGCACAGCACACTGATTTACACCGATGTCCCACCACCCAACATTACCTTCCTTGGTGACCTTGTCACCAACTCTGTTGCCTCCCATCTGTGCCTGCTCTTGTACTCTGATGATGCTCACCTCCCCTCGAGTCTGAAGCCTGTGATGCCACGTTAACCTCAGCAGCTGCTTCCTCATCCCAGTGCCTGAAGTGATCGGTGTCAATAAAAATCTAAATCAGAGGAAGCGAAACAAAACTCAAGAAAAGGCTCCAGATAAAAGGAGCGATGATTTCCTGCAACACTCAAGTGACTTGAAAAATAAAGCACCTGGGAGGCAAACAGAGAATGAGTGGAATGAAAGGAATTGATGGAAAGCTGAAGAGGAGTCTAATCACTCAGGAAAGGAGGGGAAAGGTGCATGATGGATGTTTCCAGATGGTTTCTGGGTAGTCAAGGAAACAGTCTTTATCAGACTGGTGAAGAAGCCGGTTCACTCAGTGAACTTGTGGCTCACAGTTATCTGGTTAATGGTACTTGAATTTCTTCTGGTGTCTGACTGTAGTGATTACTCTTTACATGATGGAGTCCTGCACTTTCCCAGCTCCAGCCTGGAGCTACCAACTCTCATTATCTAAACATGCTACTTACATGACTAGTTATCTGCAACTCTGACTACTCAGGTCATTCATTGACAGGAGATCATTCTTAAAATACTTGTTTGGAATTGAAATATTTCAGAGAAAAATGGACCTTAAACACTCCCAGACAATCTACACAAACGTCTAATGTCCATAAAGCTTAAAATTCCCTGTATATTTGTGAAGCTTCAGCTTCTGTGTCTGGGCTTCACCAGCAATTTTTCCTGCCTCTTCTCATTTCACTGTGCAAAAAGCACTTAAGCTTCCAAGTTCCCATCTGTGGTAAGAGGAGCTGTGCAACCTGAGGTTATTAGGAAAAAAACATCATACTGAAACTGCCTCTGGTGTAAAACATTGACTTGGAATTAGCTAGAAGGTGCTGGATTTGCTATGTGGCTTCCTGCTCCTTATTCCAACTGTGCCCTCTCCAGACGTGGCCACCTTCCCCTTGGCAAGGCCAGTGACTGTTCTGGGCTAGCCCTGCCACCTGCAGTCACTGTCTATCAGCACTCTTAGACTGCATAGCAAACTAGCCCTGGTTTTATTTACAAGTCCACCTATCCTGACAATCATTTTAAGCAGAAATATTTCATAAAGGCTCAGCACACAGTGTCCCTGGAAGCAGCAGTATTTCTATGGGCTAGACATGTGATTTCCTACGTTGACTGGTCAGAACTTTGCCCATGTTTTTTTGAGTTATTTACGGAGCATATCAAGGTATAACTGGAGATACTACTTTTCTTTTTTTTTAGGACATAGCATATTACAATCTTGGTTGGAAAAGGGTTCATAAGACCATTTTTGTAAATTGGAAAAAGGAAATTAAAGTTAGGATGAAATTTCTTTGAAAAATCATAATAAATGTATTTGATGAAACACTAATTTTGCAGGCAATTAGAAAATAGTTTGTTTTGGACTGTTGTCTTAAGGCTCATTTACTTTATTTAGAGAAGCACTCTTTCTACATCACCACAGTATCTGAGTCTTCCCTTAACAGACACCAAGTTTGGTCCTACTAACAAGAAGCCCCTTTGGCATGTGAGCAGCTGGAGCAGCTGTTCCTGTGCAGGGGTCTCTGTGAGCCTCTGCCAAGATGGGCTTATATGTGACAGGATTTGGAAGGGCCTTTTATGTTAATATTTTGAGAAAATAGCATCAATCTTCACACTTCTTGTTGTAACAGGTGGAAGAAAATGATTGATGGCTGGCATTCAGAGCAGGGATAATGATGAATTATTCAAGCAATGTAACTCAACAGTGAGTTAGATTAGAGGTTTTATCTTTCATTTATTGGAACTCCTATAGAAATGCCCAGTTACTTTCTGGTTATAACTACACTGGGTAATGTCTTTACCAGGTAGGATGTAGAGAAGTGCATCTGCAGTTTTATGAAAGAACAGAAGACAGATGCTTTGTTAGATTTATGCTTTGGTGCATTTGTGTGTGCACTTGTACAAGTATATATCTGATCATGTGTGTGCACAAACACATTCATCTACACACAAAAGAACAAACAAAAATGTATGAAACCAAGATTAACTGGATGTTTTTAATTTGTTCCTATTTGCAAAGTATATTGAAGAAACTAAAAATTTCCTGTGAAGAATCTAAAGAAAAGAATTTTGCTCTTTATAGTAAATTTAACAAGGCAGGATATCTCAATTTTAATAAAAATGAATTTCTTTTTTTCAAAGTTGCAAAACTGTAAAGCTTCAGGCCTTCACCTCTTACTTGTCTTTGAATCCAGAGCAGTCAGTGTGTGACTAGATTCCTTCTCCTGTCCTTTTTCCATGTTGATACAACTTACAGCTCCAGGGCCCAGCCTAGGATGGCCCCTCTTCTTCCCCCAGACACAGGTGCCACGTGAGCTAGGGAAGGGCTGGCACACAGCACAGCAGGCAGAAATACACTGCCAGTCTCTGAAAGAACATACTCTGTTTCTCTGTTTCCCTCTTTCCCTCTTCATATCTTATCTGCAAAACCAGTTTCTGCATCACAATGGTTTGCCTCAGTGAAGTGGGATCTTATCAAAGCGTCCTAATGTAATATCTAACTCCCCTTGACCTCCCTTTAACTCATACCAGCACAGTCAGTCAAAATACTTTTTAATTCCTTGTCATATATTCTCCACAGAAGGCTATTGAAATGTTACCAGTTGTTCACAATGACTGGTCCAAGGACATGCAGAGCGGTGAACAACCAGCATTAATATAAAGAAGTAAATATAATGTATCATTTATTTCTGAGTCATAAAAGACCTTACTCAAACCCTCCAGCTACTACTTGACACAACAGCCTTCACTAGAAGGCTTCACCCCGTGTCTTACATAACCCACTTGCTTTTGATTGGCCTTTTCCAGATGTTTCTTTATCTCAATCATCTCAGAATTTTTCTGAAGAATTTGCTGAGGCCGCACGACAGCTTAAAAAAGAAGCTCCAAGAATCCAGTTTGGCAAAATTGATGTGACACACCAACATGATCTGAGAAAAGAATTTAATATTCAGGCATTTCCTACTGTGAAATTTTTTGTGAATGGCAGCAGGAAAGATCCCATAGACTGCAAAGGTAAACTGTCTTATGCATTGATAAGATAATGATATGTAATCACAGGATGTACCTATCCGTTATGCTGCTGAGAAATGAAATACAGATGCTCAGATAAAGAATACACAAAGTAGCAAACTGGTTTTGCCCACGGTGTTAAATATACACTTACCTCTGTACCAATGCAAGAATTTGAATCTGAATTCATCTTCCAAGTGCATAACTGAACATGCTTCTCTGTGTTAAGCTCACACGCCCAAATTAATTGCTGCTGTTATTCCACTGAGTACAGAGAATCACCCCAACAAGAGAAATTACTCACTTTTACTACAGTAGACATTAATGAGTTATGCCTAACAAGGATTTGATCCCAAACCTGGTCCATTTGCCCCTCTGGTCCACTGCAATTCCCATAGGTACAGAAATAGGCTGGAGCAGCACTGTGCATCTAACAATGAATTGTGAGTTCACTGGGTTCCCTAATACACAGGTATGCTTCCTAAGCCAAGGGAATTAATTTTGCAATTTAGCCATCAGAGGGAGCTCATATGTGGCTCAGAAAAAACACGGAATAATTTGAAGCCTTTTGCAGAAAGTTATTAAGCAAAACGAAGGAGAGACTTGAGCAATCCCAGAAATCCAGGCCATATTAGAGATTTTTGCTCACTTACAGTACACACAAGAAAGGTTAGGGTTTTTTCCTAAAATGATGAACTTTTAAAGATATGATAAAAATTGCTTGACTTGGCCAAGCTTCTGTTAGTGTACTCTGAGCACATACAGGTGAGTCACAAGTTTAATACAACAAAAAAAAGGAACCTAAAGTTTGCCTCCTGAGCCTGTACACAACCAAGTGCTAAGATATCTTTAACTGTTGAGCCCCCTGTGGCTGCTGCTGAAAGCTGATCTTCAGTATTTTTAGCAACTTGCTCCTCCTTGCTATTGAATTTCTTACCAAGTTCCCACCATCCAGACTTGTGCAAACAGCAGCTTCTGCACAAATGCCACTGAAAGCGTGACATGCCATACTGAACCTCTATTAGAGGGGCTGACACCTGAAAGCAAAAGCCCCTACCTTCAGTCTCTGATTAAATCTATAGCATTGACAAGAAAACATCTTTTAAGCTGGTAAACCTGACACATTTTCTCTTGTGAACCAGAGTACTTTAACAACACACACAGAGTCACCTTTCAGTGGAGCTGCTATTTCAGACATTCTTACCAGCAAGATGCAAGAATTAGGAAACTGTCGTCTGCTCTGTATTTTGTACACGAACCATTCGTGGCATCTGTGCCACCGGTAAAGACTTAAATTACATTTTGTTGACTGGCAAATGCCTATGTGCAACAATGAGTAAAACCTCACCAACTGTGACTTCTAAACCATTGGGCATTGACATGTGCAGCAACCACCCAGTGACTTCTCATACAGAACTTGGAGGATACTTCATACCACAAAAACCCCTGCAGACCTTGCTTAAATCAATAAATTAAGTCAAATATTTTATGGAAGAGAGAATTTTTGAATCGTTGCTCCAGCAATGGACAAAACACGAAAGCCAAAATTCTAGGTTTTGTAAAATTGTCGCTTAAAACTGCCAGCCCAGAATTTGGCCAGCAGAAACAGCTACACAGGCTGTTTAAAGCAACCCAATAGAAAAATATGCTAGGGGGCTATAGCACTGACATAAACTGCAAGACCTCAATTCTGGATTTAGACAGAAGTCAAGTACTGTGTGACCACTAGATACTGCTCTGCACTTTGCTCTGCAGCCTGTCCACTCCAGAGCAGATATCTGCCTGCTTCACCTTAAAAAAATACCATTTTAAACTACTTGCAGTGCTGCCTGCTGTAAAATTGATGGCAGTAAAATGGTCTGACTCAATTTTGATCTTGTCATACTGCTAAGTCCAGTACCAGGACTTGCATTTTGATAATCCACTTGTTCTGTACATCTTGACTCTAGCACTTCACAGCATACAGACTTTGTCATGCAGGATTTTCATTAACCATTTGCTGGGCTCTTGCTCTGGTCCAACAAGGCTGTCTGTCATGACAGACAGAAGTGAAAGGGCTACTTTACAGTGGAGATTTTAATCACCTGAATCTCCATTTGCTGCCTCAATTTCTCTGAAAACATGATGGCTTGAAAACGTATTTTAAAAAGAGACTCAAGGTTCTAAAGCTCCTGAAAGCATGAAGAGAATTTACCAAATAAAAAGACAGACTGTAATCTCAGTAAAACTGGTAGGACTAATTTAAACTCAAAAGATGGAACAATCCAGAGTTAAAGAACAACTTTGACACCAGCTTTTTTTATTATGTCTAAACTGAGTGATGCTGCAGTCCCACAGATGAATTTTAACATGTCTCTGTGCCTATCAGATCCCTCCTGCAGCACCAAAGGAACAATTTTGACACCTAATTTAATTGAACAAACAGTTCAATAAAATCTGCAATTGGTTTGAAGTCATTTTGGATTAAAGCTCAGGTCGATAGCGCTTTATAGCTTACTGTGATTTTGGGATGTATGAAATCTTACAGGACAGGTTTTCTACTTGCCTGAATTTCCTCATCTCTATTTTCCATATGTAATTAAGAATTTAACCGGACTTATAACCATTTGCAGAGGTCCCAAGAAGACACAGTGCTGATCCACCACTGATCTTCCAGAGTCAGCAATAGTTTAAAAGGTGACTAGAACCTGGGGCTGAATTTGGATGCCCCCAAGCCCACTCTGAATCAGCTTTGATCTGTCGTGGGTTCGACCTTGGCAAAATGCCAAACCCCCCCAAGACCCGCACGGTCCCAGTGAAAGGAGGGAAGGGAAAAAAACTGAAACTGGAAAAAACTATATACATATATTTACAGTATATTATTTACAATACATATACGTACAAATATAAGAAAAAACAACAATAACTTCATCCAGAGCTGTCCACCCCAATAACACACAGATTCCACCACCCAAAACCCACACGGAACAAAACTAAACACGTTTCTCTGAAAGAGCACCCAGCAAAGTAATATCAAACAAAAGTATTTACTTCCCGGAGACCAGAACTGCTGTGGGCATCTCGGCAGGGAAGCGGCAGGGCTGGTGGCTCTGGGAGCAGCAACAGGGAGTCCTCAGCACCACCGCACGGAGAGAGGGAGGGCAAGAGAGCGAGGATACCTCCCCCACTAGATTTATACTCGACTTGATGTCAGATGATATGAAATACCTCTTTGGTTGCTTAAGTCAGGTGACACTTGCCCCTCTGAATCTACGGAGTGCCCCATGGCCCAAAAACTGGGGCCTGCTAAATTGGTTTCAGGCCTAACTAAACTAAGGCCTTAATCTAAGTTTTGGGGGTTTATCCAATCCATCACATGATCCCAGTCCTAAGGAGCCCAAATCCATTTGTACTCAGCATCCCTCTGCACCTCCACTGCCTCTACCCTGATTGCACAGAAGTTTCTGTCATTCACTTTGGTGGTAATTTTAACTCTTTTTCTTCCACAGGAGTCAGACAAGCTTCAGCCTTTATTACATGGGTGAAAAGAAGAACAGGACCTAGCACTGTTTTAATCAACTCTACTGACCAGGCTGAAGCCATCATAAAATCTGATGATTTGGCAGTGATTGGCTTCTTTAGGGTAATTCACTGGAAAGCCCAAAAGGCTGGTTTCTGTTCCAGCTCTGGGATATATTGCTTGCTCTCACCACCAAATCCCACACATCCAAAAGACCCAGAATTCACCTGAAAAACCCAGGCCCTCAGTTTTCTACAGGTTTTTTTAAACTTAATTGTTTCTATCTACTTTTTCACACTTCTAGACAAGCAGCCCAGGCAGAGATAAGAAAATGTCACACCACAACACATTTCCTTAATCAGTACCCAGGCACAGAAACCCTGAGAACAGACTCTGAGAGCACGATGCTCCAGCAGTGTTTGCACAGCCCTGGCTGGTCACAGCAGTCTTTCCTGCACCCTCAGAGAAAGGGCTTCTGCCAAACCATCCCAAGTCTGGTGGCTGGTGGGAAAAGGTCAGAACTACTGAGCTTCATTCTTTGCTTCAGAGAGACTTAACCCATTGCTGGTGTGAGTTATGCTGCTACTGGAGCCTGCAAATGCAAAGGGTTGCTGCCTAAAGTTGTTATCTATCGCTGCTCTTCTGTTCAAACACAGTGTAAAATCACAGACAGGAATAGTTGGAGGCTGTTCTGGTGAAGGAGTGTTCCCTTCCTGCTTCAGTCCATAAAAATAAAATAGCAGTAGATACTCTCTAATATATTGGAGTGCTTTTTCTTCATCTTTCCAGCTGATGATTTAAACAACTTCAGTGAAAATCAGGGGTCGGAGCACAGTTCCATGAATATCATCCTAACTGTGGTTTTAGCTCCTGTCAGCTGCCAAATCTGCATGGATAGGAAGTCATAAAATACTACCACTGTATATGATCCAACATGTAGTCCTTTCTCAAGAAAATTCTGCAAGTTTCCAGAGCAGAATAAGGTTCTCAGGATTTGGGCCTGAATGCTTGTGAACAATAGTCAGTAGGGATGCTGTCAGAAATCAGTAAAATAGGAATAGGTTTTTCCTGCTTTTTCAATGTGTCCTTGAAATTTTTAATATCAAAAATATTTAATCAAGCATTTTCTCTATCTAAAGAGACTTCTATTCTGGTATCTCTCTGCCCAGTTAAAAGCACAGTGTCTGGACTCATATCTGAACTGATAATGTCCCAAATGTGCTGGCTACAGTAGATAGTCCAAGTTTAATGGATATGGAAAACAGGATTCATTAGCAAAATACCCCACAGTAAAAAAGCTGGTGAACACACACAGCACAACAGGACGAACTGTGAAAATGCTCCGAGTGCCCAGACTTTTGCTTTGCAGCAATCTGCTCGCAGCAGTTTCGGCAGGAAAGCGGTTTTGCTGTGCTCGGCCAGACTGAGAAGCCCTTGCTATCACTGTGATGCCAGAGAGTTCCCTGAACCACACTGATAGCAGATATTGCCTGCAGATGTGTTTGACAGGACACTGATTTCTCTCGGGGGCTGAAATGACAATCGATGAGCATGAGCTAGGGCATGTCAGAAATTTAATGAGTGGAAGCCAACAAAATAGCGTCCAAGCAAATAAAGAGCTGTATTTGGCCTTCTATTAGTCACAGATTGCTCACATATGTGAGTGCCAGGATGTGTTGGAAGGTCTCAGCATATAAATTACTATTCATCTAGCATGAAATAATTGTCTGATTAAATCAAATCTGGAAGTGCTGTTGCCTTTCATCATGCTTATTTACTATTAGTTTGAGGGTGGACAGCGCAGTGACTATTTGACAGATGTAGAAGTCAAGGTGCCTGCCTTGAAGAGCACTCACTCAAAGCCCCAACCACATCAGTCAGGTTCTCTTGCAAGCAGAGAGCCCTCCTCTCTAATCCATCACATCCTGCTGGCTGTGTAGACACTCTGGAAGGGGAGCAGCTGGTGGCATGTTCCCTCCTCATCTGCAGAAGGCAGAAGGGGAGTGCAGGGCAGATGGGATTAGGGTAGGAAGGACATGGGGGACCACACGCCATCCCTATTGACCCAGGCCAGCTGACACTAGCTGGAAAGGTGAACACACCAGTCATGTTACAGCACTTCTAGGCTCTCCCCTGTGGTGAAGATCTCCTCTTGGAGGTAATCATGGCAAACCATACCCACTTTACAATTATACTCTCCTCTCTACCTCACAAGCCTTTAGGGGCTTGCCTCACCTGTAGCTCTCACACCTATACATCTTAGCAGGATGCAGGACACAGTCTTAATAAAGTCTTACTCTTTCTGGGACTAGGAACCTCACAATGACAGTGTGGAAGTTTTCTGTGAGACAGCAAGAGATGTGCCAGAGATGCCTTTTGGGATGACAGCCAGTGAGGACGTCTGTGCTAACTACGGCATCCAGAAGAACACTCTTGTTGTGTTTAAGAAGGTAGGAGAACAGAAGCCTGGCAGGCAAGGTGCTGTGCCAGCTTTGGGCTACAAAGAGGCAGTTTGGGAATTTTTTGGGTTAAATAATTTCCTGATTGAAATTCAAACAGCTTAACACACAAAATAATGCATTTACAGACAACAGAGACAAGTAGGAGGCAAAACCAGCAACCTTCAGACAACTGACATTTTCATCTGGCTGCCTAAATTCAGGCTCCTAATTTATGTTTAAGGGTCTGGATATAATAGCTTTACTTTCCTGCCTGCATTCTAATGAACAAGCACTGCCAGGTTCAGTGAGATTTGCAGACATTCACCACTTTTTCTGTGTCTTACTTTTGACCAGGAATCTTCTTTTCTTCCCGTCAACAATAGAAGTGGCCAACAACAGAAATAAAACTACACAGAGTAGCACCAATATTTAGGCTAGGAAGTAGTCAGACAAGGATTTCCTGAGCAAGTGTATGTCACAGATAGTGTGTACAGATGTAGAAAAGATCTTTCAGTATGTTAAGATTCCTGAACAAATTAAAACTGTCAGCTGTACCTTGAGTTTTAGCTGTAATCACATGCTGTAATCTAGCTGTGACATTTATTTTACAAGTTATGGAATTTCAGTTGCTGAGGATCATAAAACTTACTTTTAAAGACTGTCATTTTACTCCTTTAGTTGATAAAGCCAACAACCTCACAAACTTCACTGTTTATCCAGGGAGAACCTGTGCATAATGAAGTGCTGGAAGATGGCAGACAGAACAAACTGGGTCTAGCGAAGCTAATCAAAACCTTTACCTTGGATTTGGTCACTGAATATAATATTGAGGTATGTGTATTTCACTGTAATAGCAAAAGCCACAGGGCAAAAACAGGAACCTATGCAGAAAGAGGCCTAGGGAGCTCTTCTGCTCCTTAGTGACTGAGAATTTTGTTTGTTTGTTTGACAAGGCCAGCCCTAATCACCTCTAGAAACACTATCAGAACCCAACACAGAGCTCTTGGTGTAACCCAGGCCAAACGATGCTTCCCTCTGGCAACATGTTTTTCTTAGAGGAGAGGAGTGGCAGGTTGAACCATGAGCTCCTCTGAGCCTGCAAACACCTTCCTCCTGTGGAGCCAACACAAAAGCCTGGGCTGCTTCTGCAGCAGCTTGGTGGGGTGGGAGGTTGGAAGGTCCTTCCCCTTATCCTGGCTCCAAGCATTCCACTCCAAAGGAGCAACGAGGTGCTTTGGGCCAAGACAAGGATGAAACCAGCAATAATTGTTGGTAGTGCAGGTAGGAAGGCAAAGACACGGAAATACCTGCTTGCCTGGGGGACACCCCATTGCCACTGAGCATGGGGTGGCATGAAAAAAGAGGCACCTCTGTGCAGGGAAGAAGCCATAGGCTGCTGATGCTGCCTGCAAGTGAACGATGTGCCCAGCCAGGTCTAACTCCTGCAGCTGGGCCTCCCTGGCTTTTACTTTCAGCATTAATTCTCTGTGTGTTATACAGGAGGTCAGACTAGAAGATCACAGTCCCTTCTGACTGTAAAAATCTATGAATAATTATGAGGTTTTTCCTGGAAGAGAAAAAAACCACTCAGCAGCTGCTGATTCTTCTCACTTTATCTTCTTTAAAACAATGAAAAAAAATCCAACAGTTATGGAAATGATTGGGAACTGAGTCTTAAAAAGTAAAATTTGCAGTAACAGACTGAGTGATACACTGAGCCTCTGATTCACTGTTATGCTTACAAAGAGTGGAACAGATGTTGAGTCTTTTGTTTCCCAGACATCTGTGAAGATTTTTGATGTCCCTGTTGAAAATCACATCCTGCTGTTCACCCCAATGAACTCGGAGACTTTCGATGGGATTTATGAGAACTACAAGTCTGCTGCTGCAGAATTCAGAGGAAAGGTTTGTAATACTGAATCCAGCTTTGCAAATGTGAATGCCAAAAGATCAGTGGAAAAAGACTCACCAACATTACTGGTAAAAGTACCCTGCTGTCAGGCCATCTTCTAAGTCTACCAAACCATTTAAAAACAGTTTCAGTAATTAATATTTGAATTTTTTAAGGAGAAGCTGAAAAATAAACTTTACTTGGAAATGATTCTTTAAAGCATAAAGTTCACACAAAGGAAGACTAATTCCAGCTGCTCCCAATTAACCTGATTTTACAAATATGATTTTCCAGTAGCAACTTCAACCAAAGATAGTTTTAGGAAGGTTCTGGCAATTTCTGGCAATACCAGGAAATGCCATGAAGACCTCAGAGTATTTCTTGACTCAAGGGCTGGAACCAGGTACAAAATCTGAGGAATACTGCAAGGTATGTGCATAGCCTTGCTTGCAGCACATGTGTTTGCATGTGTGTAGACAGTTATAGGCAGCCATACTCACAACTCTCTGTTTCCCATTGTCAATCACTGTGGTGCTTTTTCTGCTCCAAGTAAATGAGGTGCTGAAGAATGGTAAGTCATCAAGTAGTAAAATATCACATACTGGTAAAGATATACAGATTACAGGCGTTCCAGCTCTTTTGTCCTGATAAGATTTATGAGGAAGAGCAATAAGCACTCTGAGAGGTAATTTAGAAGTGTTATTAAAAGACAGGATAGCAAAGCACTGTGAAAGATCAGAGGGAAAGGCTCCATTACTCTTGGTTGCTTTAGCATTTATTATTGACTAGGATGAAGGTGTGATAAAGTCCACAGAACTGCTGGGTTTTGATCTGAAACCATAAATGGTCCTACCGAATTCCTTGCATTTAAGGTTAGATCCCACCCCACTGCCAAACTCCATTTCTCTAAAATGGCTAAACCAAAGCTGGAAGACTCAACCAGATGAGTGACTCTGTCTTTGCTCTCAGATACTCTTTGTTTTGGTGGATACTGATGAACCAAGGAATGGACGCATTTTTGAGTATTTTCGCATCAGGGACATTGATGTTCCTGCCGTGAGAATCCTAAACCTGACAAGTGATGCCAAGTACAAAATGCCTGCAGATGAGGTGACTGTGGAGAACCTGAAAGAATTTTGCCAGAGCTACCTAAATGGAAAAGCAAAGGTATGCCCATTACTAATGAGACACCTCCCTACCACACCACCTAAAACACTAACAAATTTGCAAGGCAATCCTTTTTAAGGTAGAACAGTGTTCTGTTCTGATCATCAGTTTATTAATCTACTGTCAGCTAATGCATTCATCCACAGCTGTTGTCAGCTCTGTATTTAGCAACTGAAGTGGACTACAAAGTTTTGCAGTCCTTCAATGTAAAAACTGGATAGAATCATTTGCGGCTCAATATTTTAGTTGGTTTAAATGTCTCAATCCTCCCAATACTATAACGGAGATATTTCACTCCCTTAGTTAGGAGAGATGCAAACAACGATTGAGACAAATTTTGAGGTTACAGAAAAGTCTAGTATGTAGAGAATTGACAGAGTGGAGTAAGTAGATCAGGGATTTGTTTAAAGCTAGTTTAGCAGAGTGAACTTTCCCAGGGGGATCGTTCCCATTGGTAAATACGGCATTTGTTGTCATTATGAGGCATCATCACACTCACGTGAAAAATACATTAAAACATTTTGCTTATTCAGTGTTCTTCAGGCTGATTTACAGGGACAAAAGATGAAGTAGTCAGTCTGACAGCAGGCAGAACTTAAGAAATTTGAGTAGTAGATCTTGATTTCAGTGTTGGAGGAGGACAGGACAGAAGCGATGGGGATGTTGCCTCTCACCCACCAAGCTCTGCTCGAGTGGCACAGTCCCAGCAGGGACAGCTGCCAAGGGGTATGTGTGCCTTTCTGCTGCTGTGCTGTTAAAGAAGAGAAATTGCCAGCTAATGTACTGTAAATTGTAGGGGTCATGTGGGGACTCTGATAGGTGGTGAAGGCAGAGATTTAAGCAGCAGTGCACACTTTCTTGTCTGTGTTTTACATCACTTTTGAGAGACCACAATACGTAAGCTTTTTAATAGTCTGCCTTCTGAATACTGGGCAACAAGAATTCAAGACAGGGTCATTTTCAGATAATCTACTATGGAGTCTGTATTCAGCAGAGGGACAATTAATTCTGACTAACACCTACACAGCAGTGCAAGACCCCAGCTCTCACTGAAGGGAGAGAAGGTGCTACCACATGAAGGCTGGCTAGGATATAAAGATATAAAAAATTACCAGGTAGTAACAGTGCACATTAGGTAATGTTCCATCAGTCTCACATTAACTTGAGCTGGAGTACAGTTTTCAATGTTCCCCACACTTTTACAACTATGTTTGTGTTTCTGCTTAGCTACATCTCTCAAGTGAAGAAATTCCAGAAGACTGGGACAAGATGCCTGTCAAAGTGCTTGTTGGGAAGAATTTCAACAATATTGTCTTCAATAAGACCAGGACAGTGTTTGTTATGTTTTGTAAGTGTTATCATTGAATTCAGTTTTTAAGCTGCTTTAACATGATCAATTGGAAGATAAAAAGGAAAGCTCCTGCTCATATACCAAACTAACATGCTTATATACCAAACTAATCTTTCACTTCACAGAAGCTAAGCTCAATGAATCTTTGTTGTTTGCGGAAAGCATTGAAGAAAAATGTGTGTCATATCTATGGTAACGCCGTGATACCTTTGCTGACTTAGTGGTGCACTGAGTAATGCTGGATCCCTTCAGTAAATATTTGTCAGGGCCATATCGAATCTCAGTGCTGAAAGACAACATGACACTAGAACGTCATGCTGTATGATGGAACATTACAGTGTGCTGTGCAGCATGAGTCAGGCTGTCTTCCAAAGGCAGAGGGAGAGTTAAGTGAAATCGTCTGGTTATAATGCTCTAGGATTAAATCCCAGAGGAATTGTGGTTTAGCAAATTGTAACTCCTTTTATCCTCCTCTGTCTGCAAGGGAAGTGGCTTTCCTACATGACTCTTTCCAGCAAGAAACCACTGCCCTATCCTTGTACGATCCAGCAGCGATTAGTTTGTGCCTTGGTTACTTCAGTAAAGCAAACATGAAGCATTAAGAGAAATAGAGACAACCAGCTGTGCTGCCCTGAATTCCAGAAATTTTCAAGGCAGTGCATTCCTGCCACTCTCCTTGGCTGCAGCCATTTCACTCACACAAGTAATTTTTACCTTTCAGTGCCATGGCAAACTGAATGGTCTAAGCAAGAATTAGACCAAGTTCTCTGGAAATGAAAGGCTGGTAAATGGGATGTACTGCATTCAGCAAAGTGTCCCAGAAATTTTAATTCTGTGTAAACTGAGTATGAGCATTGTTGAGACTGAAGGACTGCAACTGTGTTTGCTGCTATTTAGGTGGATACCGGGCTCTCAGCAGTTTGCCTTTCTGCTAACCTGCATCAGTACAGTGCTCAGAGTCCAAACAGCACCATACCTCAAACTCCTCCTATAAGTGTAAATATAGCATTAACACGGTTGATTTTAGTATGCAGCAAATATTTTGTGACTCTGACAAATATTTCATCACAGGAATGATGCAAGACTTACCTGTGTTGTGTTGGCACACCTCTCCAGCAAAGTTGTTCAAGTGTTGCATGTTTGTTACAGTCATAAAAGTCTAAAGAGAGCCAAAGCAGTGCTGCTATCAGAAATGCATTGGTGAATAACTAATTATCACTACATAAAAGTCATGAGGGGTGAATGGTTTCAAGCAGGGACTGACCACAACTGGAATCCCACACCCTGTTAACTTCAAGGGCTAAATAGGTCGAGTGTTTGCACCAGCACATGCTGTCCTGTCAGACTGTCCTTCTACTTTTATTTTTAAATTCGCAGATGCCCCTTGGTCCCATGACTGCAGAAAACTCATGCCGATCTGGGATAAACTAGGAGAGCAATATGAAAGTCGTGAAGACATAATCATTGCAAAGATAGATGTCACAGCGAATGACATCCTGTCTGTGGCAGTAGCCCGATATCCATTCTTCACACTCTTCCCTGCTGGGCCAGATTACCAGGTGAGAAGCTATCATGGAAGAATGTGGAGACAGGGCTGCACACCAAGGGAGGGGAGCTGTGTTTGCCTATGCACATGTGTCACAGTGAGAAAGGACTCCTGTAAGTAAGAAAGCTTTGGTCCTTATCTACTCAGCACTGGTTTTTGACTAGAAGACACTGCTGTCAAGAACCTGAATTAGAGACAAAGCCTTCTATTGTCTCCTTCTATGTGTGAGGCTGTGGCAAGAGCCCACATATCATTTACTGACTTGGACTACAAGTCATTAGAGCCTCACATTCTGCTGTTCAGTAACCTCCAATCTGCCTGTTGGGTTCAACTAGGAGTGAATTTACACATCTCTCCTAATGACTGCAGTGCCTTTTTCCTTCAAACCATGACAACAGATGTACTGTCACACAACTACCTGTGCTAGTTGCTTTCAGAGCAGCTGTGGCAATAGTCTCTAAATTGCTGGTACTGCTGTTGTTACAGCCTCTGTATTTTCACAACACTAAAGTCCCAAAACTTTCTTCTATACACTTATGCCAGTAATTTTACTTCATTCCAGTATCATAGCCTCAACTGGGAATAAATATTTGTTGTCAAGACCAAAGATTTTTGCAATATGCTGCCTAATGAATCATCTATGTTACACAATAATCAGAAAATGCTGCTGAAAGAGGCGGCAAGGAAAAATATTAAATAGGTGCATTCTCCATCAATTTAGATTACCTAATTAAAAAGAAAATATCTCCGAAGCAAAAAAAAATCAAGACACTGTTATAATTAAGACATTACTAAGCTTTTCATTTTTCTTCTTAGTACTAAACTTAAATTAAATTCTAAGGCATTTGCCCATGTCCTCATTTAATCTTTGAGGGAGAGATTTTCCTCTTGGATGTGCATGCACAGCTTCTAATGAATTGAACTGCAGTCCTACACACTCACACCATGCTTAGTCTTCACATAGAAAAGCAGAAACACATCAAATGCTCACAATAAATGTCAGTTTGAAAAAAAAAAAAAGCTAAAAACTTTCATTAACTATTAAGGGGTTGTTTCATACTTAAAAGATACACTGAAATTAAAGAATATTTGAAATGTCAGGTTCTTCTTTTCACACCGTGCTCTTGTTCCCTCAAATACTGAGATTTTGACTTGCACTTGCCCAGCAGTGCAGGTGTCCTGTAGGTGTCTGCAGTCTTGCAGACCCAATTGTTCTGACCTTCTCATGGCATAGCTGGCCAGACATCCTTCCTCACTTCAGATGACCATAAACGATCTGAGGCACAACCAAGCTGACAATACACAGTCACTTCAGCGTCTTCCAGATATTTCTTACCCCACCAGCAGTCACACTGGGAGTTCTCCCATGTATACTTGTCCTTCTCTAGAAGTCAAAAGCACCAAAATCAAAGCACAGGATGTAATACCACAATGTCAAGGCTCCATCTCCTGTGTTTTTCACTGTATGGAACTGCCCCAAAATTACAAACCCTACTCCCTTATTCTGGCCGAGAAAAGAGCAGTAGAAGGGGTTTGGAGCTGAAGAGAAACTGATATGTTCAGAATGAAGAATAAGAGGAACAGGAAATAAATAAAGTCCAAAACCAACACTGTGTCTCTTCTAGCCTTCAGTATTTTGATAGAGTTAGAAACACAAACACATGAGCTTTTCAATTATCTCTACTGATCCTTTCCATTGTTTAAGGACTAAGGATGAATTGAACACTAGCACAGAAGTAGGAACTCTAAAGATTAAATAACTATGAGAAGACTGTAGAAAGCATACCAAAATGCATGTAAAGAAGCCTGAACCTGCTTCTGATAAACCAAGGGAAATGTGGCTAACATAACACAAACCAAAACTGTTTCCTAGAACTCAGTTACATTCAGCACAGACACCCTTCCACCTCCTTAAAGGCAAAGTCACTGGCAGGACACTTTACTGTGCAGTCCCTTCCAAGCACTCCCACCTGATGGGATTGTATCAGGTACCACCCTCCTCTGAACAGAAGCATCTGCCAGGTCTGCAGGCTGGGAACTGTCTTATTTCCAGTGAAGTGACACTCTTTGGTCTGTTTAAGAACAGGTTGAGCATTTTGTAAAGGTAAAGACAAGTCATTCTCTTACTTTCAGGGGAGGAAGACCCAGATGTTTGATGATATTTTTAAATCAGGAACCACTTCAGCTTAACTGGAGCTAAGTGGAGTTGGATGAACCTAGAGACCTAGATCTACAGCTGGGTATTTGAGCATGTGCCCAGTTTTCCAGAGCACCAACTGAGTGTTTCCAAGAAACAGTTACAGACAGAGCTGAAGGAAAGGGAGTGAATCTGATGACTTATATTGATGAGGGAAGTGACCAGGCATCATCTGAGCTCTATCTGTGAAGCTGGTGAACAACTCATCCACTGCATCATCCACTCCAAATTTAAGAGAAAAACATGCAGTCTTTCAGATAGATTTAAGATGATTCTATTTGTTTCTATGTAAGTGAGAAAAATAACATTTACCTACTCTTATGCACTGATTACTCTAATGACAAGTCCTGACACATATCCTCAGTAACCAGTGCAGGAATCAGCTTCTTCTCTGGATTTATAGGTCTTCAGGCCCTGAGCAATTGCTGTTCCAGCCATCAACAGAGTTAATAAAAATCAAGACTCATCTGAGAATATTAATTGCCTCTGGAGAAATAAAATAATCTTTCTCAAGAAACTTAAGCTTGCAAACATATAAAAGTAGTTTAAAAGCTGCCACAGTTTTTATTACAAGAGAATACCTTACTGACTGGGAATACCAAACTTTTAGTATACTAAAAGTGTACACTTCTAGTGAATTCACCAGAGACTGGAGGTGTTTTGCTTACAGACCTCTGAACTCAAATCAGGTATAAGAGTGACTAATGTAAAGTAACACAACATTATTAGTCTCAGTGGGAGTAAGTGAGCTTAACCCAAAGGAGAATGGGTATCTGCCTATTTCTTAAAACACTCAGGTAAGAGCAGACAATTCCCAATGTCATGTACATGAGCCTCTACAACTTTTTGTTAAAAGACCCTTTTATATTTCCAGAGAGAAAGGTTTGGTGGGGGGGAATTTTTAAAACATAATACGGTGCCTAAACCCACTCAGAATTTTAAAGCTCTAAAATGAAACTGCTTCTTTCATTAAAGTTCCTCAGGGAAAAAATCCTCAGTAAATCCCCAATTTTAGGTGAAGCATAAGAAAATTGATGTCACTGTTCATCTTCATCCTGTTCTTTCAAGCTGTGCAACAGCTGGTACTTCTGGTCTGTGTATTTCAAAACTATTTCAGAATTTTAATTTCCTCAAAATCTTTAGACACCTTTTATTATCATGGCTGAACACTTAAAAGATTCTTCTCTTCAAAATATCTTGCCAATGTTTATTGTTAAGCACAAAGAACCCCACCAATGTCAGCAGCTGGCAGGATCCCAAATTGGAACTATACAATAATAGTTATGTTTTTTATACAAATCCTTTTCTTCTCAGGGATATACATCTGTTTTTTCTTTACACTTGAGTTTCAGATGATGTTGGAACCTGCTGTGCCTCTGCCCTCACTTTCTAAACTGAGTGCAAAAGTCCAAAGTTTGGTCAGCCTAAAGAATTGTAATCCTCCACCTGATTTTTCTGTTATTTCCAGAATTTTGTGTACAGAGTTAAATACTTTACCTTAAAATTCTTTTCAGGAGGTGGCCTATTCTGGGGACTATACACTGGAGGCATTTTCTGAATTCTTAGAAGAACAAAGCAAGACAAAAGCAGAACCAGGAGAGAAGGTACCTGATGCTGGCACTGACTGATCTGCTGTGCAACGCAAGGCATGTCGAGCCCTTGTGTGTGCACACCCGCAGGGACTGAGCACAGCCCGGCTCACCGGCCTGGCAGTGCTTACTTAGGCTGTCCTTACCGGCTCCGAGCGGCTTTCGAGCTGACTGGCGTGGCATCCCTACCCGGGCTGCAGTGACACAGCACGGCCCGGCAGGCACACATCCCCTCCCCTNCCTCCCGCTGCCCGTGTCAGTGCTGAGTCACCACACTGACACTCCGGCAGTGAGTACTGCGCGGCAGAAAGGAACCCGTGCCCTGACAGGTGTAAGAGATACTTGGTCACGATTTGAGCTGGGAAAAAAAGCCCTGCCTAAGTAAGTTTTGGCTACAACTGGAGTAGTTCAAATATCCATTGTCCACCTCATTCTGCTACATTCATTGCAGCTTTTCTTCATCACACAATGACATAACTAAGAGCAGATGATGTCCCTTCTCTCAGCAGTCTGGTTATGATAATTGTGATTCCCCGACCCTTTCTTCTCCACTGTAAATCAGACCAGATGAGTGTTTGCTGTCCCAGAACAGCCCTTGGTTAATCACAGGCAGTTCATTGCAAAGAGACACACTGTAAGTAACGATGTAAACCTTCTCCACACAGACAGCTCCAAGCAACAGGAAAAAACCCGACATGTAGGTGGAGACACTGTCCCCCAGTATAAGAATCCTGGGCCCATCTGCCTTGAAGTGAAGTGGAACCACAGAGTAGCAACAGTTATTAATGCTCTTTTCAACCAGGAGGGAAATTGTCTGTAGCTGGAGAAACAGTTTCGAGTTTTCAGACTTATTTCCACCAGAGGTTTTAGTTTGTTCATGCATTCACTGCTCAGATATAAACTAGTGACAAGGTATGAAAACCTGAAAAGCACATTTTAGCAACATCTGCACTACTTCTGGCCTCATTAATAAGACCTCAAGCTCCTTGGTTGAAAAGATGAAAATCTGTATTTCAACCAATCTTAAAAATTTTTAGAAAGAATTACTAGAGCTATTGCCTTGGTGAACATCAGTAATAAACAGCTTTTCTCTTGCATTTCATTCTTTAAAAGGATCCTTTGGGAGGAATCAAAGAGGATCTCAGCCAAAAAGAGACTGTAATAACAGAGAAAGAACTTTAATAGTACAGAGAAAGAGAAAAATTCTGAGGATTGTGGGGAATCCTTCCTGGAAGGAGCTCAGTGGAAGAATGAATCATCTCAAGTGAACATAGAGCTGAATTTAAAAAAAAAATAAAAATAAGGAATTCAGTATCAATGGCTCATTATGTGTACTTCTCTTCTGAATCCAATATAACTCCTAGTTTTATGGGGTTCTGTTGTCATGAGTTCTTAAAATAAATGCCTTTTTTATAAATAAAACTGCCCTCATTTAGAAAGGTGTATATGCCATGGAAAAGAGATCAATATATAAAACTATTCTTTCTGAACAAGATCTGCAACAAGATGACAACCAATTGCTTTCCAATTTACCCTAAGAGAGCCTATTGTTTTCAGGAGAGATTAACTGCTCCCACAAGGATGGGTCTAACACTGCAGAGAGCGTTTTTACAGGGATCTTCAAAAGAAGTAATTGAAGTTGGGGGCTGTGCCCAAAGGGGCAGCAATGCACAGTTCATGGGTTTTTTCTATTATCAAGCAGTAAAAAATGCAGAAATTAAGATATAATTTAATTCCAGTAAGGAAAATACCATATCTAATATCCAAAGCCACAAGAATGACTCACATTCTAGTTATGTGAGGTCTCTTAAACACCTCATGTTATGTAAGTGAAACAGGGAAGCTGCTGGACAGTAGTAATTTCTTCCTGCAAGGACCAGATAAAGCAGAAATAATTCTGAAAATCTGAAACCTTTTCTTACACAGTTACAGAAGGGAGAACATTTATTTAAATTTCATTTCACATACAGGTGTTCTAAGTTTTTGTTCCCAACTTGTTAATGCTCATATGTTACTTTCGTATGTAAGCAAATGGAAAAATAATGAAAACTTGGAAAAAGAAGGAAGTCCCATTTGAATGAAAGAAGGTTTAATCACCTCAGTGAGAAAAATCATGGAGACCTCCTAACTATCACCTGTCACACATGTCAACAAGAGATGGACTGTTTTTAAGCACTGGACTTCTTGCATTTTACAATTATTTGCTACAAAGAGCAGTTCATGACTGATGGCTTGTTTGCTGTCCAGGTTGTAACATGTAAATAAATAAGCTCACTTAGAGATTTAAAATTAACTTCCCTGTTTCACAGTTCTTGCAAATAAATAGGACTCAACATGCAACACACCTCATGAGGCTGTCAGCTGGTCTTCACCGGTGAGGAGTTAACAAGAAGACACAGAAAGTAAAACAGTTTATGCTGATTCCTCATGTGCATGGTTTAATCTCTGCTGGGGCTAAAATTCATTGGGACTGCAATGGAATCCACTGAATGGAAGAGAATTCTTGTGGCAGCACGTTCAGTGCTAAATCACCATTCCCAATATGGTCCACCTCGGTTTTGTAGGTCTTGGACTTAGTTTCTTGAGCAGTTTACTTAAGACTATCTGAAACTGGTGAGACCACAGATCAGATGGGGTCCCCACATTCAGATTTCTGCCAGTTGCAGCTCCCTCTGTCCCAGACACATCACCTGCAAGAGGAGAAGAGACCTAAACTACATAGGGAGACTGATACTTTAAAATCAGCATGGTAGGTGTGAGAGATGCAGCCCACTTTCACTTCTAATCGTGAACCACAGCCAAGTTATTATTTGAAGCAAAATTCTTCTTTGAAGATGACAAGTAAAGTTTAATTCCCATGTCTGTTAGGACAGAGTAAATTTTTGATAGAACTGCGATATGGTACAAATCAAGTTAAAGTGTCACTTAGTAGCATAAGGAAAAGGTGGGACAGTTTCAAAGAGTTCAGGCTGTTTGCTGTGGGTGGAAACTCCCACTCCAGCTGGACAGTGTGGGATGTGGTTAACAGTAAGTGTTTCTCACCACCCTTGCTAAGAGCACTTAATTTACAAATGTCACACAGAAAAAATGACTTGCTGATTTGACCACTGAATTATACCAAAACTGCCTCTCATACACACTGAAGAAGCCAATTCTCCATTGGCCATCAAACCTGAGTTCTCTGGGGCACTGCCAGCAGGACCTTGGACAAAGTAAACCTGATCACTGCTGGATATTGGGTTTCATTTGACTTTCACTTAACATTGGGCATTCATTAACAAACAGAAGCCCTCATTTGATATCCTGGGAGATCAGATTAGAAAGCGAGTGAGATGAACTGCATCCCAAAGAGCAGGCAGTGCCAGCTTGCTTTGCCTTTGCTGCTTGCAACATGATGAAATCTGAATGGCAAGCAGTGCCACCAGTATATTTTGAACAACTATTAAACACGGAAGCTATAATCTTTTAATTAGTTTCTTTACAGAAAAATGGAGCAAGCAATGTTCAGCACCACTCTGTATCTGGCAGATGGGTTTACCATTCAAGATAATGACAAAAAATTAATTTTCACTGCGTCTACCCACTGCATGGAAGGCTCAATCCTGAAACTGCTATCTGTCCTATTATAAGGTGCAAGATTACATTTTAATGAAAACATGTGCCATCTCAGCAAATGATGTTCTCATTTCTGTTCCAGCCACTCTTAGATGTTGTGTCAAGACAAGGGGCCAAGTGCAGACTCACATGCCATGCCCTGACACATGACAAGAGTTGCAAATCTCCTTTATAAAGCATCTGGTAAAAGCCTGCCCAAACCCAAGTCTTCCTTGGTTGCAAGTTTGCCTCGCTGCTGGCTGGGCTCCTCCAACCCTTGGCAGTGGCAGGATGTGCCCTCGGTGCCAGGCAAGTGGCCTGGCACGTTATCTTATTTTCCCTCTGACCCAAGTCAGTCACAACATATTTTCCTGGAACAAAAATTTAAAAGTGCCATAGGGAGAACTGAGCTCTAAATCTCTGAAATGCAATCACTTCCTCAGACTTTGCTAAGTCAAACACTACTTTTATTTTAGTCTAAACACGAAGTGTTTAATTTTAAAGAATATGTAATTTTAACAGTGCTCAGACATTCTAAGTATTACTTAAAACCATAAAAAAAATTTAAAAAAAATCGGTATTTACTAGTCAAACTTGTTCCTGTAAATGAATACCAATATTTTGAATGCCACAATCACATGAGAAATCTCTTCATGCATGTAAATAAGCCCTATCAATTAAGACTGACAGGACTAAGTAAAGAGATGTCAATGTGTACCAACAGTGAAGCTCTTTAATCTGCAGTGTCAAGATGACCTGGTTATCAATATGGAGCACCAGAAGCAACACTCCCAGCTAGGAATCATATTTATAAAAAGCCCACCAAAAAAAAAAAAAAAATAGAAGAAGCAAACCTGAACTATCCCCAAGAAATGCTGACTTGTTTTATTAAATGCCAGCCTATTCTGCCTAAAAATACAAGCTTTGAGCACCTTGCAGACAGCAATTCATCTCATTAAGTTCTCTTCTTAAATCTTGGGGAAGAAAAATGATGTTCAGAATTGACAATCATTCATAAATGCTCAGATGAACAGGAAAAATAATCAATCCTAAAAAAACCCCAACAATAATTCTTTTCCTCTTTACAACAATTTAATACTAGCTTGATTTCCCTGGAATTACTCTCAGCTGGCATTAGCAAAATAACAGAAACAGAACCATAATATATTAAAAGAGATTGATACAAACACAAATGCATTGACTTCAAAAAAACCCTCTGATGTGTGGCAGTGGCATAATTGGTATAAATCAAAATGTCTGGCTTGGAGGTCAGAAGTTTGGTGTTGGTAGAAGTACTTATGTGTGCTCTATGCTTGAAGATTGATGGGAGTCAGAGAAAGGTGTCTAAATCCAGCATTTCAGACATTTCATTCAGAGAATAGGATTGTCAAAACTTCACATTAGAAAGTCTGACATTCTTGTCTTTCCTGTCTCTCACACTCCTGATAGTGAAGAGAGGAGAGTTTGCTCCAAGGCCAATGATTTGATGCAGATAGATTAACAAAAAGAAACAACTTACACTTCAATAAAAACATCTCTTGTGTTAAGTGGAGTTTAACCCGTGGAAATTACTCAGCTGAGATGTTTGAAAACTGTGGTTGGTATAATCAGCTGTGACAGGGGGAAGGAGGGTATGTTCATTCAAAACTTTGTTTTGGAAAAAGCTTTAAACATATTTGTCCCCTGGGCTTGTGGCCATACTCTTGTGGCTTTGCATCAAGAGTCCCACACAGGCTGTCAGTCACTCACTCAAGCTCGTGTCCAGTTCAGAGGCCTTCAGGTAGATTTCACAGTTCACATTTCATACTCAATTCAGATTTGGGAACTGACATGACTGAAAGGCCAAGCCAAGCACAGCTCTTTCATGGTTTTAGAGGAGGCAGCTGTTTCTCGTGGTGCAGTCCTGATCCAACAGGATCATCCATTGCCCAATGTGTCCTCAGTTTCCAGTTTCTGAGAATCACCTTGGAAATATTTGCTTTATGTAAAACATTGACAGAACTAAAGCTGTGCCAGCCCTGCCCTCCATCCCTCTCTCTGCTGAACAAACATGCAGTGGCTGCCTTTTCACAGAGCCTGCTGGTTACCCTGCACCAGGTGCTGGGTGGGTAATTTACTGCACGGGGACTCTCGCTATTTGCACGCTGCATCTGCATCAGCACTTTAACACCACACATTGAACACAAACAGCTAAAGAATCGTTTTCTTCCCCTCCCCAGCAAGAAACACCATGTTGGATTTCATTTTAGCTCTCCTGGGCAAATGCATGTTACAAAGAACTGCAACCAGTGAGCAATAAATATTAATAAAGTATTTAATTGGAATCTTATTGAAAAGCACTTTTACCAGCACAGCTGGCAAGAGCCCCCTTGAACAAATGCTGTGTGCCTGCCAAGTACAACATAGGTAGAGTCATAATTAGTCAGCAAAGGCTAAGGACCATACACATGTGAACATCACTGCTGAAACCTGGGCTTTTCAAAGCATGTATTTAATAGACTGAAATAATTTGGAACTTCTGTCTAAATTTTCCTTCTCTGAGCTTGTAATTTTTGAGCAGATGCTGGTTATTTCTTAGCACACACACTACATGCTAGCAGATTGCTGAACTAAACCAGCATTCTGGGAAAGCATTCCCTCCAGCCTCTGTATGCCAGGACACATCACCTATAGCTGCCAGAAAAATAGTTCTTTAAGACCAGTAATGGATGAAAAGGTTCATAAAATCTGGTTAGCTGCAAAAATCTGTACCACTGTTATACACTGGCTGTGCAGCATCAGGTGCCTCTGGGAATACTTGGTTTAAAGGTGGCAATTACAGTCTTTTATAAGAGCCAAGTGTGGGATTTAACAACTTTCCAACTGACATTAAATACATGCTCTAGTCTAAACTATTTTAATTCCAGTCTTTAATAGTTTCCCACAGAGTCCTTTATTAAGACTCACTGAAAGAAGAGACTGGACACTATTTAGTGTCCACTTAATTGGCAATCGTTGCTGTAAATTCACCTCTGTAGTTTCCCACTTGAAACCCTTGCAGTAAGATGCTGGTTGACATAAGAATCCTCAGGACAATTTCCTCAGAGACCACACTGATGTGGAAATGTGAACAATGTGCTGCCTCAGTGACTAGAGGACTTCACACAGGACAAGGAAGATGGTCTTCTATGGAACAGTCATTGGGGAGAGCGAACCATAATTTGTGATACATTAAAAGAACATTCATTTGGATAAATTAATGCCTTCATTTTGAAATTTTGCAGCCTGAAATCCCTTCCAACTGACAGCCACTGCTGTTTTGAACTGAGCAAATTCTCATTTATATTGGGAGCACACAAAACACATTTCCAAATATGTTTATTATTCTACAAACTTGTTCTAGTGCTTTATCCAAGCCAAGCAAGGCAACATATTTCAATCCTATGGTCAGAGACGAGAAATAAGGCCATATGACTTAGGAAAATCATACTGAGTGTTGAACAATAGAAGCTCAAGACAATCATTCAGCACAAGATTAGAAAGTGTCAGAGAACCTGCCCATGGCACAGCCCAAGGAGACGGACTGGCAAGTCAAGAGGTGACAAGAAAGAGCCCAGCTTCCCGGGAGCCCGTCCTGCTCCTGCCTTGAGCAGTTCCCACGGCACATCCCTGTCTGCGCCGCTACCACCACCTGCCGGGGAACCGGGAGAGCCCGTGCCCTGCGCCGGCCCCCGGGACACGGCCCGACCTCGGGAACTGCACCTGCAGCACCGGCGGGGCCAAAGAACAGCATATTTGGGAGAGAAAACACCTCATGAGCTAAGCCTATGGGCACCCTGAGGATCACGGGCCCATCCATGTATGCTCGTGGAAAAGAAGGGCTGAATGAAGATCTACCAGATCCTTTATACCTGTACATAACACACTCACTAAGCTCTGGGGCTGCCAGAAAGATCAGCTGAGTGTCAAGGCATTTTCAAACAATGCAATTAACCAGGGACTTCCAGTTAATTAAACCTGACATCAGCCCATTCAGAACAGGAGTAACTCTGGCCTGTTGGAACTGGCCTGACAGATCTTTGTTTGGTTTGGGGTTTTTTTTTTTTTCAATACTAAATATCAAGGAGAAAAAAGTACAAAATTTCTGAAAATTTCTGAAACCAAGAAAAAAACTCTACTAGAAAATAAAACTGAAAATGTCTTGACCTCTGCCCAAAGCCATAGTATGTCCAAGTTATAACTGTATGTCCACACATCAAATCACAGCAATGTCTTTTTCAAGAGTATCAAAATATATTGCCCAGTTCTACAGGTTTGAAATAACTGACTGGAACAACATCAAAATGTGCTACATGGGACATTCCAACTGATTCTAACATTGGTCAAGTTGAACTCCCCTCATGAAAACACACCACTACAACAGAGCTCCTGTGTTAATACACATGGGGAAGCTGCAATGCTATGCCTATCATGAGACCAGACTGCAATTTAAAAAATGACTCCCTGGAAATACCACAAAGTGGGCTAATGATGTTTGCAGAAAAGACAAAGTTCAGCCATCTATACTGAACCATGGTTCTGACAAAACAGTTCACAGCAGGAGTGATATCCCAAGAGAGCTTCCTGGTTCTGCTAAACCAAACATTATGCATGGTCTTGATTTTTGCTCTTTTTAATATCCCAGTGGCTCATTCCTCCAAGATGTTCCTGGTTTGGATGACTTCCAAGATGGTCCCAGTTCTTCTTTACTGTATCTTCCATTACCATTATTTCTGATACTTCTTTAGCATCCTGGCTCTAGTACTCTTTCCTTTCTTCCTGGGGCTAAAACTGTTGTACCTGAAGGACTATGTACTTGTGCTTAGGTTGATCTTAAAAGACAGTCACGTACTGACGCAGATGTAGAGTATGTTACAGGTGACCAAAGACCACTTCTGTACAAATGAATTCTTTGTAGGTGGTGGAAAGTCAAACACAGGCAGCAAAGTAAGCGCTGATTTTGCTCTCTCTGCTGCACTTTTCAAAGCTAGGCCAAAAATGTAAGAATCAGTTTCCAAATGATTAACTGATTGACTGGCAGTGTTGGAACACCATCCGCATTCAGCATGATGGGAAGTTCCCATCGCCACCACTGGCATTTTAACGTCACACTCAGATGCGCTTTCACATTTGTCAAGGACGCTGATGCACAGCCCTCCTACCACACTCACAGCTCAACAAGTATTTGAGTTAACGCCTGCTTGAACTGATTAAAAATGAAACCTTTACAAGTTTACATAAACACTATTAAGCGTGTTGGTCATTTTCCTTAGAATCATAGAATCTCCTGAGTTGGAGGGATCATCGAAGTCCAGCTCCTGGCTCAGCACAAGACAGTCCCAAGAATGACACCACGTGCCTGAGAACACTGCCCAAACACTTCCTGAACTCTGGCAGATTTGGTGCTGTGCCCACTTCCCTGGGGAGCCTGTTGCAGCCCTCAGCACACACCTGCAGTGCCACATCAGATCCAAGACAACAGAGGGCCATTTCCTGTCACAACTCAACAGACCTGACATGGATTCCTCTCACACTGAATGGCACTTTTATATGTGCATTGTAGCTTTATGTACTGTACCTTCATCCACTGACAGCTGTTTATACACCACTGGAATATTTTTGGATTCATTTCAGAGCTACCTCTGTTACCCAAACTAGATGTGCTACTGCATAACAATGTCCAACTGCTGCTTACTGTGAAAATATGCACATACTACAGAACAGCAGGATATTTATGGTCCCAGACCAGTATATGCAACTTCATGCCCATCACTCCTTACTTTATTAGAGTCAGAATAGTCATCTGGCACCGATGAACATCAGGAGGTGCTGGGCCAGGGTTATCTTACCAAGATAAATAAGCAGGTACAAAAACTTAAGGTCCAATTTGTGCAAGAATTGCAGTTCCAAGTTCTCAAGGTATGGGAAACTTCTCCAGACTTTTGAAGCTTTCAGGAGCAGCAGGGGTTTTCACTGTTGCTTCTTTTCCTTCTTATTGAGTTGTTGATTTTAATTTCCTGCTGTAGAATTGCTTTGATGACAACAGCAACAGGGTCAGACACACGCTCTTCAACTCATGGAGCTGAGCTGACTGATACATGTTGAGGGTCAAATCAGTATTTAAAGTTAGTTTGACTGATATGGTCCCAATTCTAATTTTTATTTGTTCATGAGTGACTGATCACTAAACACACTCAATTTAAAGTTCCTCAAGTTGCTGTGTCGGATCAACTCTTCCAATTTTTCTGGGTATATTTTTGACTAAAGAAGTCATTTTTCTTCCGCTTTCCCCTCTCTCTGAGTAGATAAGAGGGAAAAAGGGTATGTTACAGTTCTACACTTGCTCTCTCAAATGGAAATGAGGGAGGCAGAGTTTGTGTTTCCCTGCACAAATCAGCTCTTTCTGTACACAAACAGCACTAATTATCTTCTCTTCATGTCTGAATATCAGAAAAATTATCTATATTTAGCAGACTCAATATAACATTAAGAGTAGGATGAGGCTTTGGTGCTAAATACATCGAAGATCTCATTCAGGAGAACTCAGCATTTCTCAAAGCTTAATGCAATCAATCCATTCGCTTATAGAGAGAAGAGAATGAATTTGATTAAAATTTCTGCTCTCCTTTCGATCTTAGGGGTTCTCAGCAGGAATCTTTTAGAGGACAACATGAAAGACTTATTTTCTGTCCATATTATTTCTTCTGTGACTACTACTTTTTTACAAATAGTACACCACACTCAAGCAGATAACAAATGACAGAATCTCTTATCTTCAGCATGTTGTATCCCTTCTTCCCTCCCATTTCTTCTGGTGTCACAATGAATACAGAGGGAAGGGCAGAGTGCAAGAAAGGTGAGGGAGATTTGTGAAATGAAGAGATGCAATGGGGACTGGTGAGAGACCAAGCCACTGACTAAATACGGAATTCCCAAAGGAAGAAAACCTAAAAGTGGTAAGTAGGACAGCACAAGTAAAGATCAGGACAAGAGGTACATATAGATATAAATAACTGAAGAAGAGAAGAAGGAACTGGTTTTATAAGAGGGGAGAAGTTCTGCTGCTGACTAATTCTGCATCCAGTCCCAAATACTGAGCCCTGTTGTACCTAAGACACCTCACACATGGAACACCAACTATCAGTGCAAGTCTCCCCCTACCATTTCTGAGAAGAGCTTTTGGATTCTTCTGTGGAATTACTTGGGTTTGATTTAGAAAGCCTCTACTTTGGGGAAACAGTTTTAGTGCAGTTTTATTGAACCCCAGAAGAGTGCCAGACAATGGAGAACATTTCAGCTAAACCTGAAGTGAAAACCGTCAGTATGTTACAAAACCAGTTCCCCGAAATTTTTCTGATCATGAAGTTTCCATTAAAATTGTGCAGTATGCTCTGTGGAGCTTACATCAGGCTGTACTGGGTTATTTTTCCAAGTACATCATTACCATGTTGTCAGGATAAAGACCAAGTACAGCTGAGAGATTATGACATCCCATGACGGCACTCACCTCATCTCAAGTCATGAGAGGTAAAATGTACATCTCAGGAGGGGGAGAACAGCCCTCATTCTCATTCTAGAAGATACTGACAAGTGAGTTTTAGTTAGAAGTACTTTAATTATCCACTTTGCAAGAGATAATGATCAGTGTTTCTAATTAAAGATAGGTAACTGTACAGAACTTTGTAATGATGTGTAATAATCTTTGCATCAAAATAACACAGGACCCACAGTTTGTTTGTGTTACCCAGCCGTGTAGGTTTAGAGCATGCCAAAACCATTTCACCTCTAGGCAGCTACACCAAAAGCAAAGGTACAGACCTGTATGAAGAGGATCGTGCACCCTGTAAAATTCATTTTCCTCAGGGAACTAGCACACACATGTGATTTTGGGTGACATAAGTAGTATCTACAAGGAGAGTTTGCCAGGCTGCTTTCTATCAAGCATTTTCTAATAGAAAGATCTATAGACTCTACAAAGATCACCAGATACATATTGAAGCTTCAACCATATGGGTCAAGCCTATTTCAACAAGTTTATTGGGCATCTCTCTGAGGAATGGAGCCTCTGGGAACTGCCAGTGCAGGAATTTCATCTTAAACCCCTTCACAATAGTTTCTGTCCTCTCAAGCCAGACTGCTTTCTGTGACAGACCCCTTAGACCATGACCCAGGTAGAGAAATCACAGACAATCACATTCCTAAACAACCCCCAATTTCAGGGGCATGAGTAGAAGCAGCTATGCCCCAGAATGATCTGTAGACCATCAACATACAAGTTATGCAGTAAATTATTTGATGAGAATTAGAGGTGCATTTTCAAATCAACAATTTGTTCTTCATTCTCTGACTATCCTGTCCTCAGGACTAATCACTTTGGTGGTTTTACACTCAGAATGAACCTGCCCTTGCATGCCTATGGCTGTTTCTTCAGTTTCTACATACTTTTTCTCCTTGCCTCAGCACAGAGATAGGAAAAGACAATGATTGCTTCGAGACAGCAGTAGAGCAAGGTAATAGCGAGCAGTGATGAAGGAATGTGGATGGAGGTGTTACCATGGCAACAGGGGGACAGACAGTGTTCCAGCTTTGGGAAAGCAAGCACATTTTTCATCACTGCTTCTGCTCGGAGTTCTGAGTAGTCTTTGTGACTTTTAGGGTGAGGGACAAGAGTTCAAACAGCGTTTGGCCCCAGGGAGCTGCTACATTATGGAAAAGGGTAAAGAATAAAAAGCAGTCGAGAAAGCAACAAAGAAATTCAAATTGGTGTTCAGGCCAACACCTTCAGCATAAAGTTATGCAACTGAATTTTGCAGTAGATCCACAAATCCATTATTTTTCAGAATAACTTATAAAAATATAATTCCTGTCCTTTTCTGAAATAAAATGTTTATATTCACACTCCCAAGCACTGTCTACACTTGTCATATGTGTCATGTAGGCACTGTACAGTCAGAATTTCCTTGCCAAAATTGACTCCAAGAAAAAGAGCAATACATGACAATATCCATGAAAGAATCACATTGCAGGCACGGAATACAAGAGGTCTGTAACTAAATAAGAGCATCTATTGATAGTCCTTTTACAGTGCTAACTTTGTCCCTTTTGGTTTTCCAGGTGAAATCACAGATAAGGTGCACATGGCTATGGCACAACACTGAGTACAACACACTCTGTGTAACAGACATAGCAGTGAAGATTTATCACTCACATCAGCTCTCATATACATTAATTGTTGTTCCTAAAGAGCCCAGCGTAAACACAGAGAAGGCCAAAACCAGAACCCCTTTCCCCCACTAAAGTTATTAAAAGACCAAACACAGTGCCTGACCAGCTAATGTGGCTATGATATAAGAGGGAGCACCAATTTTCATTTAAATGTATAATGAAAATGCAAGAAGGCCACAATGCTTTTCTGAGTTAAGATGAAAAACTCCATGCAAGGGTATGTATATATGTGTTCTTAAATATAAAGAAGCTGTTAGCCTAAGGGATGAACCACATGAACTCTGCAAGTTGGCAGTAGATTTACAGAGAGGCAAAGCTGCCAATTTGCAGAGATCACCTCCTGGGCAAGCAGTCCACAGCAGTTATAATTTCTGAAAGATGCTGTGGGAGTGCTATTAGAGGTAAGTGCCATTTGGAGTAAAGGAGCAAAATGCAAGAAATTGTATTTGAATATGTAGGCCTGTGGATGGTAGATGTCTCTGCTGGTCAATACAAATACATTTTAGAGGAAATAATGGTAGTTCTAAGGTCAAAGCAAAGGCTGATAATATCATAAAGAAGATGCAAATCTTTCACCTTCTCAGGGGTGTGATACATCTGACAGTGATATATGATATAATCTCCTCCTGCTTCTTAGAGAAGCATGACAGATAATCCCCCATTGTTTTTTTGGAGGAGCAGATAAATTCTCCTGGTGAGCCCAGAAAACCCTTGCTGAGGTCACAGCAGGTTTTGCAGGATGTCTTGTCACAGCATCCATCATCTGCACCTCCCAATTTCTTTCTGACTCTGTTCACAATCAGACCTCAGTAGCACACAGAATACAGTCCAGATAACTTTTAAAATATGAAACAACAACCTAGAAACAGGAAGCTCATGATACCAGCCCACCATCAGTAGTGCACAGGCTTCTGATTTCACCAAACAGAAAGCCTAAAGATACAGCTCTGCTATTCCCACCCAGACATTGCCTGCCTCTGACCACTCACCCAGAGCAGGAAAAAAGCAAATCCTTCCAAACCTGTAGCCATATACTACTTTGCATTTGTGGGATGGGGAGCATTAAAGGAGTGAATTGATCCCTTCACCCACTGAAAAGGAACACAGTCGTGGTCTCCAGGTTTTCTATGACATGCTCAGCTGTTGTGCTGCTGTTGACTGGGGTAGAGTTAATTTCCTTTACAGTAGCTGGATGTCTTGGATCTGTACTCAAAATAGTCTGATTCTCTCCTCCATCCCAGTGGCAGGGGGTGAGCAAGTGACTGTGTAGGGATGAGTTGCTCACTGGGGTTAAACCCTGCCAGCTGCTCTCAGCTGTGCAAAGCCTGTGCTGAAGTCTCCGCAGGCCTTTGGAGCAAACTCTATAGACACAAGTACCCTATTAACATCACATCCTCAGAGAAGCTGTTATCAGAGACACACAGTACATTTCAAGACACCTTATGCCTCTCATTTCCCATATCTGGTCCTGGATATATTCCACTTGCTGGTAAATGTGTAATAACAGCCAGGGGAATGGCCACTGCAGGAAAAAGAGTGTCTGATGTTTTATGAGAGGACACAACATCATCCACTGTTCTAAGGTGGAGGAAAACCTGGAATAACAGATTTGTCTCAGTCATAAGGTACAGAGACACTTGTATGTTGCCTAGGTGTGCCTCTGGAAAAATGAGAGGTCACAAGTGGAGCAGCTGTAGGCAAATGGGTATGATCACTAGCTTTGTACTTCCCATAGAGCTGTTTCCTAGCTGTGTATTAATTCCCAGGAAGATTGAAATTATGTGGTTTCAACTGTTACAAGCAACCTTATCAGAAATAACCTCCCTCATGCCTGAAATGATGACTTTCTTTGACAAGCAGAGGAATCCTCTCCCCTTCCTCTATCACCTCAAATATTAATCCTACAATTTAGCAGATGATAGTGCTTGCAGAAGCAGCTGTTTTCACTTATCAAATGGTCTCTGACAGTTCCTGCACCCCCATTAAGAGCACATTTATATTCACAGTGGGGTGGGTACCTCTTAAACTGGCAGGTTAATACACTATCAGACTTTCCTAAATAAAGAATTCAAATCTTAGTTCCAAAGGGGATTTTCTGTTACCAGCCTGTTACCAGTGGTCTGGATCAAAATCCTGTGGTGACTGTAGCCAGATGGTCGAGCAGGAGGATTTCAATCAGCATACTCAGGTGTTTCTGCAGAGAGAGGACTTCACTTACTCATTGCATTCACAGGCAGGAATGTTACTGAGCTGTCTAAACGCATATATTTTAGGTAGAAAAAGTTCATCACATCTAGTTTTGAACCTGAACTCCATTCCTAACTTCCATCCACATGGCAATAGTGAACACTGGCCACGCAGCAACCTGACCAAGTCATTGCCCAGGTGAGTTGGAGGTCTGAATAACTTACACCTGAACAAACAGATGGGCCCCAGGTGCTTTAATACCTCTTCACCTGAGATGAAAAAGAACTACTTCCCGCTTGGCCAGCCCACCAGAGACACGTTTCCAAGCAAAATGAGAAATGTTGAATACATTTCTGTAACACAGTACTAGCTGTCTCATGTAATACCATGACAGCAAATCAAAGTAAGATACAAACTATAGTTGCCCAGCTCTTTTGTGCAACTATTACCTTCTGTCTTGTTACAGAAAAAGAACCAAACACTAGCATTTCTGTTTGGGGGGAAAACACAACAAAGCAAAAGGAACTAAACAGAACAGATACAGACAAACTGTGCTACATGTTTTTAAGGGCTTTTGAGGCTTAACATGGAAGAAATACCTTACTGAAAGCAGGACCACAAGTGAATTTTTGCATTTGCTTCCAATTTGTCTTAAAATACTATCAATCATACCTCAGCAGATAAACACACTGTTAGCAGTGTCACCTTACCATAGGCATCATCTCAATTTTTAGCTGACAGAGGTGAGCATGCTTTCTTTTGCACTGGTTTGGAAAATCCTGTAGATCAATTTGGAGAGGAAATTTCCACCTCAGGAGTCCCTCAAACCATAAGCAAGGAGAAAAGACTCAGCAGAGCTGGGAAAGCACTCAGGTGGGAGTTGAAAGGAAGTCTGTGGCTACATTTGGTGCAAGCCTACTGACCTGTCTTCTCTTCACAGGCTGATCCAATAACAAAAACATACATGTGAATTGTTGTCTAGGAATCAAGGGCAGAAAGGTTAAAGGTAATATTTGCTCTGGATCACAGCTGTGCCCTATCACTGCTGCAGAACACATTTACAGGGGAATCTTGAGGCTGCAAGTACTTCTATTTTACACCATTAAGTTAAGAGGGAAGATTGTTTCTAAAGAAGTCAGACAGGGACAGAGTATTTTTCATGAAGCAGTTATGAAAAATGCACCAAATAGCTGGGGAGAAAAAAGCCCCTCTAGAAACATGAAACTATTTTCCAGTTCCTACTGCCTTTCCTGCTTCAGTCCCAAGGCACACACCAGGGCTGGCAGTCCTTCCTCCTTCCACCAGCAAAAGAAACTCCAGATAAGAAAATGCACAGTTCACCAGAGCAGCACAGTGTCAGAATTGATTCCTCCCAGCCTCCAAGCTGACTTCTTGACTTTGCTTTATTCAGTTAGTGCCTATGACTATTACAGCACAGTTACTATGTGTATTCTGTTTTGATCTAAACTTCTCTACATAATGGTTGATTTAGACAACTTCAAGGGGAAAGAACAAAGAACAACGGTAAATAATTTTATTCTTACAGAGCAATATATTTGCAGGAGAAAAAAGATGGTAAATTGCTGCTATTTTACTGTCTTGTTTGAATAATTTTCTATAGGAGAATTTTAAATGCCTTGTGTATCAGGAAGGGGCAGCTGCTCCGTTTTTCATATGGGTATTATGGTACTAGGCACTGATGCAATTTGGAAGATGGACTATTGACTGTTGTGAAATGATGCTGAAAATGATGCAATCAATTTAATTCTCTAATGGCCTAAGGAAAGGAGGGGAAACTTTCTGGGCATTGTTTGACCTGCCTTATGAGAGGCTGAAAATCCTGTTCTGAGTAATCAGAAGATGGATCTCATTTTATACAACTTTTTTTGATTCAGTAGCTGAAGGAGGAAGAACTGAATCTCAATTTATAATTCTAGTTCCTTCCACTATTACTCAAAATGAATGAAGACAACAGTTTTCATTCCAAAATCCAGATTGCTTAAAGCCTTTAGATGACCTTCAAGGGAACTGCAAGATAGTCTGACTATAGTCATCAAAACATTTCTAGTTCAACTGGATCAAGTAGAAGTGTGCTCTTTTATCAAATGTTTTGTGGCAATCAATTAGCTTGAAGTCTTCTTTTTTAAAAAATAAATACCAAGTGAGATGGCTGTATCATAGGATGAAGGGAGGCATCAGTTCAGTTCCCTGTTCTGACCAACTCAGGGATATCTGGGATGAAAAATTACCTAAGCACATGAACCTCTGTATGTGAATTAGAGGGCAAGTGAGAGAGTGCATGGAGTCCCACAGAAAAATGGACTTTCATTCTGAAAATATAAATTGTGGCAACTCTGTGGTCACATAAAAAAAGCGCTCATATTGCTCCACTGCAGAATTAACATTCATTTCATAACTTGAAAAGTTGCTGAAGTTGGAATTGCTGCCCTTTTGTCAATAAAATACTGACAACAAAAAAAGTGGGAAATTGTCACATCCTCTTGGTCATTACAAGTTCAGGGAGTGTGTGTACTATGGAAACAATAATTGCTGTTGCATTATTATTGTTTATGTATAGTGGAAGACAAAGATCATATTATCATGTTCCTCTTTTTTTTATGAAAAAAAAATTAAATTAGCAGGAAAACTACAAGAGACAGTTTTACCTCATACCTGGTAAATTGAGATTCCATGGACACATTCAAAATACATATAATTTTAACACAGCAGCCCTAAGTTCAGAGCACTCTCTGTTGTTCTGCATCTGAAGAGCTCCTGTGCATCTGTGAGGTCTCTCCCGAACCACACAGGCCATACTATTGGGATGGCAGTGATGTTTCTCTCTGTTTATTGTATCATGAATTATCACTTTGTAACAGTCTTTTCACCCTAAACACATTAACCTGAGCTGCTCTCAACCTCACCGAGGTGCAGGGATCAATGCTAACCCAAAGTTTGTTTGTATGGGTTAGCCTGGTGCTGTCTAGAAAGGACAGTTTGGCTATAGAGGTACGGGACTAGGATTCATGAGGTCTGTTTTCAGTTTGCAGCTCCACTACAAGTTTCCTTAGCAGGGCATTTAATTTCATTAGAGCTTTCACCTACTCTAGGCACACACTAACTGCTTAAACTCTAAATTACCCAAGAGCAGGGCCACCTAACCCTGGGTACCCGTTACAGCTGGCAGGGAGCAGGGAAGGAGCTGCAGCTGGACCCCAGTGCAATAATGCAATAGTTACAAACATTAAGGTACAAAGCAAGCTCCTCGCAGCCAGTGCACCCTAGCTGGGCATTTCTCCCACTGTTTCACTGGCATGCACAGGCTGAACATGCAGTGAGATGCTCTGAACAAAAAATCAGGCTTGAAGCTTTTTGCATGAGGATACACAAGGTAAGTGTCCAGGACCTGATGCAACCTTGCTGGTTCAGCCTGCTTCCCTATATCCACCACATACTCCCTTTATAATGAGTCTTCAGGATAAACAATGCCTGAACGTTTTTGATTAAATGCTTTTCAAGCTCTTAAAGTCCCTAGCAAGTGAGTTAGTTTGGTCTGTGATATTGCATTATACGAGAATGATTGATCGAAACAAACCTTTTCCCCCTTTCAGTCCACAGCTATTTCCACAAGTATTTTGAATCTGGCAAGAAGTATGACATTATTGATTTGCTCTGCACTGCTTGGTCTGGAGCCTCATCTGCAAAAGCATTATTCTTTATTGCTTCAATAATTTCCCTGAGTGCAGAGAACTCCATTGTTGTTTTTTTGTTTTTTTTTTTACTTAGCATTTAGCGATTCTTTAAATTTTTTATGTGTTCTGAAGCTGAATATCAGCCATTTGCAGAAACGCACTGGAAAGTAATCAGAACTTCAGATGTCTCCGTAGACATACAACTACTACTCCTGCTGATCCAAAGTTCCCCACAGACATTTTGCTTGGTCTGGAACACTGATAGCACACAGTACTTATGCAAGATTTCAAGTGATAAGGAGGACTGGGCAGAGAAGAGAAACTGATTCTGAGCTCAGTGCAGAACCCTCAAATGGCTGCTGGTCAGTAGAAGTGAAAGCAGTGTTTGATGCCTGAGCCTGGCCCTCAGCAGATCCAAGCAATGGCTCTCAAAGCACCTTCATTTTACCCCTTTTCTTTTCTGAAATCAGTGCTGGGAGAAGGAGCACCTACAAAGTCAGGCTATGAGGCATTCCTCCTAGAAGCCACTTCCATATGGAGGAGAGAACTGACTGACACTGGGGTCAGAAACATGCTGGAGAATCCAAGGAAATGTGGTCTTGTAGCCCACTCAAACCAAGGGAATGCTGAGAACACACAAATACAGAGTGGTGTGACTTGAAGGAGCTTCGGTCCAGCGGTTTTGTAATGAGCCAAGACCTACCTGGAGAATCGCTGACTGCTGTTTATTTTCACAGGCTGTTTCCTTGTGTTTCAGCTACGTGCTGTAACCCAGCTTGCAGGCTGAGCACCAAAACAATTACAGTAAGACAGAAAACCTCCTACTCTCATTAGAGATGCGAATGACTGTGATCTTCACATTAAGTAGCATTTTAAAGTTTCCAGGACACTGCAACATACAGAGTTATTTAGCAGCCTGAAAAGGTCACATCTACTCTGCCTCCCACCACTGTTTACAGAGCACAGTAGGCATCAAGAACAATAGGTCATGTATTTTCATGCTATAGATTTAGGGGGAACACAAATTAGAAAAAAAAAGGATGTGTTTGCAAAATAACAAAACTGTAAATGTGGCAAGTTGACCACAAACACGTCCTCTGCCATGAAAAAGTTTCTTTTCACTGGTTTTAAGAGCAACACTGAACATTTTCCACATCCCAGGAATCACACACAAGCCTTCAATAATGAGCCAAGAATAAACCCATAAACTAAGATTTCATTATACACAACATCTGCCCAGAAATCATTTTACACCTCAGTCTTTGCTTTATGACCAAGAAATGAACACCTTCATGTGAGGTGTCAGGCAACGAGTTCATAATCGTGGAGCCCCAAAACTTCTCTTTGTCAAGCTGCTTACTTGTCTATTTTGGGTAGCAAAGGGTGTTCAAAAAAAGAAAAAAAAGGATAGTATTATACCCCAAAATATTGCACTAGGACTCTTTAAAGATATATAGCCTTATAACAGATTGTGTGGTGATCTTCCCATGAAGAAGATAAATATCTTTAGAGGATAAGTTTAGAGGAAGAAGAACACTATAAAATGTGCAATGCTGCAAGCATATACTGAAATTCAATATATAAAACCTTTGCACATGTTTTCGCTCTCTCCAAGCAGCTGGATGATCTGATGCAACATGTCTGACTCATTCCCACTGCCACTACCCAGACTGTATTTCCTCGCAGGGTGAAGGCAGAGCATCATCCCAATAACCAGCCTTACACACTTCTAGAAGTGCTTCACTAACCATCTCCTTCCCTACTTAAAAAATAAAATAACTCTTTTTAGAGGAACGCAAATTCCACCCAAATCCTCACGTAAGCAACTCTCCCATGAAGGCACACGGAGAACACAGGGCCTGGACTGCCACTGTAACCGTGTCCCACAGCTTGGCTCTGCTGCAGCACTTGCTGCAAGTACACACAGATGTGCTGCTGAGGGTCAGAGCAAGGCTACACTGCAGCATTAACTTCTGGCTTTGTGCAAGTGAAAACCAGGTCAGCTCCACTGGAATCAGCAGAATGCTGTGTCTCTACACCAATGAAGAATTGGGCTCAAAACTATTTTTATCGTGTTTTTAAAGATTGTCCCAGTGGTTTTAAACCTATTTCTTTGGTTGTGCATTTCCTGACCTTATTTAAGAGATTTTTCAGCAGTTCTAATCTGCACATCTGTTCATCGCAACAACAGGGCAATTACAAAAGCAATTTCAAAAGATACTTCCAGTCTTTAGGACTGACAGATTCTTGCAGGTGACAGCTGTTTTGCCACACTGCCAAGTTCACAGCAAGCTTTGCATCACACCCAGAAGGGCTGCAGGAAAACAATACACAAGCCACACATGGCTGTGGTGACGTGAGGACTTTGTCAATGGATAAAACATCACAGGGTCCTGCCAGGGCACAGGTGAGGCTCAGCTCACCTCAGCTCACCTCCAGCACTGCAAGCTCTGCGGCACCACCTTCCTCGTGTGCCAGCACCTCCACGTTTTCTGGACTCAGAAAGAATCCCCCTTCTTCCAGACACGTTTGCTACACACAGCACCTCTCCAGACACCCTTGGGAGAGACTGAAATTATTAATTGTATTCATTTTCTCCAATAAGTTTGGCCAATGATTTGGAGCAATTGAGACATTATTTTAATCTGAGGTCAAAACAGAAGAGTAACAACTTTTCTGTCAAGAGTTTGTGTGTTTACTGCATATCCAGCTCCTTACTGGATTTAGGTAGTGTTGTACCCAATCTGCCAATGTCTGACTTTCTGTCTAGTTTTGTGAAGGAACATAAATTTGGTGAATGACCTCAGATCCTTTTCTCTTGAAAAATCTAATTTTAGTTTCAGCTTAGTGCTGATTCACATAATAACTGACTTTTAAAAAGAACATTTTCAGATATTTTGATCTTACAAGTGTTTTTAAATTCAAGAGCTTCATCCACACTGGAAAACCACTCAGAGAATACATACAGAAAATTAATTAGAGTTCAGTTCCTGACAGAAGCTGAGCATCTGCTGAGTACACAGATCCAGTTTCCACTGGGAAAGAAATAAATAAAAATCAAACCCTAAATTAAATCAATTTGTATTACAGGCACTCAGAACCATTCAGGACTGGGCATTTGTGATCTAACTTTAACACAAAGATGTTCAGAATTAGCTGCTGTAAGCAGCTTTTCCAGACAAGTTTTAACATCAGTATGGCATTAGCCCTGAGGAATCTGAGACTACTTCAGAGAGAGCAGGAGCTGCCTATGAGCAGTGACCTGCATCATGCCCAGTATTAATGAAGGACTTAGGACATTTTACAGTATCACATACCATAATAGATAAAAATATTATAATTACTATTAAGTGCAGCTGGTTTTAACAGAATTTAGTTCCTTGTTAAGACAAAAATTAGTTCTTGGGATAAATTTTTAGTGCAATTTTCAGTGATTTAGCTCTGTGATTCATTAGAAGTCACTTTCCTTAAAGCCTTCTATGTGGATTGTGAAAGTTCCACTGTTCCTTCAGACTTCCCTGTCATCTCTCCTCTCCCCAGTTCATAAAAGTTTTAATTTCAGAGGGTCACTAGATCGCGACAGCAGGAAGGAACAGATACAGTCTTTTAGGGTGATCAGCTTTGCAATGCATACACGAGCCTGCAGACAGGCTGGTGCTCCAGATCCCAGCACCACACTGAACATGTTGTCAGCGTGCTGCCAATACCACAGTCATTGATAACTTAAAGTGTCATTATTCTAACTAGGTTCTTGTTGACCTAGAAATGCCTGTAACTATTGAAGACTGATTCAATATGATAATCGAGTCTATTTGGGATATGCTGGCAGGGCAGATATTGGGTTTGTGTGCAGAGCCTGGAAAAGAGTTATCAAAAAAGCCCTGGTCCTTGAGATTCTGTCCTGGACAGAGGCTTTGTTTGTAACAGGGAACCCCTGTCTCAGGAGAAAGAAACATTAGTAAATTACACAGCTCTTACTGCTTTAGGATTGCCCATTCATCCTTTCATTCTCTCTGTTTTCTTTAAGAGACAAAATCTCTCACTAATGAGCCTGCTGATAAACTTTGGACATATTTCAATACAGGATCAAAAAGCAAAAGCAATAGGGAAATATACACCATTACTAATTGATAATTAAAAAGGATGACCAGTTACAGTCTAAAATGAAATCTGTCACATGACTGAAACAGTTCAGGACAGTAATTAATAGCAAACGGCAACATCATTACAGCACTAATGCAGTACAGTCATGTGGGAATTACTGAAATCCCTGGAATGTGACAAGAATTTAAAATCCAGCTGATAAGGCTGCAAATCATCACTCAGCCAGTAGGGATGCAGGTATGAATTGTGCTGAAAAAACAGTGGTAAAACTCCATTGTTCCTTTCATTATCTTCTTTTCCCTCCCATCTCTTTCTGCCTCTTCCTATTTAGAATTTCTAACAAAATTATGGCAAAGTTCACATCCTTTCCCATAATTTATGGCTATTCTCCTCTAGCTAGCACTAAGTTATTGGAATGAAAATTGCCTTCCCTATTTTTCACTGCCTTTAGTAATATACAAGACTACTTAATTATTTTGCAGCAGATAATTTGCAACTAGAATATAACAAAGATACAGTGCGTGTCATCTTGCCAAAAAGAGAAGGTAACAGTAAAGATGATGATCCGTTGGCCAGAGACAGGCCCACCGTTTAGAGTGTTTTTTTATTACCCTACTTTTTCTAATCAACCATGACTACCAATTAAATGTAAAATGGATCGAAGAGACTTTTTTTACATTATTTTAATCTGGACTTGGTCAGAAGAAAGAGGTTGAATCAAGTCACTGTGAAGGTTAGAAAAATCTCACCTGAGCCACAAAAGGAAGATAAAGTACTGAAATGTCAGCTGAACTGGGAGATTCTGTTCTTTGCAAAATTAAATAACTGGAGGCCTCAATGAATTTTTAAGTGACTAAGTTGGGCCAACTTTAATGCTGTTCTGCCTTTTTAGCCAGCACTCCTATACTTAGCTCATCCTCTTACTTTGGAGGTGGTTTATGGCCTTCTGTAAATAATTATCTGGAAATTCAGTACTTGCAAAAAGCACCTAGAATTCTGGAAGGTCTTCTCTTTAAAAGTTAGTATGTACAAAAACCTCTCATGCAAAAAATCAATTCCTACTGTACACCAAATTGTTTCCACGCTCTCTTCTATCCTGCCTAAATGAAAGCTCTCATCTCAGAGGATCATTAGCTCTCAAGGGTGGATGCCCTTGAACTTGCTCAGGAGTGGGTGATGCTGTGTTAGACCTGGCATCCATGACTATCTGTCTGCAAGGAACCCACAGCTGGCAGCCAAACCATGGTGGTGACTGGAGGCTCTGTAGCCAGGTTTTGATTTCCATTGCTAGCTCACATCTCCCCCCTTGTCAAGACCAGCTTCTTACAGGTAAAAAATCCACAAACTGACAGGCTCTGTCTTTTCTTCTTTGTTCAGGTTATTTCTTGCCCACCACAGCTAAAAGTGTTTTCTCTATTTTTGTGTTTCAGGAGCATAGTTCCCATGGGGAAGGGATCAAATCATCATCTACACAGTAAAAATGAGAGGAAGTGTTTTCTCAGCATGAGGACACATCTGTATTATTTACCAAAACATAACTAACAGCCTGAGAGGTTAAGTCAAAGAAAAACATCACTTGTCAGAAGCCAAGTCTTGACAGAAGTGCCACTGATAGCAAGTTTTTGTACAGGTAGTTGTAAGCCCTGACTAAAGTTCTGTACAGATACAAGCTTTTGTGAAATCAAGAGCTGAATAACTTCAGAAATACAGACTGAAACAGCCCCTGAACTACTGATGTATCACACAATGCTGAGTGCATTTTAAGATGCTCTGATTTTCAACCAGCGTTGTATGAAAACACATACACTATTCATAATATGAGAGTACAGCAGAATCATGGGTTTGTTCAGAAGATTAGTGGCATTGCAGTATATCGCCTAATCCATGTTCCCATCAGATCAAACATACCACTCTTTAGATTGGCATTTAATACAGATATTTGTAGCCTGCAGGAATAATAAATGAAACTAATTAAGTTGAATAATTCAAGAGAACTTGGCATGCCTGATTGCTACATAAAGGCTAATTATCTTTCTCCTCTTTTTCCAAATCTCCCCCACTCTCACCAAATTAATCTGGAGACTTCAAAAATTTTGAAACATTAATAAAAACATTAAGAATAACACTGAATAAGGCTGGCTCCCACACTGATGTTTGAAATTACCGGAGATGGTAGGTTATATGTGTACATAGTGTGGGACGTGCAGAGCGCTGCGTAAAGGCTGTGAATTATTTACACACTTACCATTATTCATTTCAGATGAGTTGCCTTTGCTCACTAAGTCTCGAGTCTCCTCATTTACTGTGACCAGCGGGGAGACCTCGTTAAGGCAGCAAACATCAACCAGAGTGTTAGACTTGCGTCTCAGTGCGGGCTGGATGAGGAGCAGGCGGGGGGAACTCTGCTCTGGCACCGAAGCCAAACAGCTCCTCTTGAGTGCTGAGCTGTCATTACTTTCAGGCAAAGATGGCTACTGAATACAGGCAAGTAGAATATAAGCCTACACACCACCAAAACAAATTTACTTCCCAGGTTAAAGGGACTGTTTGCCAAGTCTTCAGTTGTTGTAACCACCTCTTATCCCAAAACTTGCAAAGGCTCCACACTTTCCACAATATTTGGTTTTGTGAGAATCTTTGGGACAGGCTTTGTTGGTTTATGTATTTCACCTGTGCAGGTTTCTTCTTTTTCCTCAGCTGTGCCCAGGGCCAATAATTACACACACAGAGCACATCCTCCTTCTATTGTATACTATGCTTTTTCAAAGTTTAATAAGCCTCTCAAAATAAAATGAACTTTCCTGTTCAGTTGCATCCGGGTGTAATGAAGTTGTGGAGTTTTTTTCCCAAGGATTGAATTAATTCACTCTAGCACTCTGTCTATGTAGATATACTGCCAACTCTATTTGGGCACAGAGAAAAAAGTTTGTGGCATCGTTTATTTGCATGGTAGGAGTCCTAAAAGCCCTGCCCTTGGCCAAGAAATACCTTTGTATCCAAACAGGTCAGGAAGAGCAACTCCAGACAGTGATCTTACAATCTAATTTAACAGGGTAATTTTTACTATTTTTCCACATCTGCTTTGGGGGACAAAAAAAAAAAAAAAGGTTATTAGGTCTAGGGATGACTTTCCTCCATGTACTTTGCATATACAAATAAAAAACCTGATACCAGTCCATCAAAAAGAAAGCCCGAGAAAAAAAAAACCCACCAAAATGCCCAAAACAAACAAACAAAAAAGAAACAAACCATAATTGCATTTTGCTTTAGGGCACATGAAAGGGGAAGTAGAAGGAATGCAGGCAGGCTATTTGAGCAGCTTATAAACATATGGTCCAACAGCTTCCCAGCAGGAATGCATAGGTTCAGTCTTCTGCTCAGATACACTGACCCTGCAGGAGCAAGGACACTGCTAAGGGCCATGTCTTTGCAGCATGAATGCAGAGAGCAGCTCAGGATAATCACCCCCACAACACATGGCCACAGTGAAAAATATACTTAGTGGCTTTTCTGCCACAAATGTCATCACACATCCATGCCCAGGGACCCCCACAACATTCTCATGGCTCTGGCTATCTGTAGTTGAAGTAAAGACCTCTGGGCCCACAAGCACAGGAATAAATTAGTACAGATTGGTGCCTACTTGGATACAGAACCCTCTCTTCAGTTCAGATCAGCATGTTTTGGTTAACTGTGAGTAAAACTGGACAATAGAGAGGTCAGACTGAGATGACCAGTAAGAGGACAGACACATTGCCTCTAGGAAATACAGGGAATTGCTAGAGATCACTCTGGTTCACTCAAGAGAGCTTTCTCCCCATTTTGTTTATAATTAAATTACCTAATTCCCAAATGATTCTTGTTAACTTGTTACCTGTCTCTGATACAAAGTTTTGCTGCTTGAAGTGGCTCAGATATGCAGAAAGTTTTCTGTTTCCATGGGGAATTATTCAGCAGAAGTTTGGATTATCAACAGAATTATGGTACACTGAGATTTTCCCTTGCTGATTCTATAACAACAAGATTCATTGGCCTTCTTTTGGCATTTGGCTAGTGGCTCCTCAAACATTTGAATTTTGTATTCCTAGAAATCTGGTATTAGAGTCTTCAAAATATGCCATTTCCCCAGAAAATGGCACCTGTGAGACAGCAACAAGAGCCTTCTGCACTTAATCCCAGTATGCTTGTTACACTGACTTACAGCCACGTACTGCAGGCACACATCAAGAGAACACACGTGGAGACAGTTAACACTTAACTATGACCCACTGAAATACTTCCTGCTTTATTTTGCTCATGAGGGGCCCTGATACAGAGCTCCTGATGACCAGTCTGGTGGTGCATCCCTCCCCCCTTTTCTTCCTCACTGAGTAGAGACAAGTAGTAACAGAAATTTGTACAAGCACACATGTGGTTTAAAAGCAGGAAAGATGTACTTACACTGCTGAACTCCACGGACATTCAATGCACAGGATGTTGTTGCCTACTAACACTCAGTCGTGCTGCAGTGCTCCTGGCAATGCTTGTAATTGCCCTTAGTTGATTTACATGTCGCATTTTAAGCTCTAGAGATGAGCGGTGAAGTTGCCTGCAGGTCTGAATCCTTTTGAAAACATTGTATATCATGGTAGGGGAGGTAGATGAAGCAGTTCTCTGACAATATAACAGCAGGGAGAAAGTTCCCTCCAGTACTTCTGCAGCTTCTATTCCATACATCAATGACTAATTTGGACTACTATAACTTCACTTAGGCCCATACAGTCACATTGGGAGGAAGAATTATGCCACTGTGTCTATATAAAGGCCTATTCCCTGTTTATTGCAAAAATAAATGCCTTTTAAATATATAGGTGAATTCAGCTTAGGCAAGAGGAATACTGATATACTCAGCCAGCCAAAAATACCAGGACAGATTCTAATAGTGTTACTGGTATGTTTTTTTACAGTCTATTACTTCAGTGGGGCTTATTGTATGAAGCGTGCACTGCTTGGTACAAGGAAGACTACCCAGAACCTAACCCTGTAGTAGTTATTCACCCAGGAAATGTTGTGAAGCAGCATCCTTTAAAATGCCAAAGGTATGTTCAAAAGTAAATACATATGCAGAGTTGCCTAATACTGGCATAAAGGTTTCACCCACTATTCTGGAGATATCCTTTGTAATATCTAGTTAACTTTGAACACATGCTGAAACTCTCAAGGAAATTAGTGAGAACTAAATGCCACCCTTTGAATAGATGATTCTGTCCAGCAAGTCCATTGGATCAGACGTGTAATATTTACCAAAATGCATGTTATTACTTATCAACTCACCAGGAAAAAAATTAATTCCTTCAGTAACTCTTCATGCAAATTTTAATCACTTTTTCAATGTCAAACCTTTAATTAGGCCGTTCCTAGGAAGCAGCGTGAACAGGCCATTAGCAATGCAGTCATAGAACAAAACTCTATTAGGAGAATGACACTTTGACTTTAGTGGACTCAGACATACACCAATGTAGTTATTCTGACTCTTATATTCTAACTGAAACCAAGAAAGTGCCTCAACAGAGTTCTGAATGCCCTCAACTGTTCATCAGAGCTGTAATTTGCACACGTAGGCTACAGTAGAACTGTACAGAAACACCAAAGAGGAAGTCTAAGGTTACTAAAAAGAAAATATGACACTATTTTGTTTTTGCTACTGTTGTGAAATTTCTGTCAGAAGCAGCACTTCCTTCATTTGCATCCACCACAGGGAAACATTTCTTCATTTTATTTAGGGGAGCACTGGGGCAACTTGTGGAACAATGAGCTTGCAGTACTGAAACACTGAACAAGCAGATGAACCACGATAACAATTGCCTACATCAATTACAAAATTGACAGGTAATATATGTGTATATATATGACTCATTCAATAAATACTTTAGTTTGTAGTACATAATAATAAATCTAACCAGTATTAGAAATAATGCTATCCTCTTGGGTGTTTGTACTATCCTCTTACATCTTTCTTCAAAACCACTTGTGCAATCTCCAGGGTTCAAGTTGTACTGCAGAGAATTCAAGCAAAATACACCATCATAAGGGCATGGCAAAGCAAGAAAGATGGCAAACAAGAACAAAGAGGGAAAGAAAAAAATACCATTATATTCAAGTTATAAAAGGGTGCGCAGAAAATAGATTTTAAACAGTAAGTGGAAAAAGCAAGAAAACTGTAGCTACAGATTAAAAGAGCTCAGTGGCTAGACCCTGATGGCTTGAAGAGAGTTTCTTTGAAAAGTCTGAATTGAAACAAAAGCTTCTCCATTTGTATTAGTAATGGAACAATAATCAAGCCTCTGGGCAAAATATGAGAGCAAGGCACATCAAAGCTGAAGTGCAAGACGTGAAAATTTTATGCTCAATCTTAGAAGTGAAATGTTTTTATCTGAGGAGGTTATTGTAAACAGTTTTATTTTAGAAGCTGCCCTTTGAGAAGCTACTACACTAAAATGCACACAAAGAAAGCAAGATGCTTTTCTCTATCCGAACTTTGCCTTAACAGAAAAAATGCTGTTTGCTATTTATAAAAATGTCTGAAAGCCATCAGCTCTTAAAGCATGTCCCCACATTTAAATGCTTTTATACTTTCAAAAATCCAAAATAATCAAGTGATGCTTGTATGAAACTTATGAAGAGCTGCTGAGTCTCTTCCTGTAAAGCTGTAAGTACAGCCCATGGGAGCTCATCTCTGCTTTATACATTCAGAAATATGGATGAGTTCAATTCCAATTTTAATACCCATGGTCAAAGCAGTCTATGAATCTCTCACACACCAGAAGAAATAGGCTCCATGAATCTTCAATTTCTTCAACAAGCAATAAAATGCATCTTAATTGTTAATAGTCACTATTTAAAATGGCAATGTGGAAATTGCCAAGTGGCAGAAGTGCAGAGATACTAGAAAACAGGGTGCAGTGAACTTTATGGGAGATGGCGATTGTCATTTTTAGGAATATTAAATTTCACAAGCATCAGTGCTCTGCTGTGACTTTGAGGCTAGCTGGAACAATGAACTGGCTCTTGCTAAAGATGGCAATGCAGAAGGTTAACTCAAGTTCATCTTAGCTGTTTTTGTGACTTCAGTGTACAAGTGGTTCATACTCAGCTCTGATACTCAGCAATCAACTAAAACCTAAATCACTAGCAAAAGATAAACTCTCCTCATTTAATGATAATTTTGAACTCATAAGACAGATTTCTGGAGTCCCGCTCCCCTCTGCTTCCCACATCCAATAGCAACTCAGCTAAGGTGGTACTGGGCTCTGCACCATGAGCTAAGGCACAGGTCTGGAGACACACTTCCACAGGAGGCCTCACAGCTGCTCCCGCCTGGCACAAGCCCAGCTCCCCTCAGGAAACACCACCTGGGGAGGGGGCACTGGTGGTGATTACCCTGTCTCCATCCAGCCTTTTCTTCAGGGATTTGAGAAAAAGTGCAAGCAAAGAGCCTGGTCAGGGTGTCCTAAAGGTTAAACCTCCACTCACAAAATACATGGATACACAGTGACTTCCACCCAGTTCCAGGAGTTCTGGCTGCTTTTCTCTTTTCTGTGTTCCTGGTACCCAGCCACAGCAGCCAGCCCTGGCCCTTACTTGTCACTGAATGAACAGCCCTTGACCCCAAACCAGACCCAAAAGGGAGCAGACGCAGGTATGTGTTGATCTGAGCTCTGGGCCTCAATGGACTTGTCATTTTCTCAACAGGATGAGAAGATCAGCACCCGCAGTTCTGCTCAGAGAGGTCTCCTCTACCTATGTACCTATTCCTTCAGGACTGGCAGAGAGTTTGCTGACCCTGAATACTAACACAAATTTAATAACACCACCCAGGCAACCTTGCTGATGTACCTGGGGTGCTTGGTGTTGTGCCCTTGACAGTTGTCACAGAAGTGTCTTGATTGCTCTATAGGAGACAGCAATAAATTCAATGACGTGCTCAGCATGTACAGATCCTGGACCAAGTGTAATTTTACTGACATGCATGAAGTTACATCAGAACTGATTCACCGCAGTAAGTTAGATTTTAGCTCACTGTCTGCATCCTTACTGCCCTTCAAAAGTGTGTGTACAGTCAGCCCACAAGGACAGATTCACTGTGTGCTCAAACTTCAGCCCCAGAATGTGCTTCCACAGTCAGGGAGGGCAGGCTCACAGCTCACCTGGTGCTTGGGAGGTTGCAAATATTTTGTTGAGGGGATCAACACACCACCATGGCATGTCTAGAGAGGCAGGCAAAGCCTCAAGCCTGACACAGAAAGGCAGAGAGAGCATTTCAACTCGTCTTGAATTATAAGCTGTAAAAAGTAGCCTCTGGGTTAGATCTGGAGCTCTTATATCATGTGTGGTACAAATTAGTGACCCAAAGGGTCTAAATGATTTTGGTGGAAATGCTACTGGGAATTACCAATTTATTTATTTATTTTTAATTATTATTATTTTTGAAGAAGAGGAAGATTGACTTTCTGGAAGCTCTTTTCTTGATGGTGAGGTTTTGCATGCCCTTGGCTTCTTGTGATCAGTGGGACATTCAGCAGCAAGCACTCTGAGTTTCATCAATATTTTCAAGGGTAGGAGAGAACCTCACTCTTTTCGAGTACCACTCAGACAAAGATGAAAAGCTTGTGAGGGTGTCAATTATATAACCTGGCTGAGCTGCCTTGTCAGTGAAGAGCTTTGCAGGATGCATTGTGGCTTCACAAGATGGAAATCCAGCTTTTATTCAAGCAGTTTGATTTGGTGACTTCACTGTTTCATCCACATAGCCACTGTGATCATTCAGAAGCAGTAACTGAAAGGGAGGTAGCTCAAATTAATTCTACCAGGATTTTGCAGTGTTTACTATTTTGTATCTCTCAGGCAGCATGCCAGCAAGACAAGAGTTCAAGACAAGTGTTGATGTTTTCTGCACTGGAGACAACATACTCTTACACTACATGACAGAGCCTTAAGCTGAGATGCTGGACAGGCCCCAAGTAGGTTCCCACACCAATGGGTAGATCAGACAGCAGCTCTCCCTCCTGTAGCAGAGAAATAAAACTGCTACTCCAATAGAAATAGAAAGAGTGAAAAAATATCAGCAAAATGTTCCTGAAGGAAAACTGAGCTTATAAGCCAAGTTGTACACAAGCTTAAAAAAACTATCAGTCTAGACCTGGAAATCTATGTTCAAAGCCACAAATTAAGAGTTAATTTATTACACAGTAGATTTCCAGCTCCACTGAGCTTAATGGGATTTGTTATTCTCTTAAGCAGGCTTTCCCCTCAGAGCACCTTGTTTCGTTAGACCATTTAACAGAGGTTTGGGTGAATGAGGTGTGTAAACACAACAAAGCCACACCAGCTGCCCCTTTGTTTTGCACACTGAAGTGCTAATTCCTGCTGCAGACTACGGGTGCACATGTACTGCACTCCATGCATGAGGATATACATGTTCCTTGGCTGCAGAAGCAAGGGCAGGTGGTGAGATTTCTCTTTGCTGGAAGCTAAAGACAAAATGCAGGGAATTTCACAGATTCCTTAAGAGAAGGCTTTGACTTGCTAATGGTCTCGAGTGCATGCAGAGTTCAAAATTGGAACTATCTTCCTTGCACTTACAGTGTTGATGACTTGTTCTCCACCAGCCAACTAGCACTTTGGGAAACGAGAGATGTAAACAGCATGATCTATAATTAATAACACTTTAATTCAAAGCAGGACTAAGTGGACCTGACAAAATCAAAGCCCTGAGACTGTTTCCTGTAAAGTGTCAACACAGAAAAAAAAAAATACAAGGAAGGTGAAAGATCAAGCTCCATTTCATGGAAATGAAACCAAGGCACAGAAGCAGCAAAGCAACAGCCTGAGTCCTGCTTGTTCATTCAACACCTGAATGAAACTCCTTTTCTGATGGTACTCCCAACGTCCTACCCCAGTGTGCCCAAACTACAGGCTGCCCTTCTCAATGTCCATATCTCTGACGAGAAATGCTTCCACTCCAAAGCTAATCAGAACATTAATTCTCTATCAACTTTAATTTCTTAAAATGAGAGTTCTTTGCCATTCTGATCAGCAAGTTGTGGGTAAATGTTATAATCTTAGTCAAGTAATGCATCCATTAAGAAGACATTTTGCACTTCTTCATGATGTAATCTTAGACTACAGAACTGACTGACCTCCATATTCCCACTGTTTACAATTGTTCAGTTTTCAGATACAGGAAAACTTAAAAGCAATGCCACTAGCTATTAGGCATTGTCAATGAAACTCCATTTATGATGGAAAAATAAACCCCACAAAACTGTCAAGGAAAACAAGAAAGTCAATGTATACACACCTGACAGCATCAGGAATAACAAATCTAGTGTTAAATGGCAGGAGTTTTACACAGATATCTGTTTTGTAATTGATATAGAATATAAATCTCGTTGAAAATAAAATTAATGTACAGAACAAGGACTGAAAAAATTAATAAAAGCTGTGGGACTTGAAAAGAAATGGTTTCTTTCTCTGTCACTTTCATTTGTGTGTGTATCCATGACTGCATATAAATCTAAATACATTCCCAAGCCTGGAGGCAATGTTGATTTAGAAACTCAGAATAAAAATTAAAGAATCAATGACCTGTTGTAATAAATGACAAAACTCCCTTGACTTCAGCAGAGACAGAATTTTGCCCCAGATATTTGGGCCAAATTTATCAACAACCAGAAAGTAATAAATTTGACCTTTGAAAACCAGTGAACAGGAGAAGAAAAATGGCCTTTGGACTGTCCACCTGTTCTGTAAAATTTTTCTGAAAATGTAACAGACAATGCTCAAAACTTTTTCCCTATCCCCACCTTGTCATAATCTGGTGATGCCTCTTTCTCCACTGCCTTAGGGGCAGTGTAAACTCATTAAATAGATGTGGTGGTCTAGAGTTAGACGGATCAATTACACAGCTTCAAGTGAGATAGGACAGATTTACTTTCAAGATGTGTCAGATAACCTCGCTCTGTGTTAAGACTGTGCAGTGGAGTGGAACAGTGCAGACTAGTTCATGTGGTGTATCCATCCATGGCACCACGGCACTTCCACATGGAGACAAGCCTGTGCTGGTTACCCTGGCTCCATCCTAGAAGGTTTTCACCTTCTCACACTTACCCTTGCAGCTGCTGTGCTGACATATAGAGAAGAACCACAGTCTCTTCTTTCCAGATGAAAGCACTGCGAAAAAGAGAGAACATAACTCAGTATCTTTCATGTATTTAAATTGATTTCAGAGCCTGAGTTATAGAGAACAGAGATGCCATCTTTTGTTCTCCCTGGGTGGCCTGCCAACACCTGCATGACAGTGGTGCCCTTGCAATTCATGTCACTGTAGCTACTCTGAACAACACACTGAAAAACACTCTGTCATCAGCAGCTCCCTCAGAGACCAAGAAACCTGGGAAATTTCACTGATGTTGCCTGTGCATATCGTTAAAGGATTGTGCTTGGAAGTTGGCCTCAGAGGTCATGGGACAGCCATTCTCTTGAACCTGGGGATGGGCTCCTCAAGCGTCCAAGGAAGATGGTGATGGTATGTCATCAGTTCCCCACAGACCCTGTGCAGTGCCCCTGCATGTCTAGAGGTTTTGCACTTACTGCTGGTGGTCCTGTGGCCCCTGGCCAAGCTTGTCCACTGCACCCAGACCCTGTGGCTGCCTGGGGCAGAGTGGCTGTGGGAGGAGGGTGTAGCAAAAGGCATTGAGGAAAACAGGGTGCAGCAGACCAGGCAGTGGCTTGTTACAGGTGGCTGCCTGATCTTATAATGAACCTTCTTTCTATTGGCATGAGCCCAGCTCTTCTCTCTCCTTGTTGCTGTAAAGCAGCAGCCATCAGACAGGTAGGATTAAACAATGCCACTATAATAACAACAATAGTCTTCAGGCAGAGTGGAAATCCTGGCAGAACAAAGCCCCGGCTAAAGGCAGAATAATGCATGCCTGGGACAACCCCTACTGCTCTAATTTTTCTGGTATTTATGTTTAATTAGCTAGTGATTCAGAATGGCTCTGGGAATAAATCCCTCCTGGATGAATCCCAAGGTCACTTCCATAGCTGCAGGATGGAGAAATGCACTGAAGCCTGGCCAGCTGATAATATTTTGCCTTGCTTATACCAATTGAAACCTTTTTTCTCTTGGATGAACTTATCCGGGAGCTAGCTAGACTGTAGGCCCCAGTTAAATAATGATGATTATGTTCTTTTTGCTCACTGTCGACAAAGAATTATAGCCCCTCATTTAGAGCTCATTTCAGAACCATAAGATTCTGTAATTGAAAGTGGCTGAAGCTAATTTGATAACCCAGATCTGAACACAGCCGACTAACTACTTTCTCTTTGTCCTTTCAACAGTAATGGCCTTGTCAGGAAAGTCTTCTGTGCTACTTTTAAGACAGCAATTATGACAGAGGTTGAAAACTATTGTCCTGTGACAGGCTGCAATTTCACCATAGCCTTCAAGCTCTCAGCAAGGCCAAGGGCACAGCAGTAGGGTCAAATGCCCTTCAGGTGCAGCTGGCCTCAGAAACACCCACCCAGTGACTGAGTCTCCAGGATACAGAGCTTTGTCCAGGAGAACATCTGACACTGCCTGGGATGACATTGATATTTGCTGGGCTCTCCCAGGGAGGGAGCGGGAAGTGTCTCAGTGATTCTCCTCCCTGGCTGCTCCCTAGACACACTGGACCATCAACCCTTGTGATTAAAATCCCATACCAGGACACCCTGAAGGCTCTTCTCCCTTAGAGCAGTCACTGCTGACGGCACTAGTGCTGCAGGATACATTGAATCCCACTCTTGTGCTAAAGAGATGGGTAAATTTCTCCAGCACAGATGGGCAGGAGAGGAACTCTGCTTACCCCAGTGAACAGCCCCATGAGGACGAGCAGGACACCCTGGCAATGCTTCCTGCCCCCAGCAAGGTCAAAGCAGCCTAACCAGGCAATACAACACAAGATAGAAAATAAAGCCTGAATGGGATACATACTTAGTGCTCTGTCTGCCAAACTGCTGTCCCTCAGACTGCTTGGGTCTTGTGATCAACAGCCCTGACCCTTAAATGTATTTTCTGGGGTACAGGCAGCAGTGCAAGGAGGCACTTTTACTTCCAATTCCTGACTGTGTCCTGTTCACACCTGCACGTGGGCACTCAGTGATTTGAGGAGATGAGAGCAACTTTCCATAAGCCTCCTTTGCAGTGATCACTGAAGGAAACTCAACCATTGCAAGATGCATACTTTTGCTATCTTAGTAAATGTTTCCTGACGTATTTTGGATTCTGGGCCTTTCCCATGGTAAATGGAGGAAATCTAAATAACATGGCAAACATTTCTCTAGCCATAGCCTAGAGCTGTGTTCAGAACTGCTCTTGCTGTTGTAGTAATTAGCATAAACAAATTGCTAAATTGTGTGCTGTGATAAAATGATGGATTACAGCATGGAAGAAATCATTACCTCATTGATTAGCAGCACACGCCTTCAAAATCACTACCTAAGCAAATTCTGAGGATTGTGGGAGCTTTTCAAATGTTACAACTGCTGCCTTCCATAAGCCAGATTCAGGAAATATTAATATATAAATCACAAAAACTAAATATTAACTATTAAAATTGGTTCTCAAATGATTTCTAACATTTACTGGAGCTGCTCATGTGGAGCTCCTGTTCTGTGTCTCCCTGTACTCACAGGGAGAAGGCTGTAACAGTGTCTACTTGAGCCAGTTTCTGATAGTTACAGCATGTAGTACCACTGTACCATTAATGGGGGTTTTTTTTGCAGAAGCTTTGCTTTGAGTGTAGTGGGAATTTGGCTTGTTTGTTTGTTTTTGAAAGAAAATGTTCCCCTGCACTTACATATTGAAAAGATCTTCTGCCCAAAGTCTGTATGGTTCACTGGAAGCATTGGCTTCTAGGTATTCCCTCATGGTGGCTTTAATAATCAAAGGAACCTGTTATTCCCAAGGCTAATAGCAGCAGGCTTCACTTCTTATTCAGCACAGGTATTCAGTATTTTATAAAATTACTCATTTAGATGGGCTTACTTTTATTAGGATTAGCAGGCCAATCCCATCCCTCATCCCCACATCTCCCCCCTCTTATTTCTAAGATGAGACACTCAAATTGAAGATTAATAATTATTGTAACAGAAATGTATGTCAATAGTGGCTAGTTGCTGTGAAACTGGGATACAGGAGCACTCCCCATAGCTCTTGTGTCAGCACATACCCTACACCGAATCCTAGAGGATTCCCAAATTCATTATCAGTAGAACAGAAAATCAATACCAGGCTGTGATTTCACTTACAGATTTGGGTACTGCCACAGCAGACTGTATCTACAGATCTTGCTGTGGTGCTTACTGCCAGAAAACATGAACACTCACAGCCTCTGAGGTGGGAGGATAAATCCAGTTGCAGGGACACCAGTGGCTCAGTCAAGGTTGCAGAAATGCTCAGTTTGGTCTCTCCCCACCTCTAACCATGCTCAGCACTCGTGACCAGTGTGATTCAGAGAATGACTCCATGTGAAAAAGGCCAAGTTACCAGAGCCTGGAGCTGGGGATGTCCCCCTTCACTCCCACACTTCCCCCTGCCTTTGGCTGCTGGCATTTCTAGCTCTTCCCTCCAATGCAGAGACGCTCTCTGTGCCAGCTCCTGCACGTGCCTGTGCTTTTTCTTTATTTCTGACATCATTCCACATTTGAAAATGTGCTGGTCTCTCCCATCAGCTGTTAGCCCAGTTTAGCTATTCTGATTATTTTACAGATCCCACAGCCAGGTCATTTAATCTGTTTCTGGGTCCTACAGTGGATGGGAAGAAGAGGAAGAGCTCTGAAAAACATCGGCATCTGTTTTGCCAGAGGTGAATATCAGGGTTTCCCTCTGTTTCACTGTCAGATTAAATCATGGACATGAAAACTAGTGACCAGTGATTTCAGGGTCTGCATCTGTAAATGAAGGATAGTTTCAATAAGAGGGTAATTTATTTCACTTAATTAAACCCACTGATTTGTGGTATGAATCCATTCGGTAAAATGCCCTTTTAATAAATGAAAGAATACCTTTCAGAATTGAAAGATTTGCAGTTGTGATCTTCAGTTCCCACTTCAGTTCTGCTGCAAGGCAGTTCTTGGAAATCAGAGACAAAGCATTCTTCTCCAAAGAGAGTCCATTTTATGAGTGTCTGGTGGCATACTTATCTGCCCACTGTCTCTCTCCCAAAATTTAGCATCTCACTGGAATTCTTTTTTCTAAACTAATTAGGCAATTTTATACCTATTTCCAGGAGTACCTCTCAGGACAGCAGTAATTTTAATAGCATCTTAAAATGACAAATTCAGGATATGCCACTAACAGTGAATATATGTAGTTAATAGATTTTCTTCTTTCTGCTCTTTCTCAGCACTACATTTGTCATAGCAGTGGTCCTGTTTTGGCACCATTCTCATCCATTCCTTATCCAGTGATTTTTATGTCATAACATATCTTTCACTAGCAGTATAATTTCTGCATTACCATAGAGGCAATGTCACATACTTAACAAACTCTTCATAAACATTGACACCAGCAGCTGCCTGTTAGACATTAAATGTTCTTTTCTGGAGGAGTCTGCAGTTTCCCCTACTATTACAGCTCCCAGAAACAGTCTTACAAATATCCCTCACAAATATAAGTGTCTTAACTTTCATGAACAGCCTTCATCTAACCAGATGTAGGAAACTGTTCCCGTTCTTTGTCAGCCATATGGACTGTGCAGGCTGCAGGCAGTGCTGATGAATTGCACAGCAGACAGTCTCTCCACTAGATAGCCCCCATCAGACCACCTCATTAGCACAAGTCCCTGTTTTCCTATTTTTACTAGAATCTTCCCTTTTTTTCATTTGTTCAGGGAGTCTGGACCACTTGACACTGTTTGTGGCTGAAGAGTAAGTGTTGTTTCACAGTGACACAAAACAGCATGTTACTGTTTAAATTTATCTTCCATTCTCTTTTTGTTAGGAAAGCTGGTTTGTAAGACTTGTGGGTACTGACACAAATGCAGTTTGGACTTAGAAGCTATGCAAGAGCAGAAACAAAGTTTCCTGCCATTAGTCCCAGAATAGTGTAGACACTGAACCTCTGAAACCCAGGTAGCATAGTTACACTTTCCAGCTATGTTTGAGGGATTTCATTTGAGTACTTACAAACTTTTTTTTTTTTTGATACTTCAAGCAGGGAGTAGCCAAGAACAGCACAAGACTGCAGAGGTGAAGCTGCTTGCTGTGCTCTCCAGCACACTGTAACTATTTGGTTATCCACTAAACCACAACGCTTATGTTCCTTCTCGAGCCATCTGGAATTTGATCAATTGAAGAAAACTAAACAAAACAACCAGTAAGTCTTTATAGTACAAAACAATTGCTTGAGTATTTTACGTGGTGTTGCTTCTCACTGTAGTCTGGCAACAAAGTCTGCAACTGGAGACCTGATGCTATCCAGCTGGGGCAAGGAGTAGGTATGAACCAGGATGGAGGCTGCAAAAGGGCCCGTGTTTTCTTCTTCCTGCTCAAAGTGCATGGGGACAGTGAAGAGGGGAAGAAAAGCTGAGTTGGCAGGTCTGGGAACTTGTCCTCAGGAGGGTCAGCCAAGGGAAGTCGTCCTAAAGATCCTTGGAAAAAACAGAGGACTTTTATGTATGGAAAGTAAACACCTCTGTAGCTTCTGCAAGAGAAGGAAGAAAACAGCTGACCTGGCTGCAGAAAACAGGAGGAATGCAAAGCAGTAAGGCTTGCACTGCTATGCAGGTTTCCCCTTCCTAGACTGTTTGCACCCCTTCCCTGCCACCACCTGACAGCAGCTGCCAGGAGCCAGGTAATTCTGCAAAGAATCTGCAGCACCTACAGAATCCACAGAGAATCCTTCACAGCAAAGAGGAGTTCAGGACACAGCATCCTCCTTAGGAGAAGCATAAAGTTGTGGTGTATTAAAAATTATAGTTTATGAAATCCTCATTCCATTGAAGGCAATGCCAAAACTACCTCTTATTTCAGTGGAGCAAGTGTTTTTCCCATCCCACTGTCTCTCCGATCAGATCTCTGTTCCCTTTGTCACCCTTTCTATTTTTCTGAAGCGCTCTCAAACATTTTCAGAGGAAATTAACTGATTTCATCTCTTCTAGTTTTAACATTTCTGTAATGTAATTGCATTCTTTGTCCTAAAAGGGAACTCTGTCAGTATATTTTTCAGGTTTTCCATCTTGCACAGTTCATTTTTGTAAGAATCAATAAAGGTCATGCTATTTAAAAATGCAGAGCCCTAGCAGAGTGCAAAAAAGCCCACAGAACTGCTCAGTGTTGCCACAGAGATGCGTGTAGGTTTTTTTTCAGCAGCAGATGGTACAGCTGACATCTGCAGAAGCAAAGGGCACAGCTGGGTTACATCTCAGGTTATGGAAAGCAACAACATCTACTATGTGTCACCTGTTTTGACTACATAATTCATTTTTCTCTGAGAACAAAGTGCTTCCCCTATGCATAGAAAACGGCGGTGTGTTTCCTATTTATGATAAAAGTGATGCCTTGTACCCCAATACGAGGACACAGAAAATCAAGGGCCTATAGTAATAATAGCCAGGTATGACATTCATAACAAAAAGCAAAGCTACCAGCCTCTAAGGTGTTTTCTGCATTCTGGGATTAAAACCATTTTCATGAAAGATGCTAACCTAAAAGCATTAATCAGTATTTTGACAAAAAACGCAAGGTAATTTTCCATGGAAATGAGTATGTTTCAGTCTGCACAGTTTCTTAAAGTGATGGCTGTGTTTTCACTGAGGATGTCAGCTAATGTGGTTTTGGCATAGCTGGAGCACTGCAGGGGCACTGAGAGCTGGGGAAAATGGGTGCCCACGTGCCACACATCCAGGTGGCACCAGCAAAGTGCCACCACTGCTCTCTCCCTCCCCAGCTGGCTGCAGGGACAGTCAGTCATTCAACCCAAAAGGAGAGGAAAACCACTTTTGGTCCTGGGGAAGGAATTAGCAAGGAAACCCAAAGAAAGGATACAGCAAGTTTTCAACCACTGAGCAGAAACCGGTGAATTTTAGATCACACTAATAGTATCCCTCTGGCTTTATTGTCCAGCACTGCTGAAAAGGGCTTTTTATAGCTCTGTTGTGGTTCAATCTGTGCCAAGTGCTTCCCAGTCTGGATTCCACCCCAGGTATTCTACTTCTATGCATTACTTGAATGTACTGACCCAATATACACCAACACAGATAAGGAACATCTGTGGAGAGGGATATTCCTGAATGCAGAGCAAACAGTAGGTGCTGTCAGGTGCTCTAATCTCTGCACCAGTTCTGTGCATTCAGAGCAGCTGATAATGCAATTTGGTGTTTCCCTGGAAGCAGGCGGAGGGCATGCACTTTCAGAGGAATAGATGGCATGACTGTCAGAGCACCCCAAAGTTCACTCCCACCCCCTTATTTGTACTGTATTAAAGATACTCTGTGTGCTTTCTCTCAGGGACTTTTCTGCATGCTGGTGATAATGCTGCCTTGTTCAGAGGGGTCAGCAAGAACAGTACAGAGTATTTTCCAATTAAATGGTCTGAATTACTTAGCTCCTTTTCTTTAAAAAAAAAAAAAAAGTTACTTAACATTTCAGCAAAACCAGATCTTTGGTTTGATTCAGGCTTGCATCTAAAAACAAAAAGGGCAAGAGTGCAAATGGCATCCTGTACTTGGAGTGGGAAATAAACCCAAAATTGCAGTTACATCTTTCTTAACTACCTCCAGACTTTAACTCCTGATGTCACAGCTCATACCCTCCCCCTGCTTTTCTGGTTCTTCCATTTGCTGTATAGTCTCAGTGATATAGCACCCCCCAGCTTGATGGGAAACTGCAGGACTGTGCACAGCTTTGGAGAGGGTCCAGAAAATCTTACAAAATAGCAATGAGATTAGATACAAGCAATAAGATACAAATATCTCACACTAAGGGAGTCCAGTCACTATCTTGTTATGTTTTTTATGTACCTAATACTAGTAACTGTCAAGAGGATAACACTATACTGTTAGACAATAGTTCTCTATCCCCTAAATCAGAGAGGCATGGAAGCTCATGGAAGCTGCTATTGATTACGAGAAATGTCAAGGAACAACAAAGCAGGATTTTCATGTGTAACTCACACCTGGGGATGTCCTTGGCCTCCAGAAATTGGGAAAGGAAGACCTCTGTTACTATAGCACTGAAATCTGCGCTGGGGCATCCTGGGCACGTTTCTCAAGCAGACATCAAGCAATGGGCCTGCAAGCTCAAAAGATATATGGATATTTATTAAAAAGACACTTTGGAGCACCTAAAAGCTAAAAGGGCAACACATGTATTTTAGTGGCCCAGTGACTTTGGAGCCAGCACTGTCTCCAGCACTATCAGGAGGAAGGACTCCAGGATTACATCCTCTGCAGTTACAGAGTAAGACCCTAAATTCCCAGGGACAGATCAGTGGAGTGACCGGCACTGCAGGTATCTGAGGAACTGCAGAGTAGTTGTTCTTCCTGTTTTCTCTGTTGGATGGAGAAACTTTCTGAAAGCAACTGAGGCTGTGCAGTAGATGGATGGTGTCTTACAGAGTGGGCTAAGAGCAGGAAGCAATAAACTGGATGACCGGATTAATACTATCATTAAATAATAGCGGTATGTATTTCAGAACCTCCTTTTGCAGGGCTCCAGACCTTTCATTTTGTGCTCTTGATTCACTCTCTCCTTATAACAAGCTTGTACCTCACCTTGTGCTATCCTGTCAGACGTTCTTGAACATTCCTCTTCCTGCTGGCTAAGGGTGAAGAATAATGGACAACTAACTGTAACTACCCAGTGTGATGCTATCAGATGCAGCCTGGATTTAGCAATAAGCATTATGTGCCATCAGCATTCATTCTGTTTGAAGGGCCCTTTCTGCCTTTGTGTGCACTTCTGCAAGCAGCCTGCCAGCAGGGCCATGGCTGGAAGGCACAGGAGACTTGACAAAACACAAGCACTTCATCGGCACAGCTTCCTACTAAACTTGTTAGGAGAACAGCTTCCTGCTAAACTTAGGAAGGCTCTTTCATTGAGGGGGACACCCTCACCCTTGCTCTGAAGACATGAAGACAGTGCTGCTCAGCTGCAGCAGCCCCTGGCACACAGCAGCCCCCTGGGATGCAGCCACTGCATATTGCAGTGCAGAGGGGAACTTGGACAGTCAAAAGCACCTTCAGGGACCACAGAGGAGCCTTCTGTAGCCTTGTCCTCACCCCAGTGGGGTGCAGCAATGGGCTCCTGTGTCTGAGGAACTCTGTGAGGTAAATGCCATTCTCCAGCTGAAATTAGTGAAAGCTACAAAGGCTCCTGTTCTCTACCTCTCCCTACAATTCCAGTGAAGCTGTCCCGAGGAGAAATGCCTGCAGCACTTTCAGATATTTGCCTTCTAAACAGATCTAACTGGACTTGAGGTGCCCATCATCCTTCCTCCTAATCTCCCTGAAAGAGGCAGGGGATGCTCCTGACTCTGAGCGCCACATAATCATAATAAATACATTTGCTGGAAGAGATTAAACAACAACAGGTGTCCTTCAGAGCCCTCAATGACTGTTAAAGGAATTTACATTTGTGAATAAACAGCAGTAGAAATTCTCTGACAGATTCTCATTATTAAAATTAGGACCCTGCTTAATCCTGCCGATGTCAGTGGGACCCAAGATGACCTGCTAAGTGCCGGTCACAAAAGTTAATGTTGCGTAAGGGACTATTAATGGAAGCAGCCCATTTAAAACCAAAAAATAGTATAAAAATATTTTTGAGCTGTCTTTGCGGCTGTTGAAGTCAATGGCAAAGCCCCACAGATTTCAGTGAAGCAATGAAGCAGAACTTTTAGAGACTGCCTACAAGTGCTCTGTGCAACATCGCAGTTTTAGGGACTCATCTGTACTTCTAATATTCTTTTAAGGTTTAATACACTTGAAAAGTTTCTCCCTAGTGTTGTTGTTACATTACTCAGTTTAAGGAATAAGACACCCCACAATGCCGTAATTTTGAGTGAGACCTTAAATTCAAAGCTTGGTCACTTAGCAGAGAGCATATATGACATATGCTCAATGAGGCTTACTGAGAGCAATGTTAAGGAAGATAGGGATGAGTTTATGCCAACTAGCTTTCCTTTGTTTTTTGCCCCCTGTTTATTTTATAACTACTCAAAAGTCAAGGATTGATAGGAAAAAAATGCATTTGCAGCAGATCTGTCAGAATGTAAAAATATTGATTTTGGAAGAAGCTTGCCCACAATGTATAAGTAAATCAAAGTTAAAATCAATAGGGATAAATTAGGACTTCTCTATCTATATAAATGTTACAATAAAAGAGCCTTTAATGCATAGAAGTCCTGTACATCGAATGACAAAAATATTTTAAGCTTATGTTTTACTTAAATTTTAAAAGGCAAGGTAAAATATCCATCATATGCCACCTTAAATTTTGAATAACAGGGCACATTATTTTTCAAGAGATTATTTTCCAGATATACTATTTTTCCAGACTACCAAGAGTCCTTTCAATGCTTGTTACTCTCACACAGTCACACTCGGATGGTAACAAGCTCCTTGCTTGATCAACTTGTCGTTCTGCATCTCTCAAATTATTTTATCTTTGTGATGTCCAGCTGAATTAGGGTAGAGATCACAGAAGAGTATGTTTTCCTATGGAGCAGCAGGTACAGCCACTACTCTGACCTTACCCCACATTTCCTGAAGATTCTGGCCTGGTAGATTTAAATGTCTCTTTGTCTCAGATCATTAAATGAGAATAGCTTTGCCTCTCAGGCACTTTTTTGGTACCAGTATGAATTATATGAGTATTTTCATATAACTGAGACTCTGCTGGTGACCCAGAGAAACACTGGATTGTTGTGAATGTTCTGTGACTGACCACAGAAAGGGAATGGGTGCTCAGCCCCATAGCTGGTCTGAGAGCACAGATGTGGTGGGTATTGGCATGAAGAGATAAAGCAAAAGTTCTTCTTCCAACTGCTGCCTTTCTTACCAACATCTTCACATTCAGTCATGTGAGAGAAGGTCGGCAGCAATTCCCCTTGGGTGTGAGAATAGATTGTTTAAATACTTACAATGGGCCTTCAGACCATGAATTTTTGCAGCAGTTGTGCTGTTCAGGAGAAGCTGCTCAAAGGAGACTTTTCAATCGCTTATGTGAGAGGAAGCATTTGGCAACCAGACAGAGGAAACCAGATTTTTTTTTAGGAGATGCTTTATCCCCAAAGTGCAATTGTTTTGTCACACTTTTTTTTCAGTGTCTCAAGGTTGAAAAGTTTTTGGCAGCAATAACTGTAGATCTTGCAAAAGACACGGTTTCCAGCACAGTTTGTCAGATGAACCTAATGAGACAGATCTTTGGCAGCTGTAAACGGGTACAACTCCACTGACAATGGGACAGCAAGACTGATTTACTGCAGAAGATAAGACCCAATATGTTTTAAACTTGGAGGGTACAGCTATAGCTCTGAACACAGTTTAATGGCTCATTCCTTTACTCTGTTTCAGTACTGTGTATGATGCCACTTCCATGAACTGCAGTAATGGGATATTATACCATTACAATAGTTTTGGTTGGCTTCTTCTTTCTCCTCATATTTTTTTTCCTTTGGAAGAATTCATGCAATTGCATGTAAATAGATATATTTTACAATTCTTTATATAAAATGACTTTTTAATGGTATTTCTGTTGCATCTGCTCCAGTTGATGATTAGGCCTGAGAACAGGAACCCTTATTTACTACACTTTCTTGACTTGAGGCTGGTAATGGTCCTGGTGCCCAAGGGACTGGACATATGCAAAAGCTGAGACCATCAGCCTGATTTGTCTAAGTGCGAGTGCACTATTACGAATTTAAAAAAATAGTTTCTCAGTTGCATGGAAACTGTGCTACCATAAGTAGCACAGAAAAATATTTCCCTCCACAGTAAATGAAGTTTTACAGCCTGTGTTGCACTGGACATGATTTCATGACACTATTGCTTCATTTCTACCTTACAGATGGAGGGTCTAAATATTTTATTTAATATACTCGGCATTCACACTCAGGAGCACTCATATACTCATGGGCAAAACCGGGCATTTCCCTTGCAGGCACATTTTGTGCTCACTTCTGCTTTAAAGATTTACACAAACAGTTGCAAACAATGCTGAACTGACAGGCAGGAATAGTAACTGCAGAGGAATTACACACATAGTAAGAGACCCAGGGACAAGCTGTACAGGTTCAATCATCCTGTGTTACTCCCTGGCAATATATACCTAGGAAAAGTGGGCTCTAGGGCCTAATCTCTTTACCTGAGAAGGCAGGTCTCCCATTCTCATGGCTTTTCCTTAGTGGCAAGGAAATAGTCAGGTCCTGAGTGTTAAGCAGAAATTAAAAAAAAAAATCTATTTTTCATATTTGTTAAAATTCAACAGTGAGTAGGCTCTCTAAAGAGCCATTAAGTGTTCTTTACATAAAATTTAATTTAACTAATTTCCTTATAAAATTCTCCATACAGAGCTTCCTAAAATGTTTACTGGTGCAATAAACCATTTCAGGGACTGTGTTAAGTCATTTGCCTCCAGACAAAATAGACATTTTAGAGTATTTTGATTTCTGTTGTCTAATAAATGAGGTGCTACAATTCTAAACTTAATATCTGCCATCACTATTATTTTTCCTTGCTTTACATCTTCCTAGAGGTTTACCATGACACAAAAAGATAAATTGTTGTAATATTTTCTGCACATAGGACAACATTTATTTTTTCTTTCAAGTTTGTCTTTCAGGATGACTTACTGTAGGTTGTCTCTTTTTTTATTTTCCCAAGTATATTTAGTTTATAAAAGCTTGACCTCTAATTAGAGCTGAGAAATGTTCTGCAATAAATGAGAAGTGTGGACTTTTGGACAAAATCCCATTGACTGTGAACAGACCCTGTCCTTGAAGAGCCTAGCACACTTGACATTTCTTAGTTTATTTACAGCATTGATGCTTTTTAATTTGAGCTAATTTATAGTTTTTCCTGTATTTGTGATTATTCTAAATGAAAACTTGCCAATGTCTTATGCTATAGTATAAACACTCCCCACCATCACCAAGGATATTTTAATGGATGCACTTGAGAGTCATGGCAGCTCTTTCTAGACTGGACTCTTTGGCAGCTCACCATTATTTCACAATTGACTGAAGTATTCAAGTTTATGACCAATTGCTGAGTGAGCAGTTTGCAGAAGTCCCTGTAGCCTCTGAGACTGTGTCCATCTTGTGCCACATGGATGCTAACACAGGGACACATCCTCATGTCCCCTTTGGGAAGGACCCCCATAGTTATCATTCACCCCTCATTTCACTCCACCCCTTAGTTGCCATTGCCAGCACCGGCTCTGCAGTGTTGAAAGATGTTTCAGGTGGGATCACCAGCCTCTGTCAGTGCCAAGACACCGAAGGTCTCTTTGACCTTAAATTAGGGTCACAGAAGCAGACTGTAAAAAAGTCTATTTCATGATCTTATTTTCTCGTCTCAGTCTTGCCATCTAAATGCAAAAATGAATGCATTACCTCAGACATGGTTCCTTTGTCTCTCTATAAAGACCTATTGCTATGGAGCTGTTTAACCATTCTAGCTGCATTCATTCATTCATCACACATTATGTCACTTATCTCTTAGCTTCTTGAAGCATTACAATTTTAAGACTCATATTGTACAAGCTGTAAATATATTTGATGCAGTTTCCCTGCTATTGAAAATAAAACTAAGAGCTTGGAAATGGAAAAACACCAAGCCCAAGCACACTTTATACAAATGGTATCATACTATACCAATGATACTCTGGAAAAAAACTGCAAAAGTTAGCTGAGTTTCAATGTGTACCCACTATGTGCGTACAATTTAAGAGTCTTCCTTTGCAAGAAATCCCATATTTCAAAGCAATAGTAGTAAATAGTTCCAAAGCAATAAAGGTAGTATGTTTTATATTCTTAAAACCTAACTTGTATCTAGCGAAGTCTGTTCACATCATCCCTTGCTGAAAGTTCCCACAGGAAGATTGAGGAGTGCTGTGCTCAGACAGCAAAAGCCTCCTGGTTCCTCAGGATCCCAGCCTGACAGGGGTTACACCAGGCTTTTCGCAGTCCCACCTGTGCCTTACAAAACCCTTCACAAGAATATGCAAATCCTCCTTCCTGAACCGTTGTCTCCTCCAGTATCATCTGCAGATTTATTTTCAAGGAAGATTAGTCTCTGGAAAAATCATGAATGATATACACTGAAACCATGAAGATGTGCTCATCTACATCAAGGCTTCCTGAAGGAACTGAGTCTTCCTTTTGCACAGGACTAACCCGAGAACCCTGGCTGGACCAGGCTCTGAGCAGAATTCCTCCCTGCCCACAAGGCCAGCCAGGTCACACAGCCAAGGAGCACCGAGGCTCTCCCAGCTCTCCCGAAAACCTGTACATGCACCAGGCCCAGCAAACGCTGCAGTAACAGCGAGCAGAGAGGAGGGGCAAGCCCTCTAGATGGCATCCACTTGGTACAGAGAGGACATGGATAGCCAGACAGCAAGAAAAGACCGAAATTTAACTTTTACTGCTGTGAAAGGCCTGGATGTGCCAGTTGTGCCTGGAGATGGGAGAAAGTGGAGACCATCTAATGGGAAGGGATGTTGCCAAGTCCCATGGACACTACACTGCAGTGTGGCAGCAGTGTCATTGGAGCAGATATGTACCATGATCAACAACAAACTGTAGGAAATCCTTAAGCACAGCAATTAGTTGCCAGATTAGAGCCATTCTTGAACTTTCTCTTCATTTGCCTTTCCAGAAAGTCTCAACTCTTAAATGCTGCCAGAGGATATGTCAAAAGTTTCCCTTTCTGTAACATGCTGTAGTCCTGAAACTGATCCTAGAAATCATTCATTATTATCAGTTTCAGGGCAGCCACATCAGAATTTTACAACTTTAACAAATCTAACCCTTGATAATGAAATGTCCCAATGCTCACCCATAACAGAGTCAGCTCTCTCAGCAATCTTTTAATTCAAAATGGATTGTCTGTCTCTATATTTGGGGATTAGCTTGACTACACACATCAACACTATCAATGCATAATCATGGCTTATGAAGCCAATTTTCTAAAAAGTGACTTTACACAAACAGAGGCAATGTTTGCATGTCTCGGTATCTGGTATGTGCTCAGCTGCACTGGAAGTGTGTTCTGAATAAATGCAGGAAGGAGACAGCAAGAGCAGCAGCGACTGAGTCATGCGAGCCCTAATGTGTTTGCATAAAACCTACCTGATTGGCTCCCTAATGACGTGCACCTCGAGTTTCCACTGATTGTATCTGCTTCTGCATTCGAATCAGAATATGCAACCTCAACACTCATATTTAGAAGCATTTCGATGGGACCTCTAGGAAAGGATATATACAACTTATTAAAAATATGAGCCTCTTCTGACTGTCTGGGCCAAAAGAAACCTAGGGATGTTCCATTTCCTTCATCCTGGGAAGCTCACCACCCCCTTCCACTGTCAGTCCTGGAAACACAGGAATTGTGTCTAAGCAGAATACTAAGAAAATGATGCAATGAAGTATTTGGAGACAAGACTGCACCTTGATATGAATAGCTGGGATTAGCCTCAAGTTATGTGATAGGAAAATGCGCACAAATAACAAACTCACTGTCATTTGCTTTTTTCCCCCTTTAGTCATATTGCTAAAAATTCATTAGTATGGGGATTGCTGAGAAAGTCAACACTCTTCCCAAGAAAGGGACGGCAAAGGCGCCAGGATTAGCCAGTTTCTATTATTTCTGCTTGATTAAGTAGATTAAAGGCTGATGATCATGCAGTGCATCACAACAGGGCTCCATTTTTTCTATTTCTGCAACTGAGAGCTGACATTTACAGTCTGCTGAGACACAGGACCCAGCTCCCATCTACTGTAAACTGGTACACTCCAGTGACTGCAGTGATAAGTACTGGTTCATACCACTGGAGCACTGGCTACAGAAGTCACAATAGGTGCTTGTTGGAATCCTCACCTTTTATTTCCAAACACTGAGCTAGTGATGATTGATCTTTTCATCTCATCAGTACCAGTCAGCTTTGCATAAAGTGGATGCTTTCACTTTTTTTGCTCCTCAGGTTTTTCTAGCTTTGAAAGACTCCCTTAGGGGTAGCAATATATCATCAAGGCTACCAAATCTCTTTGAAGAGTAGCAGCACTCTTGCTCAGGGTTTGGGATTCCACCAGGTCAGTCAGACTTTAGTTTGAGAAACTTAATAGAACAAATATTAGTTATTAATGAGCTCTATCCTTGAGAACCTCACTGCAAATCTGATATGAGTGTCTGGATGGATCATTAGTCAGGCATCTTCATTTTAACACAGAAAACTACTGCTAGAGTGGAAACACAGAAAAAAAGGATATGCAGCACAACATTCCTCACTTTCAGTAATGTTATTTACCAGCTCATTATGCCACCAAAACACCATCCAGATGTTATTGCAGCCCTTTCAGATCTTTATACATATGTCTCTATGCAGAGAAACTCAAGCTGAATACGTAACAGCAATTACAAGAGACATCTGCAGCACTCCTTATTCCATCTGAAAATTCTTCAGCTACTCTGTCTTGGGTTTGTTCATGTTCTTTAAACATGATTTGGCAAAATAATTGCAATCAGAGATAAGATCAACACTGTTGAAATGCACTGTCTTTTATTTATTTGAAGATATATGTTACTTCATTGGATTTCAATTTTGTGTTAAGAAGTGTTAGTGGTATTTATTCAAATTTTTTACCTCACGTATTGGTATTAATCTTTATTTTGTCTGTCCTTGATCAGGAATCCCAGAGTCAAAAGATTCTCAAATCTCAGCAGCACAGTCTCCTCATGCTTGTCATATGTATTAGACAGATACCTGAGAAGCACAAAATGCTCCTCTCCAGGAAAAAGCTGATGGTGATGTTGCTTCCTCCTTCTCCTTATTACTAGGGCTAAACCTCAGGGAAGAAGGACTCCTTCAGTACATATTCAAACTTACTTTGTGTATTTGAATCTCATTCATGCTCCCAAAACACTATCAAGCCAATCCTTTCCGTCAAAGATACAGAGATGCACAGACCCCCCCTGTAAAGCCAGGAGATAGCTGTGACATCCCCCAGCCTCCAGGGAACAGCTTGCAGTCCTGCTGTGATGCTCCCCATGTGCTGGAGTTGCACAGCCACCTGAAAGCCATCAAAAGCAACAGCAGAAACACAGCCCACTCATCCACCCTGCCCCAGCCCAGCACAGTCAGGTGCTCCTGTGACTGTGCACAGTGTTACTCAGTACAGTTTACACTGTTTGCTGAGGTAAAAGCAAATTGTACAGTGACAGGCTGGAGAGAAGGCAATTCAGGACAGTGAGAACCTCACTGGATCTGGCTTCAGGCATCAAACAGTGAAAGCAATGTGAAAGACACAAATTCCGCTTCCTTCAGTAGCCTACTGAACAGTCTGCACACTGTACTCCAAACCAGGATACAAACTTTTGACTGCATCAAGACCTTAACTGGCAACATGAAATATTCCTGAACAAGGTAAACCGAGACCTGTCTGCCCTAGATGGATGCTGGGGAGAATCCAATTGCAGAGAACCATAACAGAAGCTGTAAGAAGATGCAGACTTCTGCACCTGCATTTATTCTGGCCAAGGACTTCAGATTTCACAGCCACGAGGTGACATTGAGAAGGGGCCTTATCACAATTTAACTTAAAATGAGCCACTGAGAGAGGTGAGTAGGTTATCCTGCCTTCTATTCATTTCACTGGGATGACAAATTTCCTGTAGGGAATGCCTTGATGATGACCAGGGGATTGTCAAGCACACAGCTCTATGAAGAGATGGTGACACACACAGGTATCAAAGAATGGACCCCTCAAATAGAACATGTCCTAAAATGCTCCCTAAAAGAGACACTCAAAGTCTACATTTTGAGGAGAGCAATACCCTTCCCCTCTCCAGTTGCTTCATTAGCCTTTACCTTTCACTCCTGCTACCCTGGTCTCAGCTACACAGATACATCAGGTTGGCTTTGTCCTCTCTGACATTTTCCCCTTTGGAGCCATAACATTTGACATTTCAGAAGACTTAAAGTAAAATTATAAAGAATAAAAAGCTTGGTCTAAATGCAACAGTGGAAGCAACATAGAACAGAAGAACATGGTGCTGTAACCAGCCTAAGTAAATGCTGGTCTTTCCAGCAGTCATCCAACCACCTACACACTGGCAACTAGGTTTCAGTCTGGGTTCTGGATGATTTTTGGTTTTATCCTCAGCTGTGGCAGTTTCTAGATACTTATTGTTCCCTTTTCCCTCCTCACCTAAGCTCTTCCACCTGCAGGTATGAGCTCAAGAACAAAATACAGCTTAGTCAGAGAAAACCCTTCCAGAGAACAAATCCCTCACTCCTGAACAGAGAAATTGCCTGTTCTGTCTTCAGCAGAGCACAGATGTCATCACAAAAGGAGCCTGATAACAAATGTACAGGCAGAACATTCAGTATTACAGACAGCTCCATGAACTGTATAAAGTCTCTAGAAGCTTAGAGTCTAACGCAAATACATATCTGACCCATTGTTTTTGATGCCCAGTGTTCAAAAATCCCAAGGAGGGTAATAAAAGCTGAAGGGAAATCTCTACCCATCCAAACACTTTCAAAAGCAGTGTGTTGGTGTTAAAAACAATGGCAAGTATTTTCAGGTGCTTTTTGGTGTGTCTGTGGTGCTAGGCCCATGTGCTGTAAACCACAGAATTAGATAAACTAAGTAGCTAATTAGAATGAGATTAGCAAATGTGTATTTTCTTTACAAGCACAGAGCTATGGAAGCATGCAGTGCCTCTGCGGTCTGAAGTCCTGCAAAAAATCGTAGTCTGTAGGGAGCTACTTTTCTATAAGCATGTAGAATAATTGCTTTGATCAGAATCTCTGACTAGAAAAAGAGTTTTTCTCCTCATTCCATCATTCTTTTCAGTAGGACACTCACTACTCCTTGTCTCAGCAGACAAAGATGTGACCTTCTGGGACTGACTGCATTTACTTCTCTACCTGTTGTACAGGTGGTAAGAACTGGGAAGCCTGCCTGCTGCTTTACAGAAACCAGCATTCATCATTCAAAAGAGTGCTATTATATTTATTTTAAACTATGTTAATAGCATCTAATGGGGGGAACGGAGATAGCAGAGTAATACCCTTAGCTAAGCTGAGCCTGACCATTTGCAGTGTGAAACTTCATGACTGGAAGACACAACTTGAGGGACGGCACTTGGGACAAGCAACAACACCTCTTTATACTGTCTAGTCATTCTGACCATACTGACAAGTGAGTGATCACACTTATGACACCACTCTCTGGTGGTGATCACACTTTCTTCTAGACAAATCTGAGCATTCGAATGAACATTAAGCTAATTTGATACACATTGATTGAGGATGAGGCTAGAGACAGTCATCTAGTTTCTCTGTGCTTCAGCTTCCCATTTGTAAAATGGATATCATATTACTTCAGGGGTGATGCAAGGACAAGTGAATTTCAATTTGCAAAGGTCTTCATAACTGTTACTGATGGGAATAGGAATAACTCCAATACAGCTGTGACCCTGACCAGGACAGCACACAGTGCAGCCTCTCCCCTACAGCACATGCAGTATGTGCTCCAAAGTGCCCTGTGCCCAGGTCACATCTCTGTAAACCCCACCAGAATACAGATTATGCATCTAATAGCTCTTCTTTGTACATGTTTCTCATTCTGTCTTAATGCTGTATATACAACTATACCTGAGAACTACAGATATAAGTAACTCCAAAAAACACAGCCACCTTTGTGCTGCCTTATTCCTCCAAATCATCACAGTTCCCTTCATTGCACACTGGGGTGCTCTGCTTAGATATGTTTTCTGATTAAAATTAGATTCCATTCCTAGGTAGCTGTAGAAAAAGAGGTCCATATTTACAGATTGGTTTACTCATTCTCATGAAGACTTGATAACACTGTTCACCTCCTGATCTCCTGAAGTAATATTTAGCATCCAACACCACCCATCTGACTGAAAAGGTAATTAAATCAACATACAGACCCATAAACATAGCTCTGTTATTGGGTCACTGCTATGTTATTAGATCAAACCTACCAACTACGGAGTATTTTCACGTTACATGAAGACACTTAAATTACACTTAGATCTGCATAGAATGAATCAAGAGTTAATTCCTACAAATAATTGGGCAACTCTAATACAGGAGTTATTTCAGTGACTTCAGAGGAGCTGTCTGTCCTCAGCTGCACCAGCTGATGCATCAGCTCACTGCAGTTACTTATGGTTGTGAAACTGTTGAATAAAAGGCTCTGGAGAAAAATGTCCCAGCACACTCCTCAATTATTTCAAAAGTAGAACTGTAAATCAGCAAGGCCATCTACACTGGATTTTAGGCTGAGCAGATCCTTAGCTTTGTGTTAGTTCATTAATGCAGGGAACAACTGGAGTGTGACTGCTCTGTGTACTTACTATACAGGCTGGAAAATCATCTTACATGCTGCAGCTAGTGTTGCTCTGTAGCTAGGCTTTCTAATAACCAGTTTTGTTTTGCAAAGATATATGAGAGCTATAAACAATGATAATACCTGCAGAATCATCTTTTATTATTTTTCCTTCATAGCAAAGCAAACTCAAGCATATGAGTATATATAAGAGGCAATAAAAATGGGGAACAGAATATAGGAGGCTCTCATGAAGCAAATTAATAAATCTATGTCTACATTGTTATGCTGATGCATGCAGATTTTTTGGCTCACTTATGATGCCAACAGGTTACCTATTGGTTCCCACACTGGAGTATCATTCTGCACCACGCAGTACTGATTTGCTTGGGTAAGTGTTGCAAACCAAACACAGGCAGCTGCAATGATGCTCACATGTAGCTACTCCGGAGCAGAGACTTTGTTTTGGACTCCTTTCCCAGCAGTCTCTCATCACTACAGTACCCACCTGTTGGACATCAGGATCGGAGTCACCTCCAAACACTGCAGCAGCAGAAGCAAAACTCAGCTTTGTTTTGGTGCCAGGAAGAGAATGGCAGGGGGTGGCTGGGGTGAGGTGTTTCTTTGGGAGATCCATGATTTTCAAAGCTTGCTTGGATAGAAGTCAGGATGTGGCAGTGGGAGACAAAGAGAGCAAGGGGAGACACCAGTAGCTTTAGGACACTGTTGGGAAAGGACAGCTGGGAAGGGTGAGTGGGATTTTTGAGGAGGGTTTTGGAAGGCTTTAGAAATGAGTGTTTCTGAGTCATCTCTTCCTCCCTCACTGTCCCAGACATGGAACATTTCATGCCATCACAGTTCTACACTCAGACTGGCACCAGCATCCTCTGCAGTGAGACTGGGGAAAGGACATAGCCAGGAGGGGACAAACCTCCAGAGATTTCTGCTCCTGCTGCCAGGAAGAATGGGGAAAAGGATGAAGTCAGTGCTGGGAGCGGGAGCCTCCCACTCCTCTCTCCTCACCTGGGAGAGGGCTGTGGGATCTGGGAGCCGGGCTGAGTTCTTCCCATCCCTCTCCACGACCCATTCTCCACTGCTGTGGATGAGGAGAGGTGTCCTCTGCAGTCTGCCAGGTCTGGCTCCAGACTCCTCTGCCCAAGCTTTGGTCTGGTTCTGCTCCCAGTTCTATCTTGAAATATGATATTCAGAAATACATAACTGAATTCATGTCTAATCTAGCTTAACCTCATCAATGATTAAACAATAAAACTTATTATTGCTCTTCTATCTAATCCAGTAGGTATCGTAATGAAATAGCGTGCCTGGAAGAGAAGCAACCAATTGAGCAGTTGCAGACAGAGGGCCAGAGGAGGGATGAAAGCCCAGCCAGGGTGTTTAATGAGCACCTGGGTTACCACTTCAAAGAGCTTCATTCTTCCAGGCTTCTCGGCTCTCTTGGCATCTGGCACACGAGGGCATCACTATCAGTTGCCAGATGCTGGTTGTGAGCATGAAGCACAAATGAGCACAATGGATCAGAGTGGCTGAGCTGCTGGATCCTTCCTGTCACTTTGAACTGTGATGGTTTAGGAGCTGACCCTTCCTGCAGACCAGCTCAGCTGTGACTGGGCAAAGCCAGGAGAAGGTTTCAGTTTTTGGTAGCCCCCAGCACACACAGTATCTCTGCCATCGAGATCCTCACAGGAGATGCTCTGGTGTATCTGAGAATATTCAGTGATAAGGAAATGCCATTGAAAACACTTCGCCTGTGGAGAATGCTTTCCTCCTTTTTCTGCCAGATTTTCTTGGCATGCTGTAGCTCTTCACTTTTCTCTCAGGCATTTTGGAGAGTTGGCCATTTAAGGACAAGGAGGAAAAATCAGTAATGTGCTACTTTGGCAAGGCTCTGAATCTTGCTTTCATTTAAACCCTTCCAATAACTCAACCAAATACAAGAAAGTTTTCATTAAAATATTGCCAAAACACAATTCATTCTTTTAAAAGATCATATCCATGTTAAAAAGAAAATTTATGCAGCATTGTTAGTTAAATCTCTACATCTCAAATGTGAAATTTCAAATTTTCTAGAAATTTGAAGGAGGCTGAATTAAAACTCCTGGGCCAAAATCCCTCTTCAAATCTGTTAGTCTGTGTAGCACTCCAACCACAGGCTCTCGTCACCAGCTATCATTAGATGCAGCCCAGGCAGCAAATATTATTTGTATGGTTGGCATCAACAAAATCTGAACAGCTAATGCCATGTAAAGCCAGTGCAGAGCATAAGGCTGCTTCCTTACACATCTGCTTTGTTTTGGTTCAGTTTCATCCTATTATTTCCCACAATCACATGGTATAATTATCTGATCTATAATTTATGCTGTTATTCAGAGCAGTATAAATAGTTTACTTTATTGCTACAGGAGCACAGCATGTCCAGATAACATCAATATTTTATTTATCACTGGTTTTGTCTGTATTTGGTTATCTAGGTGCTTATTAAGTATGGAATTATTATAATAGCTAAGAATAAATAGCAACCGAAAGGAAGCAAAAATAAGACTGGAAACAAAATGTGTCTGAAATAGTGTCTGCTCTTTGTGTCCTTCTCCTGCCTGCCACGTATCTTAAAAAGAGAGCATTTTCAGGGATTTTCCAAAGAGCTAAATACACCTCCATGATATCAGGGAGCGGGTGGGTTATTTTCATTAGTGCTGTCTCTCACATTTCCAGAAACTGTAACAGCTTTGTTTTAACTGGCAGGCCTTAATCGAACCACTTGCATTTTCAGGGTTCTTAGAAGTAAATTATACCCTTCAGGATGGTGTTTTTAATCACCAATTTAAATTCCATCATCTTGACAGTGACATAAAGTGACACCCAAAATTCAAGCAAGAAAGATGGTTTGACAGGTTTCCTTGAGTTGAAAGGAACTTCATACAAATAGACTTGTTTACAAGAAGTGAAACAACCTCCTAATTTATTAAAAAGTGACTCGGGTAATTAAACAAAAATTGGAAAATTCTGTGTTGGTTCAATTTTATCTTAATACAGTGAGAGCATTAACAACCCCAATCTTCTGACACATTACATAGTGATGGTGGCTTCTGAAGCATTTAGTTTTTAATGTGGATTCCAAGTTGAGTGGGCTAAATGCATGCAGAAAGTAGCAGAAAATTTCAGAAAGTTTATGAGCCTGATCCTGCATTGCTTGTGCATCATGAGCTTGAGCAGATTCAATTCCATGTGCAATTCTATTATACAAATTGTTCAATCATATTTACTTTGGACTATATAGGTGGAAAAAGAAAGATTATTCCCTGATAGGGGGGAGAAGGAAGACATCACCACCACCAGCAACCTGTTATTCAGTTGTTCAGTTGTTGTCTCACCAACACAAAAACTTAAAGTATGTGAATAAAAATGCAGGTACAGAACATAAACATATGATTATGTTACAGCCATATACCCTTGTCAAAAATCAAGTAATTTTTCCCTTTTGCATATGGACTTATTTTCAGAAACCTAATGATACTCATATAGAAATAGCAATGGGTAATTTTCACAAAACTCTTCCTGCAGCTGCTCAAATTTTGTCAAGTTTTAAGAGAGAATCTATGGGGTTTTTTCACTGTTACAGCTAATGGAGAAGTCAGGGAGGAAAAGGTGCAGATCCAACATTGACAAAATGACAAATTATATGGAACATTTTGAGTCACTTGCTCAGCCATGGAGTTGGTTAAAATTCTGAGCAATTAACTTACTTTAAAAAAAAATAATCGGTGAAGAACTGCAAAAAAATCACTCTTAAAATCATTTTCCCCCTGATTCTTTTCCCTCCCACACGATTTTCACAAGCTTCCCCAAGGCCCAGTCACCTCCCTTGCTCTCCAGGTACTATGATACATTGTCACGGCTCTGCTGTTGCAGTACATCATCTTTCATGCTGCTGTACAACCACCACAAAGGCAGCATCCCTTAGTGGCACTACTGTCATGATGTGACATAAATAATTATAAGGATTGCTTAGAAAAGGAATTTCAACTCTCACAGCCCTTCACCTTCTCTTCAAGAAATAAAGGTAGTTCTGAAAAAATATGAATAATATTATTTAGGTGCAATCTTATGCATTTGATTAATTTTTTTTGCATTTTATCCATATTTTCTAATATTAAATTGTGATGTTACTGTAGCCTATATAATATAAGGGGCTTAAAGAATGAAAGAGTACCAAAGGGAGCCATTTTCTGGGACACATATATATAGGCTTGTGTAGGTAGCCCATCATTACCAGTTAGCATTACACAGTTCCCATCCCACTAGAATATTCAAGTGCAAAGTACTGTAGGCAGCAAAATAGCCATCCTGCCAGCAGGCCATTAGTTAGCTCATGCCAGACACTACATACATTATTTGTGGCAGGCTTCTACTTTGAGAATAATGATAAAAAAGCTTGTGATGAGAACAAGCCCCAAATGGTCCATCACTAGGAAATGTATGGCTTTTGCAAATACTTCGGTCAGCCAGCCTGATGTGCTGGATTATACCTGGCACCAGCTGAATAAAATACTAAGGTCCTGTGCAAAATAATTTATTTGAAGAAAGGTAATGTTCAACTTTTCTAACATCAGAAAGCTTCAGAGCAGAGCGACTCTTTGAAATCAAGGCTGAGAGACTTCACAACCAAGAGCTACACCTTGTCTGTGAGTGGATTAATTCAAATTGTTCTTACCTGTAGCCTGGCCATACTCAGAAGCCCCAAACAAATCCTTTGCACAGTAGGTCCTACAGAAACACACAGAGAGCAGAGAGCCAAGTCTGCTCTGCCTGAATTCAATCCAGAACCAGGAATGCTGGTGCAAAACCATCCTGGTGGAAATCAGTCACTTAGGCTGGGAACTTGTCTGGTTGCATCCATAGAGTTCCACACAAATACACAAGCACAACATAAAACCCAAAATCTAAAGTTGTCAATACTGAAAATGGGGCACAGAAGTGCTTTATAGGCTCTTAGAATGGTTACAGGGACAAGTTCCATTATAGAAAACTGTGAATGTGTGAGAAAACAAAATCTGAACTTCCCACTTAGAGGATTTCTTTCAGATGCCCAAACAGAGCTCTGCCTCTGCACAAACAATGGTGTTCAGAGGCAGCAACAACTGCCACACAATTGATGGGCTCAAGAATAACAAGCTGACGAGTGGATTTGGCATCCCCACAGCCAAAGCCCAAAGATTTATTGTGCTGGAGTGATGCATGTCAGTTTTCTTTATCACTGGAGTCCCACAGCAGATTTATACATGATGACGTTAATTGAAAAGGAATAAAGCCACACATTCTCCTAACAACTGGGGCTCTCTCAGCATCTCTCCATCCAGCCTGACTGGCAGCCCAGCAGCCACTGCTCTCGTCGGGGGCAGGCACCTGGCAATGAGAACAGCCCTACAGAGAAATGGGGTCACAGATGGGCTCTTTGTTGAAGGATGCTCTAACCCAAATGCCAGCTATGTCCAAGGAATCTATTAATCTTCTACAGCTCTAACACAAAGTCCATTAAATGCATCTTTTCCCTTGCTTCTCATGGCCCTTCTTTATATGCCTAAGAAAAGAGGGGCTTTCCCCTTGTTATTTAGTTTACTCTGCAGAGAAAGAAAAGAGCCCTTCCCCTTCTTTACAGCAGTCCTTGTTTCTGTAACATAACCTGGCTTTGGTCTAGTCATTCGAGCCTTTCCACTGCCATTTACATTACTACCAGAGAGCCACTCCATGTGTTTTGTTCTCTGGGTCATTTGCCAAGTTTGTGGTAGGTACTGACTGCCAGAAAGAAAACCTTAAAATCAAGCAGAATAGAGTAAATAACCAGCAAACAGTTCTCTCTTCTGCGTGTTCAAAAATAAGTGGGAGTTGTGCTTGACAATCTTTCCTGAAGGCCAGTGCTTTGGTAGGATCACAGAAAATGTAATTGCAGTTCCTGATCCCCCACACCACACCTGGCCAGGGGAGCCTCCCCAGGGTGGGACATGCCAGCTCCACCTCTGCTGCCTTCAAAGCCACAGAGGCAGAGTCAAGGCAGTTCCATCACTGCTGAAAATCCCAACGGAAAGCCCAGGCTCAGGACCTGCCTGACTGTGGGATGGGCTCATGGGCTTCCCTGGAAGGAATTGCTTTCCCAGGTCCTCTGCAAATTCCTGACTTTGAGAGTGAGCAGCTGCTCACAGCTTCGGAGAGCTTTTTCAGGGTTATTCTGTCCTGATGGATACCTGCGAGTCCTGCCACTGCTCAGACTTCCTCCCCCAGTGCCAAGGACTGGCCACCTCCCTACAGAGAGGAACAGAAAATGCCATCCCAGGCAAAGGTAGTTTTATAAGGAGAGAAACATTGTTATTTCTTACACAGATCTTATTGGCTTTTGCTGTTTCTATTAACTTTTATGAGTTTAATAAACATGCCCAATTTTAAAAAGGAAAGTATTTTCCCAGTCTTGGGAATTGGATTTTCCATCCAGTCCAAACACAACAGCTGTTTTAAATTGCTCACCAAGAGAAATCACGGAAACAACACTTTTGAATATTTTGTATTATTTCACTCTGAGTAACACATAGAAGATTTGGAATATAGCCATTAAATTAATTGTGCTCATTGTTGTATAAACTCAGTGAAAGAGCAAAATCATCAGAGAAAGAACATCTTTACCTAAGTGATGACTTTACTTAAAGTCTTTTCTGCTAGGCTGTTCATTGACCAAATCTTAAACATTCAATTCATTAGTGTATTAAATCTCTTATGTGATAGTAAAAGTCAGACTTAAAAAGAGCAAGGCTAACTCAGTGACTTCATGAGACTTTCTGTAAAATGAGCTGAAAGTGTTAACGGTGCCCTGTCTCAGAAACTTGTAAATGATGGCAAAGAAAAGAGATCCTGACTGGGTATAATCTAGTTTCCCTTGCAGTTTTCCTTTGGAGCTCACCAACCTCACAAGTTATTGGAGCACAGTGGTAGTTCAAAGTCACCTTTGTTAAACCAGCCAAGCTTCACTATGTGCATGTCCCTGCAGCCCTGGTTCTGCACCAATGTCTGGCTGAATTAAAAGAGGTGTGAACCCTTCTGAAAAGCTGAAAGGTCTTTGCAAGGACTAAAAGTGTTACTTGATTACAAGCAAGATGGCAGGTGGGAAAAAAATCAAGTTAATTTAAGGATTGCAGGACCTGAGAGGCAGTCCAGTTGTTCAGAGGGCTCCAGCAAATGAGGCCAGGTACAGCAAGCTGCATAATTACTCACACTGGGCTAAAAGTGGACATGGACATTGGGTCATTATTGAAAGGCAACTCCAATGACTTTCAAGAGATACAGAAATAAAACAGCAAATTAATAAAAACCTGTATTTGACTTTGAAAATGCAGTACATATTTAAATGCCTTTCCAGTAATCCCAGAATTTAGAAATACGTCGATATTCATTTAGCCTCTGTGGAATCCTACTTTATTCAGCCTATTCCAAAACAAACCTAATCAGTTTAGAGCTACTGCAAGCCCCAAGAAAAATATTGTGGAGTCTTTCACAGAAATTGAGCTGCCTTTCCCGATGATTCCCACATTACTGCACTGGGGTAAGCTGTAATGAGATATGGGCAGCAAGATGAAGGCCTTTCCTTCTCTTCAGTTCATGTTCAAATTATTATTATAAAACCATTTTCCAGCAAAGCCATACTTATTTGGCCCAGGCTCTAGGGCAAAAATTCTCTATCTGATGTTTAAATAATGACAACCAATTTGCAGGATACGGGTAATCTTAGATCAATTGCCCACAAGCTGTTTAAAAAAATATTAAAAAGCCTTCTGTGCACAGTCCTCAGCAGAATGTGAGCGGGCTGCAAAGCAGCAGGAAAGCTGCAGAGCAGAGAGAGAATGGAGGATCAGACCAACAGGCTTTATGACATTGTGCAACCAGCAGCTGCAATCCAGAAGACAAATCTATTTAAAAAAAGACTTCCAATAAAAACATTTGTCTTCGCACCTGTAAGCTGTACACAGTAACTAGCTTTCTCCCACTATTTTCTTCATTGTTTTGTTCTTTCCTGAATGGAATGTTCAAGTTTTTTGGCCAGCAGGAACACATTTCCCTTCAATGCACTTCTTGCTCAGTAAAACAAGACATGGTGTGGGGAAAGTGGCTCTGCAGCACACTCTGCCTGGCACAGCTCAGCTCCCCTGCGAGGCATTGGCACCAGAAACAACCGTCCCTGCACCAGCGGCTCTGTACGGTGGGACACTGTTGATGCACAGGAGACAATCCTTGCATCAGAGAACCCGACGAGTGAGAACACACTGCTCTGAGTCTCAGCTGCACCCACCCAGTGCAGACACCCCCACCTGCCCCGGGGGGTGCTGTCTCCTGCAGGCAGCACCAGCAGGACCAAGGTCTTTATAAGAATCTCTTGAAGAAATACCAATAATCTCTCCCCAGAACTGTGAAACTGCCCAACAGAGTTCTACCACAGAGACCAAATTCTCTGTAAAAATCTATATGGCATTTAAGTCATCTCTACAGAGCTCTCCTCTCCTCAAGTTCATTCCAATTTACAGGCTGGATACTTACAAAAAAAAAAAAAAAATGAAGAGCACAGTTATTTGGTTTTTGCCTCATAAGCAAGAGTTAGTTACAAAAATATTCTGTATTTTTAGTACAATCTGTGATATTGTGCTACACAAAATATCTAATTTTCTAACTTCTGGTTTTCAGCATCAAGATTAACTCTGTCCCTCACTCTTGCTGTTTCTGCAGTCCATGGGCCAGTGCTGAGTCAGTTGGAAACTGGACACTTTGGTTTTCTTTCTGATCACACCTGATCAATTTCAGGTTCTGAATTTCAAAATATTCCAGTAACAAACGCATCACTCCATATTACTTTCAATAGGTGAAGAAAAAGGGGGATTATATGCTTACTGCTGCTGTCACCCACCAACACACCTGACTAACAACAGTCTTCTATCATGAAACCACATCTCAAGGACTTGATCAGATCTCAGCTGCAAGAAGGAAAATTCAAACCAAACCTGCTGATTTCACTGACATTTCAGGGACTGTAAGCAAGACGCGAGTGCGGTGCTGTCTCCTTTTGCTGGCCCACAGCTTTCCTCCATCACCAGCTCATACAGCATGGAATTATGTCAGGCAAGGTGGCCTCTGCAAAGGCTTTTTTAATTCTTGCTGCACATCCCAGCCAAAGTTGGACCTTTTATTTGGGAAATACAAGAGCCCTGAGCACAGAGCTGTAGGATTCCCTCCAGCAATAATTCAGCCTCGCTGGAGACAACCAACTTAATGCAATCTTAATGTGATAAACTGCTAACTTGATTGGATTCAATGAGATGTAAATTATTAGATTCAATAAGTACACAGAGACCATTTCACCTTACATTCTGCTCAGAAGGATTCTGCCTGCAGTCTCTCCATCATTCCTGTTAATTATATTCAATGCATCACAGAGACGGGAACAGTTTGAGACTTAAGTTGTCCTCTGACTCCTCACAAGCCTCCATAGCGTTCCCTTCTGGAGTAATGTGTCTTCTATGGATAACTTTTCTCAGAATAGCTGCAGTCACTTATGAACACAAGTTGATCTTCAGCACAGTCAAACTTGAGCTGAAAAAAACTGTTCATACAAATTTCTGCAAAATTCCCATATGCTTAAGCCAGATAACATCATTTTATGTGGATTCATTTTCAGTAACCAAAAACTTAGTGGCAACAAACAGACTTTTATAGCTTCTCATTCAGTGAAATACTCTCTAAAATCTATTCTGTTGAACACAGGAATCAGCACTACCATTCCAAAAAAGGGGAAAAAATGATGGGACATTATGAAAATATGTACAAAGAGATTCACAAAATATGAGTGCAAACCAGTGTCCCTGGACTTGTAAAACTCAAGTGGGATTTACATTGCCTTGTAGCTCATAAACATTTGGAAAAGATTTCTTTGTATAACCTTTTTCAGATTCTGACTCGGACATTTATGTTTCTTAATTTTATCTAGCTGGTGTATTTGTAAGGAAAGAAAAGTGCTGGTTTGCACTTTGTGCCCTCTGTGATGCTCACTTTCTGCTCACCTTAAATTTCCCTGTCTGCCATTTGGCAGGGTTTTTACTCCCCAACATCCTCACACAGTATTTCCACGTTTCCAATTTACCAAGATGTAATTCATAACTACCACCCTTTTTGACAATTAACCTTTGCTGTGAGGAAGGCACACTTTCCACAAAGAAGTTGCTTTTTTTCAGTGAACAAGTTTCACAGACTTTTCTTCCTCAATATATGGTCATTCATGTTAAAAGTCTTTGAGAAAACAACCTGAAATATATAACACATAATCTTTTGGTCCTATCAGGAACGTAATCCTGTACTGTTTAGAAGAGATCGTAAGTATTCCTCCACTTCTGACATGTCAGAAAGGAACTCTTTAAAAAATCCACTCTTACTTGAATTCATTCAACAGTTTTATACTGAATAGGGCTCTGTCAGAATAAAAGTTCTGATTGATGTTTTCAAAGGATTTGTTTAAGAGTTCAAAACCAAATCAAAACAGTTAATTTCAGATTTCATATCTCCTGCTGGCTTTTTCATTTTGCTTTACAGGAGTATTTCAGAGATCCCAAGTGATGTTAAGACTGTTCCCCTATAATTCCCCAAATACAGACACTCAGCATGCCATTCTTCATGCCCTCTAGCTATTACTGTGTGTTTCTATGGCAAATGGGAACCAAGCAATTGTCTATGCCGAAGAGGAATCTCGGGAGAACACCTAATGAACAGGGCAAGGGACTTCAGTGCACCCATAAATCAGTAGCCCTCAGAGGAAAGGCACAAAGCCTAAGCAACCCCACCTGCAAGCCTGCAGCAGCCAGCCCCCTTAACCCCCATTACGAGGCTTCTCATTTTCCTAGGCTGATTTTCTCCTGCCTTGGCATGGATCTGAGCCGGTCAGGATCTGCCATCATGAAAGCCAGATTTTCAGAGTCCCAGCTGACACCACACCAGGGACACCACCACAACCACAGCTGCCACAGACTAGCCCTGCAAATGTTCTACAGCCTGATGAGAAGGTGGATTTGTCTCTTCCATCTGCTAAGAATCCAGCTTAGGTGTGAGGCAGCTGCTGGTTTGATCACCTGCTGCTGGATGGCTGGGGTTTCACATGCGGTCCTTCTGGTGGGGTTTTCAAACTGATGCCTGAGGCACTGATGCCTCCCATTTTGAAGTTATCATCTCCTTTTCTCCTCTTTCAACTTAACACAGAGTTTTTTTGGCACTTTAATGTGCAGTTGCTAAGCAGTGACATGGCTAAGAAGGCAGTAATATCAATAGTACCTTTAAAATGGCACTTCTGGACATGTAAGAGCTGCCCATGCTGCTCTTTCTGCTCAGACTAGATCCAAGTTCCATGCTCCCTGCAATTCTCAAAAAATGCAACCTGCTGTCTGGCTTTGTGTGCATTCTTCATCTCATTTGTCTTCCTACACTCACTGACAGGTCAATTATTTCTACTTATTACTGGTAAATAATGACCAATTGCATTCCCAATAGAAGATCCCTTTGGGATCCAAAGCCAGTATGGACATAGAGATAATTAGAGGCCAATTCAGCACAAAGTTCACTGAAATCAAGAAACCTCAAGAGAGGAGGAGGTATAATGAGTAATATCTGCCCGAAACAACAGGTGCAACTTCTGCAGGAAACTTGTTGAAGTATCTCTAAAGTACTTGTGGTGTTAGATTTGGGAGAAGAAGGCAGAAAAACAAGGAAGAGATTGGGAAATCCATTCAATTCTCAATCAGAAACTCTACAGCCATCATCTTGACTAGATGGTGAATTAAGAACAACCCTAACTGAGGGTGAAGCATTTTGAGGTGCGAGGTAGCTTCAGAGAGGCCAAGCCCTTAGCTGGCAGTATTTTTACAGGCTTTGCCTTCATAACATTAAATTCTCATCCAGAACTGTGTATTTCCTTCCTGAGTCCGTGCTGCCATGTGTTACTCTAAAAGGTGAGATAGAAGCATTAGAGCATCATTTCCCCACAAATTGTTTATAGTCAGCCTTAGAAACCCAAAAGGAAGGCACAAAGCTCATTCTGCTATATTAATACAAATAGGGACTTTTATTTCCCGCTGACTTATGTGTACTTAGCCGTATTATCACCAGGTATTAATGCTTAGCCCAAAGGACCAGATTTGAGCCTAGCTTTAATTAGTTTACTGTAATGAGGTAAACCACATTTCACCTTTCCAAGGAAGTAATTATTTGCACTCTTCTTACTTTTCAGTACTTGTACCACCTTCTTCATTTGCAGTGGGGGTGAAGCTACTGCCTGGTTTATCAGAAATTCAACAGGACCAGTACAAAGAGTACATACAGAAATGATGAGGAAATGCTCCTAAAAATGACACAATGGACCAGAGGTAATACAAGGGACAAACTGCTTTTAAGGCATGTCACCTCATTAGTGTCCAGCTTTGGTAGTGAAGAGGCCAGTCCACTCCAGGGGGGTGAAACAGGTCTGCAGTAGAGCTCATGAAAACTAAATTAACAAAAATGTGGACTTTCAAGTCGGTTTTGCTTCACAGGGAATAAAACAGGGCAGTTCCCCATACTTGGGGATTATGCATCAAGCTGTTTTTATAGTAGGATCCAGAGTACAGGAATACTTTCCATTTTCTGAATGCAATAACGTGAAGTGTTCCCAGGCTGGGGCTTCTCCCCATCGCTTTCCCTTAACTGAGAAAGCTTACAAGAGTTTAAAAACAAAACAAAATAAGAAACCCAGACCTTCAAAAATATTTGGGTATCAATATAGGAAATTCAAGACAGTTAAGGACAATGTCTGCTAAAGGGAAAGTTTTTGATTTTTACAAAAGAATAGGACAAATAAAATATTTATTTTTTTTTAAAGGGGTCATTTTTCTTTTAAAGTGGTTCAGACCCTGCTTTCACACAATGCTAGTCCCTGCAGGTGCTAAGCAGCCCCTGTCCTCAGGGGAGCAAACAGACCGTGGCTGCTCTATTGATAGGGATTTTTGTGTCCATATGAAATAAGGACCTGTTTCCAAAAAGTATTCATGGGAGCTGTTGCCAAAGTGATTCTGAAAACCCCAATTTTTCATCTTCTCTATAGATACCTAAATACCTTTTAAAATTTTGCTCTAAATAAAATTGAGTAAGATCCCCCCCCCTATGGCTCAGCATACTCTAAGTTCTTCCTGGAGATTTGCATTTTTATTTTTTTCAGAAAATATATTGCTGCTGCAAAAATTTAACTCAGGTTTTCAAACCACCTCAGCTATAAAAAAGGATAATATTAAGCAAGAGAGAGCCATGAAATAAGAATGATCAAATACTTCCATGCCTTATCATCAATAAAACTGTAAAGCTAGCCACACCAGTTCACTTCGGGGCATCTGCTCACATTTAATTGAATGATTGTTTTAATTTTTCATTGTTAAAAACCACTCAACCACTTATCAAAAGCCAGTTCTGCTCTTAGAGTCGAGCATAAAAACTTCTTGCTCAGCTCCACTGAAAGGTCCCTATTTTTTTAGGAATCCTGGGCCCTGTGAGAGCTGTGTAAATACAACAGTCAGCCCACACACTGAGGTTTCGCAGGCAGAATTCTGTATGTGGAATCAGATCCTCAGACATCTCCTTGGGACTGTTGCTTGCCTTTATCAGAGGAAAGTGGTGTGCTATTGCCTCTCTCAAACTATCAAGAGGTTGTTTCCTCTCCAGCCTTTTGTTTCTTTAACGAATCTCAGTGGCTGGACTTTGCATGGAGTAATGTAGATAAATGATCGGTGTCCTTCTCCAAAAAGCTTTAGTATATGGATCATTTTCTCTAGGCTCAGATGGTTCCAGAAAGCCTGGGGTAACTGATAAAGCAACACAGACCAGTGTTGGCACTGGAAACGTACCAGTCACTCGTTAGTACAAATGATGCCACCAGTGGACACCTAGAATGTCTGAAGTCCTCAGCTTATACGGGGCACTGTACAGAAAGCAAACTGACCATCCATACCCTAAAGAGCTTCCACTCTATACAATTGCGGCAAAAAAGGGAAGAAAAGCTTGTCACAGTGGTGCCAGCAGAGCTGCACAGCCCCGTGGTCTCTCCTGCAACATTCTGAAGAGCACTGGCTGTGCTGCAGGAAGGGAGGCCCAGTCCTGCTCCCCACTGCAGTCCCCCCATGCTGTATATAACCCTGGCAAAGCCTGCGGGGGCTCAGAGCCCAAGTGAAAGCCCAAGAGAAGCAGCTAGAAACAGCAGTCAGAAAAAGAGTCAGATTCCAGGTTGGTGTTCCTGGGCTTCAAAAAGTGATTCAATATAACCTCAAAGCTTCTTTTGAACAAAGGCATAGATATGTATCTTAAAATCCTGCTGATTACATCAGGGAAGGTGAGACACTCAGGTGATCTCAGTTCGTGGCAAGACAAGAAAGCCAAAGGAAAGGAAGTCCATAATTCTTGCACGTGTGCCAAAAAAATCTATGCTGCCTTTAGGAAAGAAGAGGTCAGACTCTGAGGAGTGCTGGATTTTTCTCCTTTGGTACTAAGGGCACAAACCACTGCAGCATGTTTAAAATCCAGACTCAATTTATTTTTCCAGGGCAGCTTTCCCTGCAGCATTCATGCCCAACAAACCTGATCTCCAGATTAAGAGCTGTACATATAATTACTGTACAATTTGTCAAATTAAAATGTCTGTACCTTCCAAAATTTTTAAATAATCCCCCATTGTTTTGTTTGTCTTCTTTGTTTAATTTACTTTTTACTAAAAGCTCAATTTAGGAATGTAAACACCATGTCAAAACAAAAGCTAGAACGCTTGAGAAAAATAATTCCACTTATTCAATGCAAATGTGTCCAGTTTTCCTCCCAGAGTATTTGCTGAATATCATCTGAATTCACAGAAATCATCAGACCTGCTGAAACTTCTATTGTTAGTTTTGAGACTTTAGTTTTTTAAATAAAACTTAGCATTCATTGGAATCACCTTCCCATTATGAGATTGGCTCTATTGTGAGATGGATTCTAGAATCATGAGATATTAAATAGCTAACATGGGACTCTTTAGTTCTCTGGACTGTAAGCCTTTCCTAGTCCCTTAGCTCATCAGTGCAAGCTAATCTTTGCTTCCCTACAGTACAGAAAGTTATTTTTTCTTTTAAATGAAACTGAGAATCATATGTAATTGAATGACTCCAGCATCAAATATTGTGATACAACCTCAATTTGGGAGACTTGCAATTGCAGATGTCTTAGGGCTAAAACCTATCATTTCCCTGAGTCTGGATTGAATGTGTAGAATTACTATGGGCTTTCCTCAGTACAGCAGATGGTGGAGGCTCAAGGGAATCAATTCCAAGTCCCTGATTCTCCTTCCCATCCATGTCCATACTACATTAAATAGTCCACTATTTTACCACTGGCAAGGAAAATACCAATGATAGAGAGGAAACAAAGTTGTTCATGTCATGTTCTCATGCATGGCACTCACCTTGCGCTCAGCAAAGACATGGCCACATGAAATGGCCACATTCTCCTGCAGATTCTCACTCCAGCCTTCCTCATATTGAAAAATTTGCTGAGGTCAACCTGCAAGCAAAATCAGATGCTTGCCCTTTCCCATCCCTGCGTGGCACAGACACATTGCACAGGCAACATTCCACCTGAGATGACAGCAGGGGCTGAGAGACCACCACATTACACCAGATGGATGGCAAAACTGAGGAGAGTTCCAAATTCATAAAATTACAAAATCCCTGGGGCCCAGTGCAAGGCTAATTGTCTACTTTAAGTCTTTGAGTGCAATTACCAGCACTAATGGTTACAGGGACAGATTCCAAACAATCACTATTTAAAACTCAGAATGGGAGAGTTGGGGATAATGCTAAAGCCAAGCAGATAATCCCTAGAAAAGAAGAAAACAAAACTGTGATTACAACTGGGCCATCCTTGCTTGATATTATAAATCATGTGAAAGTTATACCAGGACACACAATACCGAGAAGGAACAATCTGGATTTTTTTTTTTTTCAAATGCTGTCGTGGTTGATATCCAGACATTAGATCTAGTTTTATTACAGCCATAAAAGAAGTGAGTCAACAGCTTAGTCACATCAGGCAGGATATGCTTCAAGCACAGCCTGAATGAAAGAATGAAGTTAAACACTGAGAAATACAAGGTAATTAGAAAAAGAACCCTAATAGTTTCTTCCCTAAAACAGCAAGAGGTAACATACAGGATAGTCTTTGAGTAAGACTGCGTGGCACCCTGGGAGGCAGCAGGGTATGGATTTAAAGGAAATAAGCTGGATTTATCAGCATGTGTATCAGGACAGCACTTTATCAGCTATCACTACCAACAGGTCTTCTGGCTTTCAAGAGTATCAGGTATCTTCATCTTGTAAAAGAAATGCAAAGGAAGATATGAAATCTTGTTCCTGTCCTACGTCTGCTGCCTGTTGACTCCATTTGTGCAGATTATCTAATTGCTAAAGGCAGATGCTGCCAGTCTGAAGGCCATAGAATAAATAAGAGAAACAGGTCAGCAGGCTCTGGTGACTTCAATGTGCCACATGAGTATGGAGTGACCTTCCAAGACTGATCCAGAAGAGAGTACCTTGGAGCATTATTTATTTATTTTAAACTGAACTAGTAGCTCAGCACCGTGCAGGAAGAGAAGAGAAAGATATGGTGAGCGGGATGGTGAGAGAGCAAGGCAGGAAACTTTTGTAGATAGTCAAAAATATTGTGTCACTGCAGGACTAGGAAAAAATCTGTCACAGACAGCATGGCAGATTTATGCCACTCTAGGCTTGACTCCAGGAGGCTGGAAAGTTGGAGTGCATTTTTCAGATTGTCATTTTATTTCAATGCGGGTACACAGCAAAGACTCAACACCGAAGAAGTTTAATGACACTACATTCTCAAGGGAGACATTTAATACATAGACATGGTCACATATGCCTCCTATCTGATGGCAAGGACTAGCTTTCTCTATTGCAATAGAAAATGTGAATGGGATTTGTGTTTTTTGAGTAATACACTGAGGAGCACTTCTCACAGTCAGTGGGGTGGGAACAGGGGGCTGTGGATCCACTCTGGAACCCCTGGAGGCCATCAAGGGGCTGGATGTTGCCAACATTTCTGTAGACAGTTAAGAAGATCTGTGCACTTCTGGTTTGCACCATGTGCAAAAGATGACATTAACTTCTCCTTTGGGATCCACAGATGCAATGGATTTTTTTGTACATGAGAAAGGATCAATATCAGGAAAAGTGAATATGCCACCAGAGGGCAGTGAATGAAATGGGTTGGGGTTTTATTGTGTTGGGTTTGTAAGAGACAAAGTATATGGATAAAACAACCAAACCAGCTTAATTCTACACACCTGTACTTACAGACACAGCTCATGGCCTGATTCACCGATGATTTGGTGATTCACTATCAGTTTGATGCTGGAATGGCTTGGTGAGAACCAAAGGAGCTGCACCAGTATAAAGTCTCTTTAAGGAAGTGCCTACTCAGTGCTGTTGTGTTGGGAACTGCACACGGGTGAGACAGGGAAACAATGACCCAGGGGAGAAACCTTCATCCAAATACACACAAAGCCAAAAGCTTCCAGCAGAGGGAAAGCCTCCTCAGACACCCCCACACATTATCTCAGACCTGTAGCCAGGCCCCAGTGCGGGCAGGGCTGTGAGACACGCACCACAATCACTGCTCCACCTCTCCAGTCCTCCCTTGCTGTCAAAGCATCCTCCACCCAAGGGAACATCCTTCCTGAGGGCTGTGAGAAGGTGGGGGCTGCTGCCGCAGTTCTGCTGCTTTACTCTGCTTTGTCCTCAGTGTGCAATTACCCGAAACACAGAGTCATAAGACACAATTTACAATCCCTGCAGCTTTTTGGCATCCCTGTGTATTGGCTTACAGAAAGAATTGGTAGTGGGATGCAGCAGATAGAGAGAGCACTCTAATTACAGATTTACATTAAGAGGAAGGTTTAAAAGCTAATAGGACATTATTAGAATAATGATCCCTAGATGTTCCTCCCAGCTGAACATCTGCCATTACTAATTAAAAACAAGTTAAAGCCAACCTGTTTAAAGAGAAATCAATATTTACAGAAACTAGATACCATCCTAATGTTAGATGTGGTGCTAACCTACAAGTACCTTCCCACATGCCACACCAAATCAAGGATCTTAAAAATCACATTGGTTATAAATTGGTGTCTGTGCAAAACCCACCGTTGCAAAACCAGCTCAGAAATTTGACTCATGTACAGTTTGTTTGTCTCTTTCATTAGTCAGCTGCCCAACAGTTTTAAATGATTGCCACATAAAATGATATGTTAGCCACTTTCTGAGATTGGGGTGTCTTTTTTCCCAAAAGCAGGTTAGAAATTGCATTTCAAGTGGCAGACGAAAATAATCTTTTTGCAGTCTCTGTCTCCTCTGTATGTATTCCTGATTGCTATTGAACAGAGTGTCATTTTGTGGACAGAATCTGCATCAATCTAGCTACATAGGAATGTAAGAGTCAGTCCTGGAAGTGAAGGCATACAGTTAGAGAGAAAACAATTAGGCAAAAGGTTACAACAGCAAATAGCTTTGAAATCCATTAGCTAACTCAAAGTGAAAAACAAATGCTTATCACATCGGTCACTGTACAACCATCGCAAAACAGAAGAAACCTCTGAAAATGGGGAAACACTTGATCTTCTGATCCAAGGTGTATTTTAATATCTATCACCATTATTGTGCAAGAGAACTTCAGAAATACATGAGTTCATTCAAAGACTGAAAGGAGAGCATCCAACTCACAGATGCAGGTAATTCCTTGCTGGCACAGAACTCCATGAATACGTGCATGTATCTACAGGAATTTAACAGAATTAAGAGGAGGTAAGCTCCACCATCTGGCCCAGAAGCACTGGCCAGTACAAAGGAAAAAAAGGAAAGGGTTGAAGTCCTCCTGATGGCTTGCCTTTCCCTTCTCACATAAACCCAAATCTTTTGAAAAAAAAATTGAAGCAAAGTCTGACTGGAATTTAATTTTGCCATTGATCCAACAAAGCCCTTGCATATCAACCAGCAGGCTCATGACTATGAGCTTGAGACTTCACACTGGAAATGCTGGCCACTGACAGCTTCCACTGGCTACAGGGGAAGTTCAGTGGCCCCTTTGGAAAATACTGTTCTGTTTGTGATGTGTCTGGAAGACAAACTCTGTGGTCAGTAAGTGCTCTAGTGTTCCCAGGCCAACAGCAGTGGAAGAGAAGAGTCAATGGCAGAGGAGTTGCTGCTTTTATAGCAGTGCCCAAGTTGTACTTCAGGGGCCAATAGCAAGCACTGTGTGACCCTGCATTTGTGATTTCCATAGGCTGTATTATTAGAGACTTCAGTTTGGTGTATGTTTGTGCAGTGTGGGAGCAATAAAGAGCAAAGGCAAGAAATAAAGAGCCTCCGGGTGCTGACATAAAATTAAATCCTGACTTCTCTTTCAAGTTCAAGGTAGGAAAATCACAGCTGTATGTCTTTGTCAAAAGTGTGCCCAAGCACTAATATCATCAAGGATAGAAACTTTTACCATGTAATCTTACCATACACTGTATATCATCCAGAGCCCTTGTGGACTTAGGTATAATATAAACTACTAACCCTCTTTAAAACATGCCAGCAAGCACGATTTGGCCCCATTTAAGTAACTTTAGATTACCGCTGTCTGATCCCCAGGGAGACCAGAGCTCCCTTCAGGGCAATATCTGATTAGAGCAGAAACAGTTGTTGGCCTCTAGGAAACTGCAAATAATTTTTTGTTGAAACCCACAGGGATTTTTGCAAGGCCTGCTGAGCCAATTTAAACAGGGGAAAAAAAATCTGAGTACCCTGCAGTGATATTCTCTGCAGTTTTCTAAAACCCAAATCCTGCTCATCCTACTCAGTGAAGCAATCTTACTGAAGTTAATGAAACCAGTCTCCCCCTAGAAGACAGGCTTACTGCAGCTCTGCTGCTGCACAGAGAATTGCTCCATGGTCTCAGCTGAGTGGAACCACATCAGTTAGTTTGCAGTTACATCCCTCTCCCTGCTAATACTGACAAGTTCAATTTTTTTCAGTTTGTTTTCTTCCCTTTTTTTTTTTCTTCCTTTCTTCAATGATGTGTTCCAACATCTTTTCGTCCTGCCATAGACAGAGGTAGATGAAGTGCAGAATAAACATAAGGATATCAGAGAGCTGCACCTGCATGTAAAATTACATGAATTTAATCAAAACTATTGCTAGTCTCAGGGTTCAGACACAAGACTGGTCTTGTTGCTCTTCCCCTAGGCAACTGCTGGTGGTGCCTCTAGTGTAGGCTTGGACATATGTTTGACATCACCAGCAAGCACTGAGCAGACCTGTAGGGGAACTATATTATTTGATTTCTGATTATGTAAAGCTTCCATCGTTTTGTGCTCTCATTGACCTCATGGATTACAGTAAAGCTGTGGCTAACCTGAGAGAGGTCCTGCTATTGCCTTGCTTATGCCAAGGTAAATCAAGAGAAATTGTGGCACAGTTAGTGGAATTACACGGGAATAAGACTGAGTAAAAAGCTCATTAACATTCTTAATGGCACTACTTTTTGATTAAGCACTAATTCTTTTTATCTGGAACAATAACAACAACAAAGTCAAGCCTGAAGCAGTATACGTGTCCACTGACAGATAAATTACTCGATGAAAATTCAAAATAAGATTTTTTTATATCACAGAAATAAAGTCAAATTAATAGTGGCTTTTACAACCACTTAAACCATTCACCTGCAGGGAGGTATTTTGCTGTATCTGCTAAGTGTGGTACCTAAAAATACCCACAATACCTAGAAAGTGAGGGAAAAAAATGGGTCTTTTGCTTCTGATCAGTATATAATGGCTACATCTAATTCAAAGTGTATCAGCCAAGAAAAGAGAGATCAAGGAAGCCAGAACCTTTAATCTAGTTAATTAATAGGGGGGATAGCATGTGAAAGCCTTATGTAAAATGAGAAAGTAATTTTATTCGGCTCAGGCTGGCTGCTCATTTGGAAAACAGGCAGAAGTTAACAAGGGGCCTTGCAATTTATTTAATTGGCCACAAAATCAGAGTCTGCATCAGCCTTTTGTCCACAGAGCTGCACCTTTTTTTATGCGTCTTATTCCTCCCCACAGAAAGTGAAGGTGATGCTGCAAGACCCTCCCTCCTTTCTGCCGGGCTGTCAGAAACGGGCCGCCCCCCAGTCAGCGGGACAGCCGCGGTCAGCACTCGTGCCCGCAGCTGCGGGGCTGTCACTGGGAGTGCCCGTGACAAGCACGGCCGTGGCGGAGCCACCGCTGCTCACAAGACGCTCTCTGTGAGCGCCTCGTTCCAGCCAGTGACGGTGCTCCCCACAGGAGCCATTCCCGGCTCCCACCAACAGGCACATTGATTCGGCTGGCACTCGCCACACTCCAGCAACGCAACGGCACCAACAACTCAATATAGGAAGAAGCATGTATTTTCTTAGAGTAAAGAGAAGCTACAAATCTAAATCATTTAGCTCATCTTGAGATATGCAGGGGAGACTTAACCAAACCATCTTAAACATGGCATTTGCATGGGAAACACTAAACTACAGAAAAAAGCAGGTAACTTTGTGACTTGATCCTGAAGTGAGGTCTAATGAGGTTTTGCATGGCAAATATGAATGCATCGTTACATTGTAGTAAGATTTTGGGCTTTTGCAATAATTAGTACAAATAATTGGTACAATGATATTAAAATAAGATATAACCTAATCTGTTTTCACCCTTTTTCTTGGTATTCACAGGCTGGACTTGATTTCTGCTCAGTAGCACAGTGTAAGGAAGTGTCACCTCCATTTGTCATCATTCCACTGCGAGGTCTCTTCATGCCTCTTCTACAGAAAACCACTTGGAATTTCCAGCCCAAGCAAACTTGAATATTCACATACCTTATTATTCAACTTTTGAAAATCCCAGTAGAGGAAATGCAATCTTTGTAACATGAATCTCACATGCTTTCTTTTCACCTTGGGGAGAGGATAAATTAGCCTCCATCTTCAGAAGCATTTGTCAAGTAGTTACATTTTAATCCTAATTTAATCCAGCAAAGGATTTAAGCATATGCTTATGCTAAACACATAAATTAGCCCATTAATTCCACAGTTAAGCATCACAGAAGTTCATCATACAAGCCCCTGATGGATCCTTCCTTATCTTGCAGAAAGAGTTTGATTTCTATTGTGAGTAATGGATTAGTTTTATCTGAAACACAACCTATCTGCTGACTATTGCAAAAATAGTACTAATTTATCATAACCACTGTAAACTGGACAGGTCAAATGAGTTTATCTCAGTCCACATTTCTGTCAGATGTTTCCAATGTAACCTGAAAAGAGTGTGATGGAAAATCAGGTGTATTACCTACCAATTAAACACAAACAAAACACAGTTTGTTTTGTAACTCTTCTTTAAAACAACAGATGTTAGGTTACATCTCATGTTCAGGCATTTGTCACATCTGTTTTCTGTTGCCTTGGAAAGTATACTCACAATTGTGCTCAAATTAATTACAATGAGATTTGTCAGTTGAAACCTAAAAGGGAGTTGAGGGAATAAATATTTCATTTTAGAAAGAAATAATTGGTGTTTAAAAGATTTAAACTTGTTTTCAGACGGTTCAGATAGGCAAAGCTTCATTACAGACATTGTTTGAGACCTGTTGTAACCTTCACGAGGTCTCCAAAGAAATACAAGGTCAAAAATAGAAGAGACAAAGAGGAGACTGCAGGGCTGTGGAGTCTGAGGATGAAGGCTATGGATATGCAGCACAAGCTGGAGAAGTCATGATGCACCTGTATTCTGGCCCCACAGCCTTCCCTGGCAATCACCATCAGCACAAGAAAAACATCTCACCTTTAAAATGAATAAATCTACACTGTTCTCTTGTAAAACTGGAGCCTGCCTATGCACAGACACTGAGGAGGCTCCTGTAAAGAACTTTCATAATCACATTTTTCCCTTAATAGATTTTATGAGAACACAGAAAGGTCTCCCTCCCCTCCTTAGCCTGGAGAGACCTGTAGAATGCTATTGACAAGGACAGTCCTTTAGCTCAGGAGTGGAATTTGACTCAATTTTTCAGCAGCCTAACAGTAAGGAAAGATAAAATTATTGCTTTGAAGGGAAGGGTTTCATTGCAGTAAAATTATATACAAGCATCTAATAAGATACAATCTAAGACTTGTCATTCTTATAGGTGACATTTTCTCTGCAGCAGTTCTGAGTTTAATTCCTGCAGCACGGGTAATACAGCCTTCATCAGGCCATGAACCAATGTCCATGGCCTCTTTTAACTGTTAACTCCCATATTTTTGGCCAAATGATACCTCTTTCAGAGACTTCTCTCCCTTCACACTGCCTCTCCCAATCCCTTGGTACACACTCCATGCATTAGTCTTCCAGTTTCACCTTTGCTGTCTTCCAGGCACGTTACTCACACCAGTATTGCAACAACACAACATTTAACTCTTCCCGACTCCTTCAGTCAGTGACTCGTCTCTTGAAGTCACCATGACTTTGCTCCACAGCCCAAGTGGATGGGGGTGTATGTGGCCAACATGTCATTTTCCTTCCCCCAGGATCACTGCCTAGCAGTTTCTAGAGAGGCTCAGTTCCTCTGAAAACAGAAAGCTGACCAAATTCAAGTGCCTCTGGAATTTTAAAGCAAAGTACATCCACCTCTCATTGTCAGTAGTGTGTCATGCAAAGAATAAACTGCTCTTTGGCAAGGAATAAACGTCATTCATTGTCTGAGCATGTGGCTGTTTACGAGATGAGCTTCAGAAACCATCCTCCTCAAGGCTCCAGAGGCTTTCTGCCTGTTGATTCAGCAGCAGACCAGTGCTCTTCTCCCTGTGGTCCACTGGCTACACGTAAATGTCAACCCCTTAGAAAATAGTGAGAAGTTTAAAAATAAACAGCTTTAAGGAGAAGCAAGTATTGTGGTTAGTTTTGAATTGGCTTTATTGAAATATCTGTCTAGGGTTCTGTTACTGCACAATTCAAAGGGCAGAACAACCAAACTCATTTCATTTAGGCCAAAAACAGGTTTCAAGTTGTTTAAAGGACAAAAGCCTCTCAAAACACAATTTGCACATGGAACACAACAACAATCTTCACCTTTTATTTGGGCCCTTAATCCCAGTATATTACAAAGTATTTCATTAATTTGACTTCACTGAAGCAAAAGTAAATCAGATGTGGAAATTGGTCCATCCCACCTTAGAAGTTCTTTGCACAGTGCAGCAGAAAAGTTCCTCAAGAAACTTTAATCAAGCTAACCAAGGTACCAGGAGCAGATTTACTTTCTGTGCCCTCTCCATTTGCAGGGCAGGCCAGAGGGAAGTGTTAATAAATGTGAGTGAATCTTCCAGTTTTTCCTCTCTTACAACAGTAACACATCACATGCAGCAGAGCTTCTTGTGAGACTCTAGTGAGAGTTCCAGGTGGGAAGATGGGAAAAGATTCTCTTACTACCAACAGTGCTTCTCAGCACATGAGCAGCTACCTGAACTGTGCCCTGGAGACAACTCCAGCTCTGAGGAAACAGATACTACTATTAGAGAAACCTCTCCAGAGAAGCCCTATTGCTCAGGAAGTCTAGAACTAGTCAGAGCAGTGACAACAGCACAACCGAAAATGGATGGCAGAGGCTCTTCCTTAGCCTCCAGATTCTGTGGAATTTCACTGCTGTTAACTGGGAAGCTGAGAGACTCATGGTGCTGCAAACTGGACTGGGTGTGAGGCTTTTTAACCAACACTGGCCAAGGTACTGCTCCAGTGTCATCTCCTTTTGTGTTTTAATTTGCTGATGAACTTCACATAGCTTTGAAACAGCAAGAAACACTGTCAGCCTTGTTGATGTACTTCCTCCCCCCAGGAAAAGGCTCCAGGAATCATCACTTCTCTTTTGGGAAGCAATAAAAGATCTCTTTTCTCATGAGATCTGTTGCAGAAACATGAGAAGAAATTACACTTTTTAAAATAACAAGAAAATAAAACCCTGAAGGTTAAATATCTGGAGGAAAACCAGGCAAGGCTTGATTTCACAGGACTTTGTACTGTATAACCACACACACCCCACTGCTTTATACAATTCTGTTGGTTGTTTGAATGAATGGTTTCAAAAAAATTTATTTTTAAAGGGAATGCATCCACTTAAAAACTGTACTAGCAGACTTTAACTACAAGGCTACATTCAGGAAGACATCAACTGAAAAAGAAGAGAAAAAACATATTTTTTCCAGCATACTTAACCTGGGAAGATGGACAGAAGTTTTGGTACAGTTCAAAAAGAACTCTTCTATTAAATATGTAAGCACATAAATAATTTTGCTGACTCTCCCAATGAAATAACCTGCTCAAGTCGTTTCAAGACCAGAGCCTTGGTTGCTCTTTGTTGTTTTCAAATAGAAGCTAAACTACTTTTCAAACAGGATCATGGAAACCCAAAGAAACAGAAGTCCTTGCTTAGTCACCTGATGGTCTTTTACAGCACTTGTCCTAATGGTGCCTTCCCACCTGTAACACAATTTTTATATTGTATTATTATCTATGCTAAGCAACTGGGTGTTTTTGGAGAGGAAGGATCACATCTTTACTTAGTTTTGTAACCCACACCCTGTATCTTGAGCACATCCCATCAGACATAACTCACTGACCAACCTCACATGCACTGCAAACGTACATCCCCCCTTGGCCTCCTCTGGCAGCCCCAGAAACCCAGGGGGTACTTCCCACATACAGTGCTGATTTGTGCGGCTCAGCCCTACGCAGTTTGGATGAAAAAAAACATCTTCTTTTCTGCTCAATAGGTGCGCATTATAATCTAACATCTATTTTATCACTAAAACATGACCTCCTGAATGTATCGATGTGCTGACATCTGTCCAGCCCACTGCTCAGCAGCACAAAGCACAGAGCTCCACTACCTTAGTTTCACGGGAGAGTCTGTATTGAGATACACAAGCCTTAAGGAACGAGTGGAGAAAGCTTTCGAATTTTTTATTTCCCTTCAGCGTTGCCCCGCGGGAGCTGCACCCGCACCTGCCGCTCGCGGCGGCACGGGCTGTGTCCCTGCCGGATCAAGGGCTGTGTCCATGCTGGAGCATCCCTGCTGGCCGCCCCGTCCCTCACCCCGCAGCGCTGCGGGGACAAGAGGGACCGCGCCGTTAACCCGGGTCAGCGTTCCGATGCCGCAGACACAAACGGGATGTATCCCTGCCTCCCCAGCCGGTCTGAAGCACAACCCAGGGCGGCCAGGATTGCACACCGCTGGCAACCCCCGCCTCCGCTCTTCTCCTATTGACTTGTGCGCCAACTTGGAGGAAAACCCCCTTTTCCGTTCCCCCGGCTGTGGGGCGAACCCGCTGCCCCCCGGACAGGCGGCGGCTCTTCGGGGATGCTCACTGCGCAGATCGCCCATCCCTGCCGGGCCGGCGGGGGCGGCC